>VXAY01003078.1:502834-585699 GCA_013399855.1 Oxyruncus cristatus | reverse complement strand
GCTCCGCAGCTGGGAGTTTAATGACCTCGGTGACAGAGACAAAGGGCTGCCCATGCAGCGGATGGGGAGCTCCTCCGTCACAACGTGCTAGGCTAGGGCGAATTTCTTTTTTTCTCATTTAAATAATTTGATCTATTCCATCATTTCCAATCGCTCCCATTTGCCAGCTGTCTGCTAACTCCAGCCTGGAACAGCTGAAGAGCAAATCTTTAATTTTCTTACAAACATACTATTACTCCGTATCGGCTCATCTTTTTAATTTTCCTTGCCCGCCGCTTTCCCCAGCAGCAAGCTCGGCGTGCTCCGTGCTGGGAGAGACGCCAATCGCCGTCCTGCGCTCCGCTCCAGAAACCCATCGCGGAGCAGCCTCCGCGAGCCCGGGTGTACGGACCGGAGGAGGGGACTGCAAGTCATTATTGGTCTAAAACTCAAAGACAAGTTCCTGGGTGTTGCCTCTGCCAGCAGGCAGCGCGCACAGTGACTGCTGCAGCGAGGCAGACGGGGGGGATCCCCTGCGTGCCCATCGCAGGGGTGTGTGGTGTCTGGTCTCTGGCTGTTGGTACAGTGGGGGATTGGCCACGGTATCTGACAGCCGCCACCAGCACGGAACCGTAAGGAAAAGCCGGAAGAGTCTCTGGGGGATCTGCACGCCCAGGGCAGGACCAGCCCCGCCCGGAGATGCCGCCCTGCCTTCCCCGGGCCCCTGCCGTGGTGTAACTGGCGCCTCATCTGAGGCGATGGGAAGGCGCCCCTGAGCGTGGCCTGGGGTCTCAGCACTGTGTCCCGGTGGAGGGGACTCCTACCTAAGCACCGAGCCAGAGGCGCTGCTCAGCCTCCTCCAGCACTAGGCACAAGTTCGGTCCCAGAGATGGTTGCTGGTGTTGATTGAGGGCAGGGCTGAAGCTCCGGCCCCCAGCAGGAACTTCCTGCCGGTGCCAAAGATGGATACAGAAAAGGGTGGCTTGTGTTAAGGAGTATTTTTATCCCTCCTGACACCAAAATGGGTAAGATTTAACAAAAGGGCATAGAAGAAAATTTCTTCACTTACTGCTTAGGGAAAGGACAGCTGTTTCTGTGAACTTGTTATAAACTTAAATGTCACAACCTGGTGAGTCTTTGCACCTGGAGATAAAAAAAGTCCCACAAACCAACGGGTAGGGAGCAGGTAGAAAGGGCTGTTTCACCTGTGGCTGTTCTTTGCAGACTCCAGCATACAGCGAAGAGGTTTGATTTTGTGGAGTGTTTAAATTGAACTGTAGCTGGGATGAAATATTCAGTTACTTTGGATGCTGCTGCTTACCTTTCTGCTGGCACCAGGCACTGATAAGGCTTCAACCTGTACTTCAGCCACTGGATCCTGCTGCAGGATCCAGCATAGTTTATTCTGTATTATCTCGTTTGATGGGTGTATGGAGGTCATGGATAACCCTAATCTCGTGCATGTAGGTCAGAGAGAGCAGGACAGGAGCAGTCCTGTCCCAGGAGTTACCAAAGCAGTTGGCGAAGCAGCACTCTGTGGCTGCACATCCCCTCACTCGGATTTGCGTGGCCTTTCCTTCCCAAAGCAATCCGAGGGCATCCAGCAGAACAGCCCATCATGGCTGTGTCTCCTTTCCTTTGTATTCCAAAGTCCCTGCTCTGTTACCCAGCCTGTCCCTCACGTGTGGTGTTGATGTTCCTCTCCCTTGCCTGGCAGCATCCTGGGGATCCCAAAAGCTGTTCCGTGGGGGGAGTGCAAAGAGAGCGTTTTTGAAACTGCTCCAAGATGTTGCACCATAGTGCCTTAGGTTTCTTCTCCCCCCACAGAGACTATTTGACTTCACCTGTTGCTCACGGACACAGATCCAGACCCACACCTGTGAGCAATGACCTTCAGCCACCAGCCCAGAGTCCCAGCTGGAGCCAGAGCCAGGTCGTTACTGGTAATTACAGCAGAGACAAGATGGCTGGACAAGAGAAGAACGTGCCTGGGAAGCTGCCAGAGCTGTGGCTCAGCACTGCTGCACGGGTGAGTGCTGCCCACCCTGCTCGGGGGGGATGCTGGGCTGAGCCTTGGGGGTGGGATTCATACTGGGCTCAGTTAAGACTTTTTTCAGTAATCTGTAGATGTGCCTTGCTGAAGGAGGATCAAAGGCTGCAGAAGGGCTTTGGCATTGGACAACTTGTTACAGTGATGCTAAAAATACAAGATATTTGCCCAGTTTATAAGTGCTGTGAAAATAGCTTTAATGTGGTAATTCATCATTTCAGAGTGTATCAATTAGTGCAAGCTCTCTGCTGTATTTATAACTTGTGAACATGGTGTACCAGTGAGGAGAAGTCAATTGGTTATTCTGAGTTTGTTGTGAGGATATTTGGATGTGTTAGGTTTACGTGCTGCCTTTTTACAGTGAACACAAGTGGTATTTGGAGCTCCAGGTATTAGACAGGTCAGACTTGTAATTGTGTACATCTTAAGGGTTTTTTTATATACATAAAAATCTCAGTCCACTCATCTGCAAATAAAGCTGTAGATTTATGGATGTTCTCAAGACTTGGGATGTAAGAATTCTTATTTTTGAGTATGAGAGGGAACCACTTGCAAAAATTGAAAAAAAGATTGAGATTATTAATATCTAAAGGAAAATGCTGATTGACAAAAAACACTTTCAAATCAGACTAATGCTTTAGAGCATCAGCAGAAATATGAACATGGCAGAAAGGAACGTGAGCATTTCTACAGCTACGGTATTTTTCAATACTAATGAAGAAAAAGAGGCTTCTCTTTAATGGTGTCTAAACTGGTTCATTTGGAATTAGCTCCATCCACATGTGTTTTGTTTAGATTTATATGCATCAGGTGTAATAGAACCACAATCAGTGTGAGTTATGAGGCTCAGTGCTCGCATTACCAAGATTCATGTGCTGGAGTCGTCTCCTAAAATATCAGAGTGGATATACCTGGTAAATGCAGATTCCTGGGACTTGAGTGCCCTCTACTGAAACCATCCCGGCTCCAGCTCTTTGCTGTGACACCCACAGCTTGATTGATGGGTTGCTAAATTAAATTGAATCCTGTAGTTCACAGATCCATTATGAAGGATCCCTTCTTTCCTTCCTCCTCGATCTGATCCTGCACTTCCTTCTGCCTCTCCAACACTCTGGTTAATTCTGGCTCCTCCTGCAGCTCTGCCACAGCAGATTTTTCTGGTTTAAATGGCAAGTTTAAGTACTGTAAAGAAGATTTCTTTGGCCATAATCGTATGGGAGCTGTGATGGCACTGATGAGTGCCAAGGGCTGTGTTGGGCTGGGCATGACAGTGCTGCAGAGAGAAGTTGGCTTTGCCCAAGCAGCTTGGGTCTGCTCAGTGCCTTTTCCTGGGAGAGGCACTAACTCCATGCCAGCAGCCAGGATGAGGTGATGCTGCCACCCACACTCCAGCACTCCAGCTCCTGCAAAAGCAAACAGCAAGAAACCACATTTGCCCCCTCATACTCACTGTAATTTGTGTTACATTTTGCTTCTTGTGGAGAGAAAGAGGAAAAATTTCCACTTCCTACTCAGCGTGCCATCTGGATAGGGGTTAGTGCTGTGTTTCCCTGTGCTCCACCTGCAGCCCGGGCAGGGTTTCTGTGGCTGCAGCAGGCGATGTCGGGCTCTCGGTGGGATGTGGGTGGCGATGGAGGCACCATCACTTCCAGGACTGAGGGAAGTGCCTGTTTGTTTTGGTGCTGGACAGGTGATTTGAACACGTGGAAATTTCCCACTTAAATTTTTATCAGGTTTATTCCCTCTAAGTAATTCCTGCTGTTGGTGCTGCTGCTCTGGCCGGGGCAAGTGGGGCGGGCAGGGAGATGTGGGGTTTCTGCAATCTGTGTGATACTCACAGAAGAATTGTTGCTGCACTACACTGCATATATTTGTGTTGGAACATACTGTGGTGTAATAGCTGGTTTGAAATGTATCCAGTTCTGCTGAATATATTATTGTGAAAGTCAGGCGAATGCACGGGGAGAACACGAGCTCCTGTCAAAGCGAGCCCTGCGACGCCCTGCAGACACTGGGAGAGCGGGAACGGGGCCGGGACCAACTGCTGCTCTCTCTCCTTGGCCGGGTGGGCTGTGGGGACCAGGGCTGCAGGGGAGCTCAGGTCGGAGTCCTGCGTGGGGCCCGTGTGTCTGAGCAGATCAAAAGGCGCTGTCACTGCTCTCTGAAGCTGTTGGCATCGCCCACCCCTGTGCAAACCCCCTGTGGCAGCGGGGACAGGAGCCAAGCGCCTGGGCTGGGACCTGGCAGGTCCCGCTGTCGGCTGGTTGCTGCCAACAGAGCTGGTGGGAGCAGGTACAAGGTCTTGTCTAATGTCCCCAGGCTGGCAGGAGATGGGAATTGGCTCTTCCTTCCCCCGGTGGTATTTGCATCACCAATTTCTTCCACTGTCCCCTTTCCACACCAGCAGGGTCATACCACCCAGGCAGCAGAATCTTGGGAGAATGTGGAGACCTGCAAGGCCTTTTTGGATGTGAGGTGGTGACAGTGCCCAGGGTAGACCCATCCTGGCACTTGGAGGGTGACAGTATCCCAGCGGGTGGCAGGTTCCGCAGGGTAGAGCAGAACAGAGCCCCGTGTGCTCCTGCTGCTCGTCAGCCTCGTACAACAGCCGAATTTGTACAATTGCAACGTGTCATGTGGGCTGAAAAGGGCAACAGGGAGCAAATGACTAAGACCAGTTAAAATTATTATCTTTATCACGTCCTGTGTTCATCCCTGACAGGAGAAGCTGGTTTTGCCATTTGGCTCCACCAAGGTCTCCTGTTTCTGGGCTGCAAGGTGATCTCTTTGAACTAGGCTGAGTGAAAAATATATATCTGTGTCAGACAGGCTTTGCATGTGTTTTTCATCCTCTTTCTGCAGTGGTAGGAAATCATGTGTTTTCTCTTTTTTTCTTTCCCTTTAAAAAAAAAACCCTCTATCTTTAGGATTGGTGGGAGAAGCCATTTGCAACTGATGGGTGTAAATTATGCCTGCTTAGTCAGACAAGAAAATTAGAGACTGCAGAATTAGCCTCTGCTTGCCATTCTCTTTACATGGAACCAGTATACAAAGAAACTTGGTTTGCTCCGTGGTGTTCTGCTCAGTCCTCACGTGACTTGTTTGTGACCTGCCAGCCCCAGCACGTGGCCCATTGTATGGACCCAGCCAGGGCAACTCCTTTTTCTCCTGCACAAAGGTACCAACTGGCTGAGCAGAAGGTTGGGCTCTTGCCAGCCTGGGAGTGCACAGGGCTCTTTGCCCCCTACATGGCTAATTACCCATGTGAAGATTGGGAATGAGTCGTTAATACCTTTTTTTTTTTTTTCCCTCTACACATGCAAAGGGCAAGAAAAGGGCACGTTATTTCGAATGCCTGTTAAAATCAGACTTCAGTGGAATTACGCTGGGAATTAATTTGGCCAGCTGCAGCCAGTCGTTTTGCCCAATCCCTGCAAACTCCGGCCTGATTCCAATTCACAGCAAATTTCTCGGTTGTTCCAGCACATTCAGCTGAAGTGTCGGGTGGGAAGCTGTGGGTGGATCGGCTGTACCTATTGGAACCAAATCAGACAGGACTGATGTGTGCCTGCTCTGACTGTATCCCTGGCTCCTGGGGCTGGGGTGGGCAGTGGGGCAGGGGGAGTGCAGCAGGTGAGAAACCACATGCAAATATCCCTGTCTGGTTTTCCCAGGCTTGCTTGTGTGGCCAGACCGTGTCCAGTGAAACCACACTGCCTGTGTGCCAGTGTGTCTGCACTGACACGGGCAGTCGGAGAGGGAAAACCTCTCCATCAGCAGCCCTTCCCTCCCAGCTCACAAGGTGGGATGTGAGGAGCCTCTGGAGCATGGATTGATTTCCAGTGGCCTTGTTTTAAGCTGATGTGAGGCTTCTCCTACACCAGACCGTTGCACCAGTTAAATCCTTGTAATTCCCGGCTGCGTGTCTGAGCACCGGGTTAATTTTGGCGCTTTTCAGCTTAGCAAGCAATGAACAGGTTCGTGTTCTGTGCTGTGGGAAGGGCATTGTGCAGCACGTGGGATTTGTGGATTGAAAGGGGAGTGTGGGAGTCTTCCCGTGTATGTTTCTATTCACAGGAAGAGAGAAAGGCTGCTTTTTATTACATATTTTAAAATCTGATGTTTATTTGGCATTTTAACTGTGTTAGGAAAACAGAGAAAGTGAATTTCTAGTGGTAGAAAACGAAGTGGTTTTAAAAACTGAGATTTGTAAGCTGCTCTCTGGTTTTGTTGGTTCTCCAAAGTCACCCCAGTGTCAGTGGGGATGGACTGGGGACACACCTTTCCCTCCAGCAGTGGCTGGTGCCACCGAGCACCGTGGGCAGCTGCTGATGTCCCCATGGAGGAGAGGCTGGAAGCCGATGTGCCTCAGGCCATGCTGAGAGTGGCTTTTTTTGGAAACCATTTCCAGAGGCTTCCTTATGGCCGTGCAGCAGATGCAGGGCTCAAAGATCTCCCAGCAGAGGCTCTGGAGGTGCCTCATACAGGGCAATTTCTTCTCATGGCTCTAAACTGGAATCTAGACACCTTCATTTACTTTTCCTGCTGTTTCTACATATTGTTTCTTTTCGGTGATGAGGCAGAAGAATAATACTTTTAAGCAGCTCTTAGCACAAGGAAAACGAGGCTTTGTTTTACGCAGTATGTGTAAAGTCTTCACTAGATTGTATCTGTGCACAGCCCTCCATGGTGGGAACATGACTTGCATATTGAAGCCTGGTGTGAAAATCCCTCAGAAAAATAACAAGCCAGAACTATGTCCAGTAAACATCTGATATTTAAAGTGTTTTGCACACAGAGAAGCACTTTGTGTTGGCTTTTTACAGTATAAAAGCAAAAAAGTGGATAATTTTGCATAACTATTTTTGTTTTACAAGCATTCCTCGGGGGAAGTGAGAGCGAGGTCTTGCCAAAATTATCTGTATTCTGCGCAATTTTTTTTTTTTTTTTTTTTTCTGTCCCTGAGGCATTTCAGTGCATCTGCAACTTGGCTGGGGGTGGTGATGCTTGCTCTGTCCCAGGCCCTGTGGAGACTCGGTCTGGGCTGGACTGAGTGGCTGTTTTTAATAAATGAAGGAAAAAATCACACATAATCGATGCATTAGCACTTGTCACACCTAAGGCACCAAGGGAGTCAGATGCCTTTGTGCTTTGATTGGAATTGAATATATATCTTTTCAGGAAAGCCATCACAGTTCTCATATAATATTCCAGTGGGATACAGCCTGAAAGGGGGGGGCAAGTGAAACATCCCAGCTCTGCCCTCCCGGGGCTTGGCTGCTCCCTGCAGGGGTACGTGGCCTGGAGAGAGGCAATTACACACCCTCGTGTAGCAGTTTAAAGATCAAACACAGAGGAGTTTGACTAGAGATTAAATATAAAGATATCCATTTATGAATTGGGAAAAGAGAAGAGAAAGCCCTCCAAGTAGATTAAAGTCTTGCAGAACTGACTAATAAATCAGCAGCTGGCGGAGCGTGGCTGCCTCGTCTGCCACTCTGGAGTGGCTGAGGACAAGTTTAATAACTCTTTACACTTCAGAGGCTAAATGAAGAGCGAGCAAAGAAGCAGCAGCACTCCCACTGGCTGAACACGATGGAAAGGGGCTCAGGAATGGCAGGAGCCTTGGCTGGGGGTGGGCAATGTGACCCCCAGGGCTGCCCGCTCCCCCATCACCTCGGTCCTTCCAGCTGGAGGGAGAGCAGCAAGGGATGCGCCCTGTCAGGCAGGCACTGGGTTTTGGCTGGTCCTCTTGGGTGATGAAGAGGGATGCTGTAGCATCTGGGATTAAAGGGGAAAGCCTGGAGCTTTGCTGGCTCGTGGTGGCTCGTTCCCTGTGTTGCAGTAATGAGCAGGACGCGGCGGCCCCATCACAGCCGAGGGCTCAGAGCCACCCACCAGCGGGTGACACAGTGCTCGTGTAGTTTTCTTGTGATACTCAGGATTGTTGGTGCAGACTGAGGACTTGACTAAAGCATAGTCAGCCTTTAGTGCTGGGCCTTCAAGCAGGGGGAAGGGACATTCCTCTCCCTAGGCAGAAGCAGAGTGTGCTCTGCACTGGGGCTGGGCCTGGAAAGCCAAGATTACCCTGGTGGGAAATGGACCTTAGAGAGCAGGTGCAGTACCACGAGGTAAGATGGGTCATTCACTCCAGCAGCAGCCTATTGCTTTTACTGGGTGCGCACTTCTAACAACTGAGCCTTTGGGGCCGGGAGCCTGAGGGATTGATTGCTGGCTCAGGGAGTGAGTCGCTCTAGGTGAAGTCAAGGGTGATCAGCTTCAGCCAGACAGTCAGTTCCCAGGAGATGCTGTGTGCCAAGGGTACCTCTGGCTATAAATTGCTTTGGATGTTTGAATATAGACCTCTTGTAAACTCAGACACTGCACAGGACACTTGTGTCCTCACTCTGCCATCACACCCTCAATCACTGTCAGTTCTTCAAGGTCATAAGAAGAGTCTGTGGTGATCCAGAATTAAATGCAGTTTGTTCGACTGCCCTATTTTTGTCTTGTCTGCACACAGTTTTCCCAGTTTTCAGAGTGTTTTTGCGTTGTGTCCTGCGGGGAGCTCCCAGGTCTGACTTGGTGCTGACGCATCAGGCGCCTCCTGAGCAACGTGCAGCCACAACTGGGTTATTTCTGCAGGGTGCTCTTGGAATCTGCTTCGAGAGAGAGCACGGTGCTGAGAGCCGCTGGCAAGCAAAGCACTCAGGCCCCTATTAAAAACAGCAGAACAAGTTTAATCTCTGGATGGCAGGGAAGTTTTGCATCGTCAGCACTGTTTGATCCAAGTTTTCAAGGCAAAATTGAAATCATTCTTCACCAGGCTCAACACATTGATCTCTAGAAAAGAGCACTTGTAAATAAGCTCCTTGAGAATGTGTCACCCTCTTTCTCCTCCAAAGCTACTCCTCCATGAGAAGGGCAATCCCTGAGGATGCTCTGAAAGCAAGAAGGAGAATAAGCAGAAGTGGCTTCGGGGAATTTCTCTCTCTCATTCCTCCTCAGTCCACCACTGCATGCACACATCACATGCTCCAGATCACAAGCCATTAAAATTTTTATTTTTGAATTAGCTCCTGGTAAACTTTGAGATGGCTTGTTGAAATAGCTGGGAGAGCATGAACCCCCTCTCTCGTGCACGGTGTAACAGTGCTGGTGTAACTGGTGTAAGTGGCATTAACGTCTGTTGGAGCTGCTGCCATGAATGTGGCTGTGATGGTGCAGGATGCTGAGCACTTCCGACCTCATCTTCAAGTACCTTTGACTGCAATAAGCTGATTCATTAGCATCAAGTTAAGAACATATTTAAGTGATTTGCAGAATTGAACCCAGACAGTATGATTTTCAAATTAGATACATTTCCATGGGTCTTTTTTCTTAGGTTTATTGGATTTTAAACAGGGTTGAAGGGATTCTGTGGCAGTTGCTATGACCTACTTCAGAGCAGGGACTGGTGAGTCCCGTGGCTCTGCACTAGCAGCGTCTTTCTAAATGTGGACTCGGCCACTTGAATGTAATTTTCCTGGGGGTGTGGGGGGAAATTCAGTGTTGTGTAAGTAAGTGGGGCAAATTCACAGGAAAAGCAGTGGCAGACACCAAATTCCTGCTCTCCCCTGAATGAGGAGGCTTCCTCCTTTGCCCTGACCTGATACAGGCAAATCTGCCGGACCAGGGACAGAACCAGGACTGTGTTCACCGAGGATTTCAGTGGTGACACAGCTCTGGGACAGGAGAACCTCTGGCTGTTCTGGAAACCTTGTGGAGAAAGGAGCTGTGAAGCCATGTGACAACAGGAGTGAATGGATCTGGGGGAGCACAGGGGGGAGATGGAAGAGAAGAAAGCACTATTTGGAAAGGAAACGAAGTCGTCTCTAATGAGGCACTTCAGAAATGGCTTTGTCACTTCGACTCACAAAGGAAGTTATTGTGGTGAAATTACCTGCTCAGCTCGTGCTGGTTCCCCACCAGGCTGTGCCTCCTGCGGGAAGGGACCGCGAAAGGCTCCGCGGTTCCCTTGGAACGCCAGTGCTGGGGGGGGGTTGCAATCCATGGGGGCTCGTAACTAATGGATCCGAAAAGTTTAGAAGCCAGCAACAAACTGAAGGCATTAATAACTGTTGCTTTCAAGTCAGTGGGATTGATCAGCAAATTCCCTTTATTTCTGAATGATCATTGTAGAAGAGTGGAAAGCAAACCGATAGTGAGACGTACCTGCAGCAATAACACTTGATTGCAGGCTGGGCCGCAGAGCCTGGGCTGGTGACACAACAGATCATTCATAATTGTCAGCCAAATTGCACGGCCGGTATTGAGCTTTAAAAAATGAGCCATAAGAAGCATTTTATATCGATTTTAGTTTCGTTAGAAACAATAGAAGGCTGCCTTAAAGAACAGAGAACAGGCTGCAATTGAGTCTCTTTCCTTTTGAGCAAATTCTTGTAGAAGTTGATATTGGATATTAATGTAGGATTTACTAATGCTTTTTCTCTTCCACTTCCCTGTTGTTGTAGGAGAGGTTGGGAGGCACAGGAGCTGAACTAGAACTTGGGGAAAGTTGATGCCAAGGGGCACAAGGTCCATTGAAACTGGATATTTCACAGATCCTCCAGGGAAGGGGAAAAATCAAATCCAGAGTCCAACATGAAGCTTGCAGGCCAGAGGCTACTGATTTCTGGCAGGTAGGCAGGGTGTGCTGCCACCAGCTCCTCCATTCACTTCTGCTTCTCCCCCAGATATTGAGATTATTGCCAGTTCCTCCTCCCTGTCTTCCTCTGCAGTGAAGATACCATCATTAAACCTTTGGTCTGTGAAATATTAGGCCTGCAAAGGGAGAGCTCAGATGGCTTTTAGGTGAAAATGCCCTTACTGTGGCTGGACCTGTGTTTATCGGGTGTTGGCTTCACAGGGGTTTCCTGAGGAGTCCAGTGGCAGACAGAGGCTTTCCCTCCCAGTGCCACATGTTACTGCATCCCCGTGTGGAACTCAGCTCACCTGCTTCCTTCTAAACAGGTCTATTTGCTCTTCCATTCCCCCCCAGGGAGATAATAAACATGCAGCCCCTCATCCACGAGGGTTACACATCCATCCATCCTTCCTCCTTGGAGCCACAAGCGAAGCCTGTAAGATCTAATGTTATTTAAGGCCCTTCTTCCATAAAAATGAGATGTAATCACCCTTCACAGGTGAGATATTCCGAGGGGATTCATTTCACATTATTCTACATCAAGCTGGTTCACTGTAGGTTTTCGTGCTGGCTGGGAGGGGTGAGGCCTGGTGGGCTGTTCTGGGACCTGTGGGTGTGCACTGCTCCTTTTGTAGCCTCTTGCAAAGGTTCAGAGAGGCTGGAGACATGTTCACACCACTGGTCTTTGAGGTAAACTAAACCCAAGCAACAGGTTAGAGTAACTTTGAAAGCCTTTTTCCTTGTAAAATACTTCCCTGCTGCCCATAGCAACATGATATGAAACCAGATATTTGCTCTCCTCTCCTGGAATGACTTGCAGGGTGTTGTGACCCTGTTGGAGGGGAGCCAATTGCATCTGCCATTGTGTTTATCTTGGGGCCAGCGGGGTCGTTACCTGGTGCCAAGGCCCATCCTCGGGCTCTGACTGGGGGTATCAAACTCCAAAACTAGAGCAATGTCTGTGTGCTTGATTTCTTGGAATATCAGATGTGCTTCAGCTCAGCCCTCAGAGCAGCAGCTCCTCCGAGAGCACTGCTTTGTAGGGGTTGGTTGTTCACATCCTCCTGTTAACGGCAAAGATTTAAAACTGCCAAAATAATCATTGGATCAAAGTTACTCACAGACACGTCAAGGCCTGAAGCTGCTCAAGCTGGTCAGATTTACATAGATCATATGGCTAAATAATTGGAGCTAAGCAGATTAGCATGTTATGCCTCTGATGAAATGATCCCTGAATCTGCCATAGCCTCGTACCAGGGCATTATGAGAGGGGGAAAATCCCTGTTTACTGCCAGTGACATTCAAGTGACAATGAAAGCCAGAAAACACCTGGAGCTGTTGCTTTTATAGATGCTAGAAAATAAAAATTAAAAATGTAAGAGTCTTATCAGGAGCCCAAGAAGAAAAGATGCGTCAGGAAGAAAAGACAAATCTCTGGTTTTTATGCACTGAGGTGGTGTTTGTGGCTCTGGGAAGGACATGGGCGAGCTGGAGCTTGTGTGTGGGGGCAGGACTCGGGTCCAGCCCCGCTCGGCCCCAGCAGAGCCCCAGACTCCAACTGCTGTCTCAGGGGCTGTGCAGACGTGCTGATGTTCCCGTGGTTATCGTGGCTCTGGCATCTCCACAGTTCCAGAGATATACACGGCATCAGCACAGAAATCTATTTGCATAAATTACTGATGAATTCACCTCGAAAGCCAAGCCCCAGCTCCATGATTAAAAATAGTGACAGAACTTCAAAGGGGCAATAGGCATGATTTATTTTTAAGATAATGTGGATAATTTCAAGTACCAAAGGAAATGCTTATGCTGCTTTCTGTGGTGTTCTGCATAATCTGCTGTGTCCAGCTAAGATTAGATAAAAGCCAAAGCAGGATCTTTTTTCCCTTCCAGCTTTAACTGTTTGACTTCTCTTTATCCAGAGATGAGGTCTCAGAGCTTAATGTGCAGGATGCTCCTCCGGGCTCCAGACCCTGCTTCCAGATAAAACTTTGGGGGGTTTTGTTTGAGTGTTTTCCTGCTTGTGCTGCTCGTGGTTATCCCTGTGTGAGTGCTGAGGCTGGGAAGGTGTCTTAGCAGAGTCACAGAATGGTTTGGGTTGGAAGGGACCTTAAGAATCATCGAGCTCAGCCCCCAGCCATGCCCGTGGAAAACAGCGTGTCTGGTCACATTCCTGCTGCCTGTGCCAGCCATTCCTTGGATCAGAGCTGCTGGCCAAGGGCTTTCCAGCTTCATACTGCCTGCTCATTTTCATCTGAAAATGAGCCTTCCACACAAACATCGCGAAAGCTCACTTGTGTGCCAGGCGTCTTCATAAGTCCATTTGTTTCATCAGGCTTCTAATTCTTTGCAAATTGTTACTACTCAGGCTCAAAAGGGAGTAACTGCTTCTATAAAACTGATGTGATCTGGTGTCACTCTTCCTACACTCCCATGCTTCATTTACCTTTGTTACTAGTATCACAGCAATCTTTCTTGCCTTGGGAGCTCCCAGAACACACTCATGGTGCTGGTGAGTGAATTCCTACACCAGGAACCTCCTCCAGGCCATGGAGTGAGCCAGGGTGAGTGTGTGGGTCCTGGTGGAACATCAGGGCACTGCTAATGCATTCCTGAGGTTCTGCAGGATGGGATCCAGTGACAGTGAGCTGAGCTTTCCTGCTCTCTGCTCCTACACAACTATTTTTTTTAATCCCATTTGTATGGTAGAATTCTTCTAAGTGAAGCAAAAAGAACTTTCAGGGACAATGAAACCTCAGCCAAAAGTGTTCACTTGTGCCTCAGCCTTTCCCAGAGCTCAGCCTTTCCCAGAGCCAGCCCCGGCTCATCCTCCCACTCCTTCTCTTTTCAGTGGTTTGTGGCAGCGGAGGGAGGATCAATGCCTTTGGTGTCAGGGCAAGACAATGTCTGTGCGTTCTGGCCATGATATTGACAGCTTGGCTGCTTTTCTTGTGCCTTCTATACTTCATTTGTAAGAAGTACTGCGATTATCTCCGGTAGTCATTTCAGGAATGGCAACAACTTGAAAAGAAAGCAAAATGGGTACACCTGATTGAAAGAAAACACTTTAAATATTGAACCATTTTTCTAAATGGTTCAATATTTTCAATTTTGTTCAATTTTCTGTCTGCCTCCACACTTAGCATCTGCACAGCCACTTTGTGTGAGCCTTAACAATGGACATTTTACATAGAGGGTGTTCAGAGCAGCAAAAATAAAGGAGGATTCATCCCCCACCCCCTTTGTCGCTGTTTTGCACCTCTCCTCCCATGTGCTTCCAGGCAATGTCTAAACCCTTAAATGAGTCTTTCCCCCCCTCAACCCTGATCCATGCAGTCCTGCCCAGCCTAATTGTCAGTCTGTCTTTCATTAAGCCAACTGCAGACTTTTGATCTACTTCTTTGGAAGAGCTTTTGTGCTCAGCATTTGAACGAACCAGTCCCCTGTTTACAAGATTTACATCAAAATAAGGTTTCTGGAAAAGAAAATGCAGCTTAGCAAAATAAAAAAATTGTGCAAAGCCCCGAGAGAACTAATTCATCTGCATCTCAGCAATAATAATAATAAAAAATAGCATGAGAGGCTGGCTTGGCAGTGCAGAGCTGCTGCAGTGGTGGAGTGTTCTCTGTTCTCCACCTCCTGGGCTCCTGTTGACAGATGCACCGGGCTGGAAACAGCTGCAAGTCTGTGGGTCTGAGGTGCTGCACCTCTGTGCCCGTCCGTTTTTGGAAAATTTGTCGACCTGACACCAGCTGCTTGGGTTTTGTGTTCAGGTAACCCCCAAGAGCCCCGAGCTGGAGGATGGTCCGTGGGCAGGGGGTTCCCAGCTCTGTTCTGTGGTAACTCTGGGCCGTGGGGATGTGTTCAGCTCTGGGGTGAACACATCTCTTGTTCTAGACAGGCCCCCTGTCACTTAGGGAAAAATCAATTTAGGAGCTGACAAAAGCTGGAGAAAACTGCAGCAGTTAATTAATAGCCCTGTGTCTCGCACAGTTGGCTCCAAAAGCAGACTCCAGTGTTGGAGCTAATTGGGAAGTCAGGCCAGATCGCATTCTACAGAACAAGTTCATGTTAATAAGCGATCTCTGTATTCAAGGATAGTTTTTATTCAATTTCCAGTACTTTATTTTGACTAGCGAGTCAAATATTCTTGAAGTATCAAAACAATCTTTGTAGCTGTGTAAGAGGAGCATGAGGATGTCATTAAAACTGAGCCCAGCTTGATCTGGATGCTGGCAAAACAACTTCAAAAGTATCCCAGTTGTTCTGGGGGAAAGGAGCTGTGTTCTCTCAGGATGAAAGGATCCACTGGAGAATAGTTTAAAGGCAGGCCTGGTCCCAGGCGCAGGGAAGGCTGTCTGGGGATCCTGCCTGGAACCAGCCTGAAAATCTGCAGGTGGGTTTTGGAGAGCCTGTAAACAAGTGCTGGGTGTAGCCCCTGAGCTCCCACAGGCACGAGTGTTGCCTTCAGAAAGGAGAGTGGGAGCAGCAATATCCAGTGCAGAGGATTTGCAGTTGGTGTTCTCCCCCGAGGAGGGACCCCTGGATATCGCTGGGCAGCTGGTTAGAACAGAGGGAAATGCTTGTTTTCAGAGCATGGAGATCTTTGCTACTCGATGCTGTAGAGTGAGGATCATGGATGGGAAGGAGATGGAAGGAATGGGAGATGGTCCTTAGGTGGCAGATGACCCAACTGACCAGGAAATTCTTGACACTGCCAGGGCTGGAAGCAGAGAGAGTGGGAAATGTCACTCTGCACATGCCATCTCTTACTCTCTTGATACATCCTTGTCTGCTGCTGTTGCAAACAGCAGTGCCAGACTCTGATTTGGCTTGATTTTTGGCTCAGTATTTTTGTTAAAGTAAAGTTGTGGAAATAGTACTAATGATGAAAGATAGGGAAATCCTGAAGGGATCTACGTCGTTCCAAGCTGTGTTGCTTTGGGTTTGACAGAGAAGCCTATGAGTAGAACAAAAGAATTAATTTTTTATTGGGCTATGGATACTAGGATTCTCTGCATTCCTTCCATGTTTTGGGGTTTAGGCTTGGTTTGCTTCCTGGAGTGTCCTTGGATTTAAGCAAGAGCAGGGCTGTTATTTAGAGGCTTTTCTTGCCCCAGCAGAGAAGAGGAATGTCAGGCAGGTTAATTCAACAGACTTGTGGGTGAGACATTTCACAGGAAAACCGTTAAGGAATTTGGACTCAAATTTCCTCATTCTCAAATGCTTGTCTGGCAACATCCCTGTCTCCTTATAGACCTCAGCAGGTAACTCTGGGATCCCTCTGCCCCATCAATTGCAGATAACATGTCTTTAATTCTGGGGTTGAGGCAGTAGCAGCAGGTCAGGATGAAGTGCATTACAGGTTACCACCACCTTCATTTACGAGGCAGTGGAGTGAAACCCCAGAGGTGTGAGAAGTTGATGCAGAATCTTCATTTCCCCCAGTATTTATCTCACCACTGTAAAACCTCGTTTGCATCAGCCTGAACAGTTGTGCAGTTCTCCCAGAAGGTCAGTGTGCAGTGAATGTGCAACACAAACTATTTCTGCATATTAACAACAACAAAAAAAAAGAGAAAGAAATGGAGATATTTTTCTCTTTGCATGCAATTTTTAAGAAGCCGAGAGCAAAGAGTCATAAAGTTTCCTTTTATAGATGGGGGAGACAGCAGCAGAGTGCACTAAAGTGAGCGAGGAAAACCCAAGGTGACATTTAATTTTAGTGATAATAAGCAATGGCAAAACTCCTCTTATTAAAGACCTAAGGCAAAACTGTTCAGCACGTGAATTCTGGAGCTGAGACACCGCAGGGAGCAAAGAGAGATGGGGTGAGACACCTTGAGCAGGATTCAAAGAGCCAGGCTTTAATTTTAGGGATGAAGAATTTGAGCATCTCTGCTAAGCAATGAATGAATAATGCCTGTTACAGTGGGATGAGCTGTTCTGCCTCTCGGCTTCACACAATAGGAATTCTCCCCTGGATGAGGTGAGACTGCTGCTGAGGCTGGGCTGGAGAACAGCATTCTCCAGCTCATGACCCCCCTGAGCATCCCTCTCACAGCATGTGTGAGCCATCCAAGGTGATTTCTAGCCCTGGAAGGACTGGGAGAGAGCTGCAGGCTGTGAGTGCAGCACTGAAGGGCCACAGTCCTTCTCGGGTGCTGCTCTCTGGGTCCAGAGTCAGGTCTTGAGGGCCCAGTCCAGCTAAATTATCTTCCATGCTTCTGGAGACAGAATTTGCCACCTCTCATCCAAAAACCTCACAGCCTGTGCATAGGGGAAAAGCTGGGTCAGAATTGGAGCTGACAGGTAGAAAGCATCTAGGGTGAAGTATTTTCCTTAGCAGGTGACCAGCCAGCAGGCCTGTGTCCCATCTCAGCCCTGCTCTGCAGAAATGCCCATTGAAACCCCCAACTGCAAAGCAAGAAGAGACAATAAGATTGCTTTTACAGGTTTAGGGGTGAAGCACCGTAATTCCCACCTTGTGTTCTGCTCCAGTGCAGAGGGATGCAGTTGCTGGAGGCTGTTGATGGAGGGGGGGATCATGAAACCTCCTCCCTGCTCCAGATAAGCCAGTTTGCTGTGAGCACAGAGCCCTTGCTCTGCCCCTTGTGCTGCAGTCCTCACCAGTTTCCCTTTTATTTGCTGTAAATCCTCCTGACTGAATGTTCCCAGAGGGAGGAGGGCTCCTTCGATAGGTCTTTCTGCAGGTGTTGATTCCTGGTGGCAGCTCTGTCTGCAGGTAATTGCCCAACACCTATTTTGGCAGCACTTTCTAGAAAGAATTAATAAAACCTAATAAGGCACTTAGTCGTGCAGCTCCACTGGCTGGCTGCACACTGAGGGGTGACCCAGCAGGATATCCAGTCTCTGCTCCTCCAAGGGCTCCCAGCAGCGGGTGCAACTCTGAGTCGGAGCTGCTCCTCTGGCCATGGCACTTCTGGAGTGCCCACAGGAGCAGCCCACAGAGGTGTTTGCTAGTGAGCCCCAGGTGTATTTGTTGATATAGGTGCCTCCAGTTAGGTGGAAAATAGATTTCAAAGCCCTGTGTGGCTGCTGCATGGGCAGAATTTTGCAGTTTTCCCATCTCTGTGCCTGTTCCCCTGTTTAATGATCCTGTGACGGTGCTGAACGTTGTGCTGAGGCTTTTGGTCGTGATTCCAGAACTGGTTCACTTCTGCTTTGTCTCTGTGGTGCATTAGTGCTGTAGGATCTTGCCGTGCCCTTCAGTAGAGGCAGGAAGACATTGCTGGCTCCTGTAATAATTTACCTGTGTGGTAACTGTGATCTCTGATGGGCCAGGCAGGCACTTGAGCATGGAACAGGTGCTCCCAGGCATTGCCTGTGCTGTGGTTTCCTCCCTAGAGGTCTGTGTGCTGTGTGGGGGCTGCTCGGGGAGCCCAGGGAGGGAGAGGGGCCGTACACACCTCTCAGTCCCATCCAAGTGATCCTCTTCCACCTCTGTGGCTGTAGAGAAACCAGTGACACTCCCTGGTGCTCGTAGCAGAGTCTCCAGTTCTGCAGGTGTAACTCTCACACTGACCTCAGATCAGGTGTGTCTGTGCCCAGGAGCATTTTGGACTTGCTGTCACAGCCCTGTGAGATTGCATTTGCTGGGGCAGGACCCGGCTCCCTTCTGGGGGGCAGAAATGGATGGGGCAGCAGGGCACGACCTGAAACTTCCCAAGGGGAAGCATCTCCTTCCTGTCTCCAGCTGGCAGGAGGGAGGAGATGGGCTGGCTGGACCGACAGTCCCTGCCTGGCTGCCCTTGGAGCTGCCCTGCAGGGGAGAACAGCATGGTGAGATCAAGCACTCCCAAATCCGTTCCTGGATCCCTGTCTCATCTGGCTGGATCAAAGCAAGGCTGCCTGGCCCAGACCATCCTCTGGATTTCTGACATTAGGCTACTTCATAGCAAGTCTGTGAAAGTTAGAAGGCGGCAGCAGGGGCATCCTGCTGACCAGCAGCTGCTGGGCCCTTGGCTGGCTGCAGAGCCAGCCTCTCCCTGCCGGCGTGGGTGTGGGTATAAATAGCTGCAGAGCTGAGAGGATGAGGGGGTTATACAATGAACCTCAACGGTCTCAGAGCCTAAAATACCTGCAGAAATGATGGGCAGTTTGAATGACATTTGCAGAACGCTGCTAATGGCAAAAAATTGCTGCCACGTTGAGGCGAGTCCCTGTCACAGTGACTCATCCCGTCCTGCCTGTGTGAGTGTCACACCCGGAGTTCGGTGCCAGCCGCCGCACTGCGCATTCCCTGCTCCCCAGCAGCATTCTGCTGGAAGAGGGATGGGGATTGGCACACAAAAGGGTTCCAGCCTTTCATGGCACCCTCGGCCTCGCGGCTCAGGTTTCAGGTCAATGTTATTTTCCTTTTCCATTCTGCACAATGACAGGAGCACTGATCGTGCTCACCTTGGCAAGGCAGCGAATCCTCCCTTTGTTGCTGGATAATAAGGGACAATAATTCTCAGGGAGCGAGCGGGAGACAGAGTTTTTGTGAAATGCTTCCATTTTGTATATAAACCTGTCTCTATTTTTCAATCCTAAATGGCCCTTGAATTGAAATCCCAGTGTCTGAGCTGTCTCCGTTCAGTGTGAAAGCTGCAAAGAAATGGAAACTGTCCTGAACTGCTCAGCTTCTGGAGAGGGGACGTGTTTCTCTGTGGGTGTCTGTAACTATGTCTTGCCACGGAGCTGCGATGATTTTATGGTTATGAGGTTGGGACGAAGGGTATTGAGCTTGTCCTCTGGCTCCATCACTGACTCTGGGTGGCCTTGGGCACCGTTGGTGTAACCTGTAGCACCTGCAGGGTCAGTGTCCACTCGCCTGGCGGGGCCCTGGCTGAACAGCACCAGGCAAAAAACAGGCTATTCCTCCTCTCTCTTCTCTTGGATCACAGATCCTCTTGGATACGGGAGCTAAGAAGATTAAAGCACCACTTAGGGAACGAGTTGTTAAAATTATTGCTGTCCTGAGGTGTGTGTAGTGTGTTCTCCTGGCCCTGGCAGTGGCCACAGGGAGGGTCAAGGGGGTGAGGGTGGCCAGGCACTGTGGAGCTGAGCTGTACTAAAAACAAATGGCAAAGTCCAACGCTCATTCCAAAGCTGACTCTGAGTGTTCTCCAAAAATTCTAAATTAAAAGTGAGGATGGAAATTTCCACCCATCTTTCAAGGAGGAAGTGTCCAATGAGAACTGCCTCCTTAAACTCCAGCCTGTGAAACTCCAATATCCTGTTTATTTTCCTCCATTTGGAGTACTGAAATGCTAGTGGGCTCCCTTGGTTGTGCCCATTCCTTTGCCTAAGCTCCTTCAGAGAGCAAAACCAGCGCAGTGTCCCTGCCTGCTCCCAACCCTCAGCTCCTCTAGACATATATTAGTAGTTGCATGACTCAATTGTATGAGTTGTTGCATTAAATTACATGGTGCTACTGAAAAAGAATGTTAATTTAGTTTTCATACAACTGTGTTCAACTTAATTTTTAATCAGATCTGACAGCAAAAATTTAAATCAAGTGCTGCATCTTGGCTCCGAGAGGACCGAGTACATCGTGAACATACCGGAGCGATCAGGACAGTTTGCAAAACTGATACTCACTAGACGTGGGCTGGCTGCTGTGTGGGAGGCAGAAATTATCCCTTCTCTCCCAGCAAGCTGAACTTGGAGGAAGAGCTGCTCCAAGCTCTCGGGTTGGGGTGTGGAGTCAGACCCAGGGCTGTTTGGGGCTGAGGCGCCGTGTATGGACTCAGACACAGCGTCTGCAGCAGGGGCTGGTGCCCGAGTCCCGGTAGCAGACATAAAGCAAAAGTAGTTTAGAAATCAGGCTGCAGTTCTGGTAATTTTCTTTGTCATTTGGACAGTGCTGCAGGCCGGGGAGGGAGGAACCCAAGGCAGTTTTCAGCCCAGAGTGAGTGTGTCACCACAGTGGAAGTGGAGGTGTCAGGGAGAGTTTTTTGGGCAGTTTCAGCATCACTGAACTCCTCTAGTGAAAGAGCAGCTCCCAAATGGGGCCAGAGAACAGCATGGCCTCTGCGGCACTTCCTGCTCTGCATTCAGGAGATCAGGTCCTGGAGATAAAGCACAGCTAATGAGGAGAGGTTGACTAATTAAAGAAAAAATAAACCACTAAACCCCTGGCAAGCCAGCAGTCTGTTAATCACAGTAATATTCTGGGGGGAATTCAGGGAGCTGTGCAGGTCCTTAAAAATCCCAATAGAAACACTTCACTGCTCCTCCTCTCCTTCTTTGTTGAGATCATGGCATTTAAAGTGTATTAATCTGCTAAAAATACCAGTGGCCACTTGTCCAACTGCATGAGAAGGGCCAAAAGTGGGCTTCTGCTCTGGGTTTCTCTCCTCATTCCATCAGCAGGCAGGAAAGGGTTTTCACTTTCTGGAAGCAGGCTGCATCACTGTGTCTTCTAATAGGAAAAGCAAGATCTGTATAAATTCATAATGGCTGCAGTAATCTTTCTTCTCTGTGAGAAGCTGGTATTAATCAGGAGTGTCACAAACTATGAATTTTATTGTGGTGATATTCATTATATGTGATATACAGAGGGAAAACGTGATGCAGCAAGTGCAATGAATTGCATTTGTTGCAATGACTAGAGCTAAGTGGAAATAAATTAAGCGTGATGTGTTTTAGGAGGTTCTGTATTCTGTAGCAGGTATAAAAAATTGCCCAAAAATGTAGATATAGAAAAGATTTCTAAGGTGTAAACAGAGCTACAAACACAGCAATAGAAAAAATAAATTAATTTTGATGCAGAGAGACACATCCTTTGCTGTGCACTTGGCAGTGGGCTGCAGAAAGCAAATATTCCTTCTATTCTAGAAATTTCCAGAACCAGGATAATTGCTACCTGTGGTTGCTGTGGGAACCAGAACTTTTCAATTCCAGATTTTAAGAGCATAATGTCTCAGCCAAATATGCCATGTCAGTGTGACTGCTGCCACTTTACAGGAAATGGGCCAGTTTGTGCTTAACACAAACACGTTGGGAAGGGAGGATTTCTTCAGAGTAGAGACCCGGTGGGTGGTTTTTTCATTGGAGAAAGCCTGGGATTTGGCAGCTGGATGGAGCCATGGGCTTTATTCAAAGGCAGAGCTCTTTGACCCCAGACTGCCTTTGGTGCCCCGGGAGGAGGGAGAACACGGCACAGGAGCCGGTCCCTTTGGGAGAGCCCAGCGGCTTGGGCCAGGGCTCCAGGGCAGAGCGACACTTCCCAGCTTCTGAAGGGAGCATTTCATTTATTATTTGGTGGGAAAAACATAAAGAAAGCCCAGGATAAAAGGCCTCCCTGGTTAATAATTCAGGCTTGGCACCGGATGGTCTTTGATGCGTGCAGTGGCTGTTGGAGCTCGGCAGCTGCCACACAGCCAGGGGACACCCGTGGCACACGGGGGTGGCACACGGGGGTGGCACACGGGGGTGGCACACGGGGGTGGCACACGGGGGTGGCACCGCGCTGCAGCCGCTGCTGCCGGGCTGGACAGGGCTGTCCGCAGCCACACTTCCACAGTCCTTCCTGACCCCTCAGGGGCACAGCCCAGAGCCATCACAAATACACCTCCACTGACCACGCCCTGGCAGTTTTGGGGTTTAAGGGACACTTAAAAGAGCCTGTGTGAAAAATCACCCCAAGGTAGAGGGAGCGGGAGGACTGGAGCAGCAGGAGGCCAGGCAGCAGGTGGGATCCACAGCAGCAGCCCCTGGGGACAGCCTCTGCAGGCAGTATCACCTGAACACGGAGCAAAGGAAAGGAGGCTCCAGCTTGGATCCATCTGCACTGGTATTTTATTGATTGCGGTAGCCCCTTCAGGCAATTCTGCTCGTGCCGGTGAAGGAGGATTTGGGTTTGTTCCCTGGGATGTCATTGTTTCCTGGCTGCCATGCTGCCTGGAATAGTCCTCCTGATTTCTTTTGTGCAGGGCTACAAGCTGCTGGAATAATCGCTTTAAAATGTGGGTTTCTCGAAGCAGCCAGAAGGAACGGAGCCGTTCAGCCAAACCCAGTGTTCCTTGCAGCAACGTTGCATTTCCGACCTCTGCAAGCACCGCTCAGGGTTTGCCGTATTGGCACATTTAGGCTGGGGTTTAGCAACTGGCACTTCAGGAGACCCAAATACTCCTGTGTAAAAACTTACTCTGGAGAGTACACGGTGGTTTGTGCTTCCTCATTCTTTCATTCCTATTCCTGGAATAGGAATTGTTGGGCACAAATGGGATGAATTAGAGGGGACACTTGAAACTTCAACACAGAAAATAAGGAAAATAAGTGGCATTTAAAGTAGAAGTAAAGGGAGTCCTGTGTCAGCACAGAGACAGTCTTGATGCTTAGGAATAAAATTGGAAGTAATAAATACTGAGTGTTATTTCCTGTTCTGTGTAAGCAAGAGTTAAAAAGTGCGGCACATCTCTTAAATTTGTTTTTTATTGTTTGCAGAACTTTGATAGAGATGGTTTATAGACACAATGAAACTAAAATCGATGGACTATTTGATATTTTTTTCTATTCTTTTCAAATATCTCAAGTGAGAGACTGGCAAATCTCTGTTACAGGCAGAGGCTTCCCAGTGAACGTGGAATTGCTGCCTGGGGTGCCTGGTGTGTGCACAGCTGGGGCCAGGGGCTGGTGTGTGCACAGCTGGCATCAAGGGCTGAGCTGTGCACTGCCCCGTGATGGCTCAAATTGCTTCTCTGAGCTGGTGTTTTAGGAACTGGTTAAGGATCCAGTTCCCACCCTTAGGGCAATGCCTGGGACTGGATTGAACGGGAAGATTTTGGGCTTGCACGTTCATAAACAGGCAGTGGAAATTCCCAGTGCCTCAGCCATAAATCAGTGTTTGCATAAAGAGTAGGAGTCACTCTCCTAAAAAGACAATTTCTATGCTCAACCCCCTGCTAGGCAGAGGGGGCTTTTACCTACGCTGAATAACTGTTCTCATTTTAAAAGGAAATAAATTTGTGAATTTTTATAGTCACTGATGAAAGATCTTATAGCACAATTAAAATATTGGCCTTCGCTTAATCTTATCGAGAAACAATGGACTGTTTATAGAGTAATGTTGTCATTTGGTGATTCTCCTTTCCAAGGAAGGAACAAACCTGCCCCTGCACTGAAAATGGAAAGTAAAGGTTTATCCTGAGACCATTGAGGCTGGAAGTCAGACAACTCAAGTCAAAATGGGTTTTTCATTTCAAACATCTTTACTGCAGAATTTTAAGAAACTCAGACTTGATGTTTCCTTTAACACTTTCATTAAACACTGTTCTTAAAAACAGGTTTTGGGCCAAAGCAAATGAAACCAGCTTGGGTTTGGAAATCTGGTTTGGATTTTAAACCTGTGATAGTTCAACTCTTTCCAAATTCCAATTAACTAGATTTTTTTCCTTTGCATTTTTTTCTCCATAAGCCTCTATTCTCTATGCATTTTTAATAAGCTTTATCCTGGGAAAACATGAGAGCGCTGACTGCAAGTGAAAAGAATAAAAGCAGTTGCTGCATTGCTCTGAAAATATGAGAAGTGCTGGCAAGCTCGGGGGGCAAAGCAAAGCAGTGAGGAAATCTGAGCTCTGTTCTTATTAGAAACTGTGAATGGAGATAAAACCTTTCACAAACCATGTCTGGCTGAAAAAAAAATGCAGACTAACAGCAGTATATAAACCTGTGACAAGGCTCACGTGTGTGCCGATAGCAGAATCAACGGCAGAAGACCTCGGTGTCCTTTTTCTCTCCCTAAATTGCAGAGCTCTGTTTAGGACTGGCTGTTCCCTCCCGTAGGAGGAGGGGAGGGTGCCCTGGATCGCTGAACACACAGAGGAGGAGCAAACCCAGATTGTTAAGGAGAGAGCAGCGATACAGATGAGCCTTCCAGGATGTGTCATTTACGTTTTTGTTTTGCTTTAAGGAGAACAGATGGGGCCAGGGTGCCCAGCGGGTGGGAATGTCTCCAGTTCCAGGAGTTCCTGGGAGCACGGCAGAGGTGACTGCTGGAGGGCTGAGCCAGTGCCTGATGAGTGTTTTCTTTCTCTTCCCACCTGTTCGTGTTTTGTAAATACTGAGAATAATATTTAGTTGTTTCAGTGAAAGACGCTCCTGATTTGAGACTAATCACTTGCAATGCGTCGCTGGAGCCTCCAGAGCCAGTGCTGGGTGTTTGCCGTTCCCAGGCACTGGCATGTGCCTTCCTTTACCTGAAATCACACAATTCCAGAAGTTTCCCTTGAACTGTGTCTGCTGTTTGCTGCTGCTCCCTTTTAGTGCCTGTTGTCCTGAGAGCACCACAGCCTCGGGCTACATTTGGGATGCTGCCGTGGGTCCCATGGATGGATGCAGGAAGCTGCAGTGGGAGCAGGTGGGTCCCACTTGGCTCTTCAGTTGTCCCACGGCTTCCCCAGAGCCAGGCACAGGAGCAGCCTCACTGGGAATGCTGCAGACCAGCCCTTTCCCCGTCAGAACTAATCAGCATCAGACGAGCTAATGGGGAACACAAAACCTATTTAAAAGCTACATTTACCACTTGGCTGATTCCATTACGTCGTGTAATAACCAGGTGTCACATTTCCTCTCCAAATGCTGATTTTAATGCTTTTCTGGCCTGCTGGGCTCAGCCGTGTGACAGCTTCCTCCTGCTGTCCATCCTGTGCCCCGTGGGATCCAGGAGTGGCCAAGGGGAGAAGGGACCCAGGGTAGTGATGGGCTGTGGGGCTGGAGGGGGAAAGCAGATGCTCAGCCGGATGCTCCAGGGAGGGAGAGGGAATTGCAGTAGCTGAGCTGGACATGACACTGCCAGACCCGAGCTCCTGCAGTCCCAGGGACACAGAGCTGACGGGGACATGCTGAAGTCCCTCAAGTTTCCAAGGCATTCCCTGGACTTGGTCCATGTGTGCTGGTGGCCTCAGCTCCCCACAGCAAAGGCTTTCCGGGTGGAGGCTCTTGGAAGAGAGCAGCCCCTCGGTTATGTCTGAGATTTAAGGGCTGAGCACATTGGGTTTTAAGGTCTCTGTGTAGCCTCATTATCACTGAATTATGCATGATCCCTTTCCCAACAGGAATGGGTTTAAACTGTCTGCATTGGCTGTTTTTTAAGGGGGACACCTGTCCCTGCCTTTCCTGTACTGTAATAGTCAAACTGGGGCTTTCTGCCCCCTATGTAAACCCAGCAGGGACAGTGATACAGCATCCAAGGCCACCCAAAGGGCTGCCTGGGGTTGGCTTAGTGCCTCCCCTCCAGTGCTGCCCTTCCCATCAGAGTTCCAGGGCACTGAGTAACTGGAATCACCTGGAACAATGAATTCCTATGTTGCAGTAATTCTTGTTTTAGAGCAGATATTTTTGCAAGGATTCAGGTGCTTAGTGAAAAGTAAATATCATTGGTGCTGCTCACCTGGCTTCCCACCAGGGCTGCGTGAGGAGCAACTTCACACAAGCACAAGAAGACAGCACACAAGGTACAGATGCCAAACAAGTTCTGCTGTGGGACCAGAATAGGCCTTGTGGTGCTAAAATGAGATTTTTAAGCTGTAGATAGTGCTTCCACTGTGCTGGATTTCTCCCAAAGTGAGGACAGTATTTTTTCAGTAAATGAAATGCTGTGCATATTACTCCTTGAGCTTTATCACTTCCCTGTACTTATGAAGCAGAAATTCCTTTCTTAGCTTTTACTTTTCTTCTGTTTCCCTTTCCCTTTGGGTCCTGAAATCTCACAGATTTGCAGTTGTATCAGTAAGTGTATCTAGAACTAGAAAGAAACCTTCTCTTCAGGCCTTGCTGATACTTTCTGTTCTTAGTACACAAGTGCCAGAAAAAAAGCCCATGAGTTTGCAGCTTGCGCTCGAGCTGTCTTAGAGGGATCTGAAATTCCCGGGAGTTCTGAAGCTCCTTTCTAGGTGTCTCTAGTCAGGCATCAAAGATCACTTGTCATTTTTACTCTCCTGTTTGTGTTCGTGCTCTGGTATCTGTTACCCGTGGCTTTATCTGCAGCTACAGTTTTATAGAACAAGATTAAGGATGTAATTGCTTTCTTTGATTCTTAACAAGATCAAACAGAATGACAGAAATACCAGGAAAAGGTTTGGTAAACTGCTCAAGTTGTGTGAGCAGATGTGTGTACCTGCCTCTCGCAGCTGAAAGCACAGTGGCTGGGGGGGATGCTCTGCAGGAAAGGAGGCCGAGAAACCCCAGAACTGCTGCTGACACAGTGATTTGGTCAGAGCAGGGTTTCTTTTCCAAGTGCTTTTTAATGGGCCAGAGTCTTCACATGCACAGACATGTTTGAGGGGAATCCAGCTCATGTGCTGGCAGAGGAGCTTGAACCTGGGAGGTGTGTCCGTGCCACAGCCACGTGCAGAATACGGTGTTGCTGGACATGCATCCTCTGGAGAGGGACAGGAGGCAGGAGGATCAAGAGTGCTACTAAGGACAAAGAACAAAGTTTAGCAATTGGGGTTTTAGAAAAAGTCTGTTTGGATACTCTCAAGGTTGCTTTGTGGTAGGTGCTGTCATGAACTCAATGTGAAAGTACTGACAAATAGTGTTAAAACCCTGGAGAAATGCAGAAAAAGTATCGTATTTGGTACACCTTAAACACAGATATTCAAATAAACAGGAGAGGAGAAGTGTGACAAACGGATGTAAAAGGAAGCTTTCTGGGTGCAGGTGCAGGTGCAGAAATAAAGAGAAGGGAAGGCACAGGATTTTGTTTTCCTCTTTGAATTATCCTCAGCTCCTCTGAGATACAGGAGTGATAAGTCTCCAAGAAAGAAAAACCTTCTTCTCAGTGACCTTATGGATTTAAGATCTATTTCTAAACCAAATTTTCATAAAAAAACTTGCTACACACAATCTCCAGATTAAACCTCATTTTATTTTCAGACAGACATGACCTTTCCTAGCTTTGGATATTAAATATCACAAAACCTCCTGCAATTTAAGCTGAGGATTTTACATTTAAATAAATGTAACTTAAAAGCAAAAGCAACTTCTCTGCAGAGCACAGGGGATTGCAGGGCCAGCAGGGAGGAAGCACTTCCCTCTCTGCTGAGGAGGCCCCCGCAGTCTGTGCCCTCCCCAGCCCAGACTGCCCCACGGGACAATCCCCTGAGTTCTTAGCTTGAGGTTTGCTCTGCTGTCAGTCCCTGTGCACACTGTTGGGAAGGGGAGAGGGCTTTCAGGGAATCCTGCCCTGTGGATGGGCAGTGCTGCTGGGATGGCCAGTGCCATCACAGTGGTGTCAGGGCAGGGCCTGCATGGACAGGTAGCCACTGGTGATGGCCTTTGCAAAGAGGGAAGAGAAGACAACACCTGGAGTGAGAACAGTCATTCTGTTGTGCTCATCTTCACCAAGAGATGCATCATTATAGGGGGAAAATGTGCTGCCATCAGCAGACTCCATCTCTCTCCCTGCTGGAGAACATGTACTTGATTGTAAACCAAAGTTTGACTAATTTGCAAGAACTTTAAACTTTAAAGCAGAGTTTTTTCCATCCTTCCCTTTCAACTGGAAACGCCGTTTGGGTAACAAATGCTTTGCGACAACAAATCGATGTTGTTCTGTGTAACAGAATTAACTTGACTCGTGCAGCTCCAGCTTTGCTCT
The DNA here is from genome assembly GCA_013399855.1 of Oxyruncus cristatus. NCBI lineage: Eukaryota > Metazoa > Chordata > Aves > Passeriformes > Cotingidae > Oxyruncus > Oxyruncus cristatus. The sequence continues at coordinate 557,373 of VXAY01003078.1, read as the reverse complement.
TTGGTCACTGTCAGTGACTGAGCTCTGAGCTCTCCTGGGTGGAAGGAGGGATCTGGGCTCGTTAGCACGTGCTCAGCTGAACCTGAGTCATCAGCAGAAGCAAGGTAAAGCCTCCGGAGGAAAGGGCAGTTTGGACAGAGGTGAATGTTAAACAAAGAAAATAGTGCTGGACAAGGCTGAGCTGAAGTAAATAATCTTGGTTTGAGCTGGGAGGGCAATTTTGGAAGCTTTCTCACAGCTTTGTTCTGTCGTTTGGTTTTTTTGGTCTTGCACTTAAAATTTCATGAGAATTAAACGGTTCCTCTGATTTCCAGTATTCCTGCTTCAATAGCTGGATCCTAGATATCTCTCCAAAGAGGAGCTGCTGCACTAGTGCTATAGGTATGTAGCTACAGCCTCCTCGCAAAAACGAGGTGCAGAGAAGTCAGTGCTGTGGACAGAGCTGGGGACAGAGGGCTCAGGGCAGAGAATGCAGCTGTACGTGTGGTGTCTCAGTGGTCTTCTGGTGTGAGGCAAAGGCAGCTCAAAGCAAGGGCTGAGCAGGGCCGAGGTCAAAGGAAGGGACTGATAGAGGGGTGGTGAAGGTGGGGGACTGGGGGGCTGCTCCGGCCACAGGGAGCAGCAGGAGGGAGGGAGATGAAACACTGAAAAGGGGATGTGGAGCATCAAATGGAATATTTCCAGCCAGGTGGATTCCTGTTGTGCCACATGCAGGTGGAGAGAAAGGGATCAGCCTGGCTCTGGTGGGGTGTGTTGGAGGATGGAGGAGGGCCCTCAGTGAACACACACCCCTGCGAGCTCCTGTCACTGCAGCAGAGCTGGGTGGGACTGGACTCTGGTTCCTTTCCCACTTATCCAGCCTTGAACTGGAGCCTCCATCTAGGATTTGTCATGATGCTGCTTGTCCCTGCCCCATCCCACCCACAAAGCCAACCTTCTCCCCAAAACATCTCTCTGCTTCCGAGCCTGCAAATCTGATTTACTTGGGTAATTCTAGCAGAAATGGTGGTGTTTGAAAGCCGCTGGTCCCACTGCTGCTCCCCAGGGCTGCACAGACACTTCCCCTGCCCACCTATCTGCCACGGCTGTGGGGACAAGGTCTGAGCAGACCAAAACACTCCAGAAGTCCAGGCAACCCCCAGATTTCCTGACGCATCTATTCAGGCCACATATGTGAGTTGCCATGGAGATGTGCTGAGCGCGGGCACGATGCTCCAGCGATGGAGTCTCACAGCCAGAGGCATCTGTTAATCTTAATTTTATCAATTTTTAAAGAGGGTATGATGGTGGTATCTCCCCCACCTTCCCCTCGTCTTTTGCAAAGCTTGGCATTTGCACTTACTGAGAGCAAGGGCTGCAGTGCCTTTGAAAACGAACCTTAACGAACATGAAGTGCTGGCGTGGGCAACATGTGCTCTGAGGGGTGGAATTTAGTAGCAGGGAGCTGCCACCTTTGACACACAGCTCCAGCTTTAACGAGGGGGAGACTGACAGCCCAGGAAAGGTAAAAGGAAGATGTGCCTTTGCCTTTGCCTGGGGGGTCATGGCAAAGCTTGGGCCCGTGGCCAGGTCAGGAGGAGGAAATGGAGCTTTTATTTGTGAAACTCTGATTCAGTGTCCATCTGCAAAGGGATAATTGGATTTTCTTTCTTCTGGGCGTGCTGACTCCAGCTGTGCTGGTGCTGCGTTCGGGAGGGGACGGGTTGGTGGGTCCCCGGTGAGTGCCTGGCTGGGTGGAGCGTCCCGGGCTGTGTAACTGCAGGAAGGGGGACACAGGAACCCCCACAGCTCCTCCTGCTCCGACAGCGCCGAGCAAAGGGCAGCTTGGAGCCTGGCCGCAGTCCCGCTGTGGCACTGAGCTCTGTGGGACCCTGGGCAGGGCGGGACCCCTGCGGCAGGGGAGCGCTGGGAGACCTGCTGGGTCACCAGTATTTGTGTGGAAGCACACAGGGATGTCCAGGCAGGGCGTGTCTGTTGTTTAGTGAGGGTGGCGTGTCCTCAGCAGAGACTCCGAACCTGCAGCAGCGTTTGAAGTCCTCACACAACAGCCACCACAGGAGGATATAAATACTGAGTAGTAACGTTTTCTGAGGAAGAAATAATTATTTAATACAAACCAAATATCTGTGTTTTCCTCATTTTTCACCTGATTTTATTTAGCCAAGTGCCATACAAGTCTCAACAATAGGAACATTTCCATTTCAGCTCTGACAAAAGCCAGGCTGTCTCTCGCAGTAAATCATGCACCCTCCACTGAGGCTGTTACAAGTCACTATAAAAACGACACAAAGGACCACACAGGGCGTGAGCCAGAAGCAGCATGGGGAGAGGGGAAATAAAGCAGTTATGGCCCTTGTCACTACAAAGTACACTTCCCAAAGAGATTCCCAAGAAGAAGAGGCAGGAATGCCTTGCTGTGAGCCAGACTGCAGTGATATGGTGATGTTACTGCTCATGTAGTGTCCGAATTTTCAGCATCACGCTGGTGCTGGAAGACATTGGTGAGGCTCTGGCCTCGTTAAACTCTGTGACCATGTAATGAAAGGCTGGTCTCCTGGGCAAGTCCATACCCTGACCTCGAGTGGAGCAGGTCGGCTCTGGGCCTGGGATGTGCCAAGTGAGGTGGTGGCAGTGGTGGGCAGCATGGATGCTGATGCCATGGGAGGTGACATTACCAAATCAGAAGGTGATGCTCCAGTAATTAGCACAGGCTGAACCCTCAGGAGTGCGCACTGGAATAAGGTAGCCTAGGCTGAGCACGGGCGTGACTCTGGGCTGTGCCCACACCCATCCTGTGCCCTCTCCTGCCCACCCTAGGCACCCGCCAGCCCCGGCCACCTGCAGGGACACAGGCATTTCTGAGTCCTTGCACGCAGCTGTGTGCAGAAGGGTCTCTGGAAGCCAATGGGATTCACTCCGGAGCACATAACACAGAGTTACGAGCATCGTTTGCCTGAGTATTATCTAATCGTGGAGCTAAACTGAGCTCTGCGCTGATGTGGGCATGTTTTCTACATGAGTAATCTGCAAAGAAGATGCTCTAGATAAATGTCACCTGATTTTGCTCAGATTTAATCCCCTTTATTTATTGCACTTGTGTACCTGTTTATTATTTCCAATTTCTCTTCTGCCATTTTACCTTGTGGCACCTGCAGTGTCTGATCCTGCATCAGGACCTCTGGGTGAGGACAGCACAGCACCTCTGTATCATTCTCTGCTTTGATGTGAAAGGAAGAGAGAGGGAACACAGAGAAAATAGATGCCAAAAAACCCGCACATGTTCTAAAAGTAGCACCACAGCTCCTCATGGCGTGGGCAGGCAGGCCCTGGGGCCGCCGCCCGCCCTGCCCGTGCAGAGCAGGGCACCCCCACCGGTGAGGGGGGTCAGTGCCACGCTGGGCTCCCTCCCACCCGTGTGTGCCGCGGGGCCGAGGCAGGTGAGTGGATCCCCCCAGCCCTGCCCGGGACACAACACCCCCGGGTGGTCCCGCTCTGGTCCAGCACCAGTGTCACAGTGCAATGGGGGCAAAACTCCAGCTGGGAGTTCTGGCCTCGGAGAATATCGGGGGACTCATCCAGCCGCCCCTCAGCCGGGAGGAGGATCTGAGGGTGCTCCCCCAGCTGGGGGCAGCTCGACACTGAGCAGTGGTGGCTGTGGGCAGTTTATCAGACATGGTGATGCCAGGTAGCCGCACATGTGGCTCCAGCTCCAGGCAGGCTTTACGACCTGGCAGTGAATCTCTGCGGGGCAGGGGAGCTCAGCCCTTTTCCTCACATTATTGCAGACTAATCAGCCTGGTAAGACACTGCAGTTTGGCACACAGCAGGGTAGTTTGAGCCCAAATGCCTGGGTTTGTGGCTGGTTGGGTGCCCTGCTTTGCAGGACTGGTATCAATCTTCGTTGAAATCAAAGCCCCTTTTGCACATGCTCCAGTGAAGTGGAATTTTGTGCAGAATAAGGTGTTATTAACCCAGGTCTGCACTTCCCAGCAAGGAACGAGCTCTGCCACTGAAACCATTCCTCACCAGTGAACCCTGTTAAACAGCATTTAGCAGAGCTTCCAGCTCAGGGAAATGCAAACCTGTGACCTTTCCAGCTCTCAGCTGTAGTGGCTTTTAAGACATATTTTCTATTTCTCTTTCCAGAATTCCAGCAAACTGTTTTTTACAGCTCTTCTTGTCAGCTCATTGCTTCTCCACTTCTCTGTTTCTGTTTGCTTCTTCTCTCCCTCTTCCTCACAGCTATTCTGGGACCAGCCTGGGGACCATCTGATAGCATAACTTCCCACCCCTCAGAACCAGTGCCAGGGCTCCCTCCCCATCCCAGTAACTGTCCTGTTGGCTGTGGATCAGCCGGTGCCAGAGTCACATCCTGAAACAGGATAATAATGAATGCCTTTGCACCAAGTCAGAGCAAGGGCAGCGGGGAGAGGAGTGGGAGGAGGGACACTCCGAAGCTCGGGGATGGTGTGTCCTTGGGAGAGGTCACATCCTCACCTGCCCGGGGGAGCTTTGATTCCTGCCGGGGGAGCAGGACAGACAGACGGACACGGACAGTCAGCTGTGCCAAACAAGGCAGTGTGCCAAAGCCTTTTGGGAGCCGGTCAGATCTGTGATGGGAACAGCCAAACACCATGTCTGTCCACGCAAGTACTTGTACAGGCACATGACAAATCCAGCCCCAGCACCCACATGAGCACCCAGCACAGCCACGGGCAGGAATCTCATGGGGTTTGATAACACTGAGCTCACCAGAGCTTTCACACAACAAGTTCCCAGCAGGACCTGGTTGAGGAAAGCGGTGTCAGCTCAGGTACTGGAGCTGTTGGGGGGGAGAAGCGCTTACGTCAGAGCAAAGAGCTAACAGCTGTAATTATCAGCTTTAAAATTTCTCAAACTTTGAAATGAAAAGAAAGTTTCAGCATAAACCAGAAATCTGTGTTGTAGGTATTGACACAGTCCTCACCCGCGTGCGTTGTCATAAACAAGGACATGATAATTAGATATTTTTAACAGACAAAATTATTTTATTTGCTTCCCTGCCAGTTTCCATGAGCCCATCAGTCATCCCCTGCACAGACAAGATTTCTTATGTTCCCTGACAGGATAAATTATATGGTTCTCATCCAGCAAATCAGCTTTACTGCGCAACATTATCTCTGGCAAAGCGATGGCTAAGAAAATCATAAATTCTGTCCAGGTTTATTAGATCTGTCTTTTATTCACATATTTATTTTATCCCAAGCCGAGGTGCATTTTCCCCTAATTATTAATCATATTAATAAGGATGGAGGGGATGTGGCTTTCACTAAGACAAAACCACTGCAGTGATGCTCAGGTGATGATGGACTTTGATCAAAAGGTGCAGTGAGGTCTGACCTGGCCTGGGAGCTGATTGGGACCTTCCAGAATCAGAGTTCAGTGTTTTAGAAAATCTCAGTTATTGGAGTGACTTATTAATTATTGGCTTCCACGTTATCCCTGGTGAGCTCCCTGACAGAGCTCCAAAGATGGGCTTTGCAGTGGGGAAGGAGGGGAGTTCCTCCCACCATTCCCTTGGTTATCAGAGGTACTGGTGAATCCCGGCACTGATCACCTGAGACCGTCAAAATAAGTGCAGGTGTGATGGGATGGAACACTGCAGAGCTGTAAATGTCACTGTGAGTCAAGGACCTGCCATAATGTGAAGGACTTGAAAATGAGATTGAGGAGGAAATTGGGAGCAGGGTTGGCATTTAGTGATGATGAGCCTCATCACCAGCCCTGCCATGTGGGGCCAGGCTCTCCCAACACCCCTGCAGGGCTGGTTTGCAGACAGGTGAGTCAGAAATCACCTGGATGAAGATTCTGTCCAGCAGAACTGTGCTCAGAGTGAGCCTGGGAACTGCGCCAGCTCCAGGCACTGCTGGGGCTGGGGGGGCTGAAACCATCGAGGGGCAGAGGACGCAGCCCAGCAGCTTGTGCCTTGGCCTGTCACAGCGGAGCCACTGCCTCCCATCACACCTGCTCTGATGAAGGAAATGGCGTTTTCCAGGTGTGGTGTGGCCCTGATGTGAGGCAGAAACCACTGCTGAATTTATCGACTGAGCAAGCAGCTGGGTGCCGGGGGCTGAGGCATTTGTCACATCGCTGGTGTATAAAACAGTCGCTGTAATTCCGCATCCTTTTATTCTCCAGGGTTTGTCAAAAGCGCTGAGAAATGAGGCTGGAAATGTGGGCTGGGGTGAGCGAGGCTGAGTTATTGTGGAAGTTATTGATTGAAGGGTGGGAGCAATAGCATTAAAGCCTGGATCTCCTTTATTCTGTTAGTGAGAGGAAATAACATTTTCTTAAACTATGAGTCAATAAATAATTGTTGGTGACTTTTTTCACCTTTTCTGATGGTGGTTTTATGTAGCGCTGAGGCATTTTTCGAAGGAGCACAGATTTCTTGGCCTGTGGAGCAGTGAAGGCTTTCAGGTCATTGGGTTGGTTGATATAAAAAGGAGGAGCCTGGGTGCTTTAGAGGAAAGCAAATCTCTAACTGGCCACAGAGGACAGGAGTGATGGGAGGCACAGGTTGGATCCCATGGCCGAGAGACCTGCTGAATCTGGTGTCCTCTCCTGGTTTCTGCCAGGGCTCCATGTTGATGTGCTCTCTCCAACCTCGGAAATGCCAGAGGAGCATCCAAACCATTATTTCAATGAGCAGCTATTTGGAAGGTGTAGTTTAGCCAGGAAATTGAAGTCTTCCTCTGCAGAGATTCTGTGGAGGAACAGATTATTTGCTCCTTTGTTCAGTCACATTAAGCTGATGAGGAAGGAGCAGGAGCAGGCTGCAGAGGTTTCATTTCAGTCGGGGCTGGGTTCTGGGACTGGCAGCCCGGGAGCCTCAGGGCTGTTTTTCTGCCTTGGCTGCTCTCTTGACACTTTTAAGGAAGCCCTGTTTCTTCCAGTACAAGGGAGTTTAATTCTGTAATTAAATTAAACTTTCACTTTGAGACAAAAATTTGCTTTCCAAGAATGTAACTCAGAAATGAACCAAATTCTCTTGTTTCATCAACTCCCCCAAAGTGAACAGTGAAACCATTTACTGTGATTAAATTAATCACCGAGCAGAAATTTGCGTGTAATCGGCTGCTGCCAGACAGTCACTAATGATTTTAAGCATTTTAGTCTCAGGGTCAGCAGTTCCTCACCCCTTCAGGCTGGGATGAAGGAGCTGTCAGGCTCCTTGCACCGAAGTCTCTTGTGAAATGAGAGCAGGGTTTAAGAGAGTCAGGGTTAGAACAGGCTGGAGCAATTTAATGGTGAGAAGCTGGGGCCACGGGACACGGTGGGGTCCCTGGCAATGCTGAGGGGTGTGAGGGAGCAGGGGCAGGGCATGCAGGGCCAAGGCAGCAGCCGTTTCACAGCTCCCCAGTGGGGCTGGGACAGATTCTCCGAGCAGTTTGTTGCAGCCTCTCCCGTGGTTACAGCAGGTGCTGTTAACAAGAGCCACGGAAAGACCTGTCATCTTGCTTTCAAGGAATAATGTTCTCCTGCTTCTTCTAAGTGGCATTGTGGGAGATAAAACTGTTTCTCAGAAACAGGCTCAAGATCTGAACTGACATTCCCTGAGAAAATGAATTCTGTGGCTAATTTCCCAGTGTGCAGGTTGAGCTGAACAGTCAGGGAATGATCCTAACGCAGCGCCCGGGTGTTCATTAAGCTGCAGCTTCAGTTGCTTTTTTCTTGCCCGTGTTCCAGCTGCAGAGAGCTGTGACCTGGGGGGCCCAGCACAGGAGCCCAGGGGACTGGAGCGGGTATTTGGGAACACATGGACCTGCTGGTTTAGTTTTGTGGGCACTTTATGTTGTCTTTTACTTTATGTGGTCTTTTACCACGATCGTGAACGTTCTTGAAAGAATCTTGTGGAGCAGCTCTGACACCTTGGCACAGCCGAGCTTACAGGGAGGTGATGGAGGGGTGATCACCTCATAGCCAGCCTGTGAGGTACAGAAATAATGCCATTGAATCTCTCGTTATCCATTTGCGTGACAATAAAAATATTATTTTAAAGCAAGCAACCAGTCATTAAATCTCAGGATACCAATCGTGAGGAATTAATTCAGCATTAATGGGAATGCATTGTGCCATTAGTGCGGGTAGAGAAGTAAGAATTAAGTCACTAAATAATAAGAGATGGGTGTAGAGGCTGTACTGGGAGGAAACAGCTGGATATTGGTGCACCTGAAACAGGGAAATACTTCAGAGCAACTGAGAAGACACTCAGTGCAAAGGTTTCCCAGAGCCCCCAAAACCAGCGTTCGGTGATTTCAGACACCTTCCTGTGTTGGTTCTCCTCGGCCTGGCTGAACTCCTAACTGGAGTGAAGGGGAGCTGGCTGGAGAAGAAATTGCTTCTGGACCTGGGTATTTGCACCCTGGAAACTGCCCGCAGAGCAGGAGCAGCTCCCTGCTTTGACAGGCAAATAATTCTCTATTTCCATCCTAATGAAACGCTCACCTCGATTCTAATGTAGTCCCCATCATCATGTTCTCTCATTGTACTGGAGCACAATCACAGTTTCAAAGGGCTTGGATGAAGCCGATTGCAGCTGGATGGGGGATGTTTTCTCCCCGACAATAGGCGTTGTTAAGGCTTTTGTGTGCAGCTCTCGAGCACCGAGCGGGTAATCTCCCGTCCTGACGTGCAAAGGAGAGGGAAAATCCATCCAGGCCGTTCCAGCCCTATAGATTGCAAACGGTTCGTTCTCCGAGGGGTGCGAGGAAATGCCGGTCCCCAGTGACAGGCAAGCGCGGAGCTCCCCGTACCGAGGGGCTCGACGAGGGGTCCCGCAGCGGGAGGGGGATGTGCTGGGAGGGGATGGAAGGAAAAGGCTCCGGGAGAAGGGGCCAGTCAGTGCTGGCAGTGGCAGAAGTGAGCAGGGAAACTGTTGGAAGGATCTTCCTCTAGTGCAATGAGGGGACCCCTCTCGTCTTGTCTTGGACCGGCTCATGGGGTCTCCTCCCCCAAAGCATTTTGCAGACTCTGGAGGTCTTGGAGAGTAATCCAGAATCCTTTGAAATGATCCTTTAATTTCAATGGCCTTTCTTGAAGCTCAACATTAAGTTCTAAAAGCTGAATGCTTTGATAACTGGGATGGGATAGAATGGGATGGAAACTTCTGTCTTACCTCTAGAACCAATCAAAAACTACAACATGAATGCTCTTAGGAAAATTGAATTATTAAAAGAAACTGCTAAGTGACCCCCCCACTGGGCTGTTTAGGTAACAGATGAAATGGTCAAGAATGTAGGTCTCTACTTAAATGAAATACTTACGGCAAATTAATAGAAGCTGAGGAAGAGAAAGAAAATTTTTATCAATTTGGTCATTTTGATAGAATTATTTAATAAAAATCAGAAAATACAGTGCAAGGATCAGTTCTTCAGATTTTTTTCTAATGCTTTATATAAGTAGCAGAGAGTTTTCTTTCTGTCTGTTTATATTTAGATCAACCTCCTGCATCAGAGGTAAAATCATTTTGCTTAATTTTAGAAGCCCCTTAATTTCTTCATTACTTAGTAGCATTTCTCCCCAGCCCCACGGCCTTGAAGCCCAAGACAGTTGACTAAAGACAAATTAGAGCCCGTGCTTCCTTTGTCTGCTCTAATGAGTGGCTGCCATTACCCTTGCAATGCTTCCAGGACTGTGAGCTCTTAAATGCCTGTTTCCAATAAGGAAGATATAATTTTAGTTTTGAATGTTTTAAGTTTAATTACACAGTAGCCCCTCTGCAGATCCTCCTTCCCCTTATTTGCAGGTCGATGCTTTAAAATAACTGAGGGGAGACGAGCTGGTTCGTGTCCCTGGGCACGTCCTCGGGGACCCTCCCCATCGCCGTGGTGCCACGGGGACAGTGGTGGCCTGGGGACACCAAGGCACAGCGTTTCTGGACGGGTTCTTCTTCGGGCAGACAGGGCCCTGGGAATCTTGTGATTTCCAAACCATCTGAATGCCCAGCAACTTCCCTCCCCAGCTCTTCCCTGGATGCAGAGCAAACCCAGCAGTGTGAGCTCTGGGCTCATGGGGGTTTCACAGGGCAGATAATCCATGTTAAAATGTGCCAGCACGATGCATGTTAGCAGTAGCAATTTTAATGCTTAAGTCGGTGCATTTTTTAACAGTTATTTTTAAAATACTAATGCTTTGCGTTTGGCAACTTCAGATCCCTCCTGGATCTCACATTTCCCACTGGTTGATTGATTTCGGCAATTTCCCTATTACAGCAAACCCGGGACGTTTGTATTCCCTGCATGTCTGTGGCATGAAAAAAGCAACTCTGATTTTAAAAATTATTTTAAGCATTCCTTCATGACCAACCAGCCACAAAGGAATATTTTAAATCAAAATAACAAGGTTTCTACAAGTGGGTTCTCTTCCCTGTGCCTTCAGTGAGAAACAGCTGAGGTGCTCCACTGTTCGTGCTGCTCTGCCCCAGTAGCAATGGGGTCCCGGACTCGCTGCCTTCTCTCCCAGAATTTCAGCTGGATAAAAGTGTGAAGGGACTTACCAGCAGATCCCCCACCAGTGTGGGTGGCTCTGGGGGCCGTGGCTGGTGCAGAGATGAGTGGGATTTTCTGGAGCAAACTGAGAGACCTCCCACCTACAGTAATGAGTTGTTAGAAGGAACAGATCCTGGAAACCCTCAGCACTGTGACCTTCCTCCTCCAGCTGTAAGAGCAATTAACCGTCTGGTAGAAGTGGCAGATCCTTCTGAAGGACCATTTTGCTGGTCATAATAACAGTCATTGGGAAAGGAGAGGGAGAGCCCCCCGCCTGTGCTAGTGAGTCACACCAGATAATTGCTCTCAGGTCTGAAACTGACTGGAAAGGACTTAATTTTCCACCAAGTTCCAAGAGATCAGATCCGTAAGGCCAGACAGCCCCCAAGGCTCCCAGAAGCTGCAGTGGCCACCCCCGGGGTGAGGGGGAGCAGTGACACAGTACACTGTGGTACCGACAGGGTCTGTTGGCTTTCCATCTGCAGAGCATCGGGATGTCATCCTCGGGAGTGCCAGAGGACCCAGGGGCAGGCAGAGAGATGTTGTGGTGACGCTGGTGCAGCCCTGGCAAGGGGTGACAGGCTCTTGGAGGGGGCAGTCTGAGGCTGAGCCTGGCCATGGTGAAAACAGTATTCAGGGGAAAAATGTTCCCATTCCTTCTGGAGAAAAGGAGGCAGCTGGAAGGAAGAGTTGGGGTCTTCTGCAGAAAGTCCAGTCAGACTTCAGAGGTTTCACACCTTGCTTCTGCCTTTTCTTTCCCTGTAGAAATAGCTCATCCCAGCAGTGGGAATGGCCTCACAAAGCTGAGCTGCCCCTTCCCTGGCAGAGGGTTTGTTGTCCCAGCTGAGATGTTCCTACGGGAGCTCTGCATGTGTCCAGGTGTCCCCACTGTGACCAGGCCCGGCGCAGCGAGCAGTAGGTGTTGTGACAGCCTCATCCAGGGGAAAACACTCCGTACAGTGTAAGGCTAAAAATAGGAAACCTCTCTCCATCTGTGCCATTGTGTTAAGAGCACAGATAGCAAACGAGGCATAAACTGCTCAGTTGGTGGCTGCAGGGGACAGGGCAGCAGGAGGAAGGGGAAGGAGCCAGGGCTGTTCCTCTCCCTGGGCTGAAGGGGCTGAGGTGCTCAGCAGGATGCACCTCCCAGCCCATCAAAAGCATTTCAGGTGCATCACCTCGAAGTGGTGGCCCCAAGGTCTGGCCAAAGAAGGGACCAGTGGCCGAGCCCCTGGGCCAGCAGCCCCAGAGCCCCTGTGCTGACTTTGCCCTCTGGGCTTTTAAATCCAGTTGTGGAAAGGGTAGATGGGGTTGGACGTACAAATATCTGGAGCTGTGGGAGAGACAGGGTAATAGATGTGATTATTTTTGTGAATGGTGGGCAGGAGCCTCGATTGCCATGGGTGACACTGTACAACCTGCCAATTCCTTGCAAACCCACCAAATAAATCTGCATTTTGTATACAACTTAATTTCAACTTCCCATCTTAAATGTCTGTGTTTATTCCTGGCAGTAAGCACTGTTTGTAGTTTCCAGACAATGCAGCTCATAATTTTTTCACACCTCTTGGCGCAGGTGACAGCTCGCGCGCAGAGTCAAATTCATTCTCACGCTGAGCACAAAGCCGAGGGTTTAATGCATCACAAATATGACATCAAAATAATCCTGCAGACAGAAGGATCATTCCCAATCCCAAATCACCCTCTCCATGTCCAGTAGCAGGACGGGCACGTGTGGCACTGTGAGGCCTCACTCTGTAATTTCCTCTTGGACAACCTCCATTTTACTGAATCCCAGGAAGCCTCATTATGCTAATTGCTGTTTTGCACCGAGTTAATTCCACAGTGTTGGACTGTAAATGAAGCTCCCCAGGCCATAAGGCACCCAGTGCCTGTGCTGGGTAGTGCTGGGGATGCAGTGAGATTGTTCTTTGGCTCCTGTGACCCGTCCATCCCTCTGGTGCCCCTGGACACTGTCACTGAGCATCACTAAGCACCAGCTCACTGGTCCCACTGATGAAGGTGACTTCTCCCTCCATCTGGGTGCAGGGAGCCTGGGATTCAGGATCCTTGCTGAGAAGTCTTTGAAGCCCCTTAAGCTTTAATATTCTTTGATGTGCCATAATTGCATTTAGTCAAGTTTTAGGTGTATTGTAATGGTATTGATTGTTAAAAACAAAGCTGTGGCTGCTTAATGCTGAAAGATGATTCATTGTCAGTGGGAGCAGAAAGTCTGGGGGCAAAGTATTATTTTTGACATACAGTAATTTCTTCTAGTGGGATTATTTTTAATTTTTTCTTACCATCTCTGTGTTCTGGAGGCCAATGAGCAGGTGGGCTCCTGGGCACAGTGGGCTCTGTGTGCCCATGGGAGCAGGGAGTGCCTGCAGAGCCCCACTGCCCCCCATGGGCTCCTCCAGTGAGCCTGGGCTTTGGCTGGAGCTGGAGGGGCTTTAACCCTCAAGGCCTCATGGGACTTGTCACAAATATAATGGTGATGAAAACCTGGTAGTTCCCTCATCCTTTATCTCCTCATATACGTCCCCTTTATTGCTTAATCCTCACAGTTAACAAAATAGAAGTTTCTGATTAGGTTTTAGCTTGCAGATTACTTATGTGCAATGCAAAGTGTATTAAAATGTAGTGTACTTTTTAAAATTAGATTTTTTTGGTGATAATCCATTCAGCTGTAAATGCATTTCAGTCACACTGAGAAGATGAAAGATCCTGAGCCACCGCATTACTGTAAGTAATCAGGCTGGAGGCTAAGGGGGCTTTCTTTTAGCTGACAAATGGAAGGAATAAATAACCTGGACACTAAAAGTTGCATTAGGCAAATAAACATTTCCACAAGAATTATGTGTGACATTCAAGGGAAGGCAAATAAACCTTGACTTATGGAAAGCTATCAAACCTTGTGGAGAATTAAATAACGGGAAATCATTATGTAGCATTTGCAGCAGCTATTGGAGACTCTGCTCTTTGGGCACTGCCGGAAGTTTGGTGTGATGGTAACCATGGTCAGCCAGTACGTGGTTCTGAGCAGAACGAGGGATTCAATTTCATTTGGAACACATTTTATTTATGACAAAGGTGGGGTTTTGTACCTCTGCCTCCCTGCAGTGTTGGTGCTGGTGGGGGACCTGTCCCTGTGGGACCATTTTGAGTGCAATAGAGATTTCTTACAGGATTTAGTACATAGAGAGGTTGGCTGGTAGTAACAACCAACCAGCCCTGCTCTGGGGCAGGAATAGTCCCCCTCTGGAGCAGGAATAGCTGTGGGAATGTTCAGCTGCAGCAGCAAACGTTATGGTTTTGATGGAGCTGATGATTCTCGTGTTAGTTGTGTGTCGTGTCTGCTGCACCGCGCGCACCGGGCGCTTTCTCCCAGCAGCAGCCACAGCGTTTTACCAGTTCTAAAAAAAGGCCATTTTTCTCAGAGAGCACTTTCTATTTACTGATCCAGTGGAGCAGATTGGGATCAAAACCATGATCTGAGAAGTAATTGATCTAATCAGCTGCGCAGAGCTCAGTGTTTGTGATAGAAGTGTTCTCGGCAAGGCGCAGGAAGTGCAGTGAGATGATGTTTGATGAACAGGAGTTTAGCCCTGAGCAGGGGATTGTCAGCAGGAATTCCCTCTCCACTGCCTTTTTCTGCAGGTGGTCTTTTCTCTAGCACCTCCTGGTAACCTCAGTGCTGTCCAGCACCCCAGCAGTGTGAGGTGTCCCGGCACGTCCAGCCCTGGGGTGATGGGACTCCCAGGGACCCTGCGGGCTGCCGGGTGTGCTGGCACCTCCCATGGCTTGGCAGAGCAAGGTGTTCATTGAGAGCATCCTGGAGGGAGATGCAAAGGAGGAGGCATTGCAGGAAGGTGCTGCAGAGCTGACACAGGTGAGAGCTGTCACCTCTGTCTTCTCGTCGTCGCAGCCTCGGCTGTGCCGTGCCTGAAGCAAAGGGCCCTTCCTCTCCAGAACACGCCTGGGAAAGGGCAGAGGTCGGCAGTGAGGGTATTTAAAGTGCTCTCTCCGCTTTGAAGTGCAGGGGGATGGAGCAGAGCCGCGGGATGAAAGGAGGGGGCTGCTGCTCTGAGCTGTCCCTGAGCGCCACAGGCTCAGGCTCCTGAAAGCCTTTCCTTGACTCCACACGCACTGTGCTCCTACTCTGCTTTGCCAGGAGCCGAGGAACGTGGTGTAGCTGCTGGCTATTTATTTTCCCTGTGTGCAGGGTGAAGAGATTCTCTCCTACAGAACTCGGCTCTTGAGATTGCTTTAAATTAATCAATTAGGAAAAACGAGCTGTGTGATGTAAAATGTCCTTGCTCCATGCGAGTCTTTTGAACTATTAGTTCTCTTGAGGAGATTAATTATGAGCGTACAGAGCTAATGCCCTTTTAATGGAATCAGTTATTCAGTTTAAGGAGTCCTGGTACTGAGCACGCCAGCATTAGATATTCATTGTGTAAGTTCCAGATCAAACAGGAGAGGATCAAGCTGATCAGGGCTCTTTACTCTGCTGAGCTGAGCCACACGTGCTGATCTGAGGCGAGTCGCAGCCTGGGAGTTGCTCTAATTGTCTCCTCTGTTTGTGATTCCAGAAACTGGCTTTTAACCTGCAGTAAAAGGGTTATTTACAAAGTGCATACATTTGCATCTCAACTACCTCTCCTTGGTTTTTTGAAACTTGGAGATGAGCTCTTGGCTTCTCCTGGCTGCTGAGTTGCAGACAAATTCCTCCCTGCATCCTGCACAGCTTTCTGTGCTTCTCATTCTGACCTGGATCATCCATTTTTAGTGTCTGCGTTTTTAGGTGTCCATTTTAAGGCAGGAAAGGCCTGAGCTCACAGGCTCCCAGCAGCCTCGTTAGTAATTGGGACAATTAGGGATGTGATGTGCAGACGCTCCAAATTGCAGCACCAAGAGCAAATTCACTTATTCAGCAGCAAATTGCAAATGGGAAGTTGAAGGCAGCAATCTCTCAGATAATTCTAGAGGAAAGGAGAAGATCTTTCCAGAATATCTGAAGTCCCTCTAGGACTCTTTCAGAAAGACATTCTTGGGGCAAAAAAGGTTTATTAGCTGGGGTGGGGATGTGAGAGGGGAAGAAGGGCTGCAAGCTTGGGAATCGGATTACAGTACCACCTTTTTTGAATATATTCAACCCAGAAAGCTTGTTTTCAGTCTGCCCCAAAACACAGGCTTCCTAGTGAGTCAGTACTTACTTCTTTGGAAGCCAGTCTACTCAGACTTACCAATTATGGATCTGACTGGTAGTGCAGCCTTCTTGCTATGGCAGCCAGATCTATCTCCAATGTTATTCTTTTTCCATGGTAGAAACAAAACATTTGCTAAACGGAAGAACATTCATTAGCACACGATGGAAATGACCCAGTATTTTGGTTTCCCACTTGCCTAATTAGTTTTTGCAGATTAGCAAGTAGAACAGCTGAACAATCAATTGGATATATTAATCAGGCCTATTTTGGAAGCTTTAAATAGAGAATATGTTTCGTCTCTTCTTTCATTTAGGATATAATGGCTGGTAAATGGACACACAAAACATAAATTACACCCTCTAACAAGATGAGAGGAGAAAATGGGAAAGTTAAATAAGGAAAGCTGGAGCGTTTACTGGCAACTCATTGAGTTCCAGCCTCTCAAGCTGATGAGCGAGGGATGCTGAGCCCCAGCCTCGTCGTGTGCCCCAACTCCATCTTATGTCTTTCCCCCTTGGACACACTGGTGAGGGCTGTTCCAATGGACTGTCCAAGAGCTCCACCTCCCTCTCAGGGAATGTGACAAGTGGTAGGGAAAAGCCCCAGCAGGGAACAAGAGAGACTGGGAGGTCTGGATAACCATTCCAGGAATAATTCTCAGTGGAAACATTGCAGCCGGCGCCTGTGTCTCTGCACAGGAATGAATTTCCTTGTGGGATCCCAGCTAGATCTGTTCCCACCTCCTTCCATGGAGGCTGGGGAATAGGCAGCCATGGCTTACATTTCTCGGAACAAAGCGACAGTATCCAGCCAGGAGTGCTGGCAGCTGCAAGTGGGGAGGAGGTTTGAGCTCCTTTGTTCTATGGATGGCCGTGACACCAGCAGAGTCTTCTCTAAGCATCAGAATGGCTGAGCAGGGTGGCCTGATGGTCACTGTGCAGCTCAAAGTCAAACTTAAGAGTGAGGTACCTGACTTGGGTGGGAGGGAGGGGAAGCAGATGGTGTCTGTGTGCCCGCAGCTGCTGGGAGAGCTCCGGCTATCAAAGGAGCAAGGTCAGATGAGAGAGAGATCTTTTGTGGCTGAAAACCTCTTCTATCAGATCCTGAACAGTGCAGCTGAGTCATACATGAGCAGTGCTGCTGTCTGTAGGTGTGAGGCAGACACAGAAGTACGTTTGATACATTATTCCTATTTGCAAAGGTTCAATAAAAAATGTGTGGGTTGTTGCAAATTATTTCTTCCATCCTTCTTGCAATGAAGTTAACAGCTGACTGCATTCAAATGCATCAGTTGTATAAATTCGTAGGGCATTTTCATGTTTCAATCTAGTTATGTATTTCTAGTTGACCAAACATGTTCAAATTACCATTAACTGCAATCCTATCACTTGGTTCACTGAGCAGAAAGGCAATATCTGCGTTTTAACCCTCACAGAGCTGGGGTTGGAGACAGAGGGAGAGGAGAGGAAGGAGGAGGGGGGAGCACAGGTCTGAGCTCCCTCCCAGCACGGTGGAGGTGCCATTGTGTTTTGAGACCTGCCCGGGCTCACCGGGGCTGTGCACCTTTTCCTGTGCCAATGGTGACCTGCATCCCTGCAACACAGCCCACAGCTCAGCCCCTCTCCTGGTCCCACAGGGACTTTGCTCCCCCCTTGATGGAGGTTTCACACTCCATCCCTGGTCAGGCAGGGATGATCCCTGGGCATCACGTACCTGCAGGCTACGCTCTTGCCCCACCTCCCGTGGCACTCCTGGTCCCAGCTGTTGTTCCCCTCTGTGCCCAAGGGGGCTCAGGCCCTGAGCGGGGTCACACAGCCTCTGGAACCCTCCTGTTTCACCGCAAGGGCCGAGGCAGCTCAGCCTGTTCCAGCCTTCCAGCTCCGGCCGCGGTGCCGGAAGGCTCTGGCAGCTCTCCCCACTCAGGGCCCGGCTCTGCAGGTTCTCTCAACCCTTTCTCAGCCAGAAGACTCCTCGGGGGTTATGTGCCAGGACTCACCACACTCCCCCACCTGCGCTGACACTCAGCGACTCTTGCTGTGCCAAATGCTGCTTAGGTGCAAATGCAAAAATGGGCTACAAAACAGCTTTTGCTGGGGAGATTAACATAATAGGGAATAAACCCTGGAAGCCAGTTAAGACGAGAACAAGGTCTAAAAGACCTGTGAGACAGGAGGCAGGACCCAAGGCACGGGGCAGCACCCCCCCGGGTGGGAGGGGGCGATGGGGTGGTCTCTGCCTCGTGGGCCCTGCCCAGGGCAGACCTTCGGCAGGTTCGGTGCCGTGTCTGGCCTGAGCGATGTGGGGACGTGTCTCCCTGCATTCCAGCCCTGCCTGGCTGTGGCTGCTGCCTGGATCCCTGCCTGGCTGATGAAGGGCTGTAAGTGCTTTTATGAACGGCCTCGTTTCCCTGTGTCCTTCGAGGGGTCTCACCAGGCAGGCGGGTGCTCCGTGAATTATTTAATATCCCACTTAGGTTTTTAAAGCTGCTGCATCCCGCACGAGCTGAGCTTAAACAAGCCTCTCCCAAGGATAAATGCCTCTGCAGAGCCAGGCCTGACTGTCAGATCAGTTTAACCCTCCCCTCTGCTGTCCTGTGGCATCGCATTCTCCATCACCCTGATGGATCTGACTGACACCAAATGTTTTATCTGCCTGTCCCCACATATCCCCACGTCAGCGGCACACGTCAGGCTCCTTGCTGAGAATGTCCCTCGCTGGGGTGACCCTGTGGCAGTACCACACAGGCAGGGACTAAATTTGGGGACAGATTACAGGGCAAGAGCAGTGGCATTGCCTCCCCTGGCGCGGATGGCAGCACCAACCTGACCCAGGTATGCTTTTCCCAAGCTGGAATCAGAGTGTTTGCACCGGTGGAGTGCAGCCCAGCCTGTGACACAGAGCAGACATTCCTGGCTCTTTCTAAGCCCCACAAGGCAAAAGAAAAGAAAGAGAAATGGAGAGAAATGAATGTTGAAAATCTCAGCATGTAGCACACTGGAGATCTGTCTGAATACTGCTGCAAGGAAAATGAGATGTGGTCTGAAGTCAGCATGAATGACATTGGAATTACCTTAAAAATTCACCATATTAATGACTGTTTTTCACCTTTTAAGTTGCCATTACCACCCTGCTCTGTAGGAGCAGGCCCTCTCTGCTGCTGGCAGTCCATGGGGTATCTGTCATTCCAGGAGAAACTTCAGGGGAAATTATTAGTCAAAATTCTTTTTTCATTGATAATGCCATCTGATGCTATGCAGAAGTGTTCTGCTCCAGCTCAGCTGGGTTATCCCTCTGTAAAACAAGCTCCATTCCTGCAACTTGGGCATGTGGAATGTGCAGTGTTTCAGGAGCACATCCCTGAGCACAGGTCTGGCTCCAGCAGAGGAATGGGAGGGAGTCAGGCTGAGGACAGGAGGGAGATCCCTGGGTTGCTGGGGGAAATGCCAGGAGGTTTGTGGATGTGGATGACAGACAAGACAACAGCAGAGGTGAGCCAAGGCAGAGCAGACCCACTTGTGTGTTCCTGATTCCCACATAAAGGTTTGGGGTACAGGGAACATCAGCAGCCAGAAAGAGGCAGATAACAGCCCTGACTATCACACGTGTCAGCTGGGATTCGAAAAGCTGGAGTAATAAAAAATAGATAAAGGAGCCATTCCAGGCTGCTGCAAACCCCCTGAATGGCACCCCTGACTTTTAACACCCATCTACCTGGTGCTAAAAAATCAGTTTCAAGCAGGGGGTGACAGGACTTGAGTCCAGAGCTGCTGGTGGCTGGAGGAGCTGTCCCCAGCCTGGGACACCGCAGGGTTTCAGAGGGGGCAGTCAGAGCTGCCAAGCTGGCAGAGTCAGGCCAGCCCCATGGCTTGTTGCAGGTACTTTGGAAGAGCAGAAACAGGCTGATGAGCTCTGGAACAAACCCCACTGTCTGATGCGAGATTTAACCTCAGGTCAGCTGGAAGCTTTCCTGCACCTGGCTGAGGTTCCACGGCATGAAAGATGCTCATCAGACAGTATTTCACCTTGATGATATTCTCTTGTCTCTCTTCTGGCAACCAGCTAAGACACACCATTATGGTTATTTTGAGAAGTCGGTTTAACACAGGCTTTTCTCTCACTTGGTGTATCCCTCCCACGAGACGCTGCCTTCCTCACAGGGACCAGACTCAGACTCTTCATGTATTAGTCATTACCCAGGAAGGAACTATAAATCTAATGAACATGCCAATGCTTCCTAAAGGTACCAGTAGGTACTTTCAGAGAAATTAATTATCTGTGAAAATCAGATCAAATAAATAATGTTCACCTGGAATATCTGATATAATCCATCATTTCAGAGTTTAAGACTAGGGAGGATCACTGGATGATCTGCTCTCACCTCGTTTAATGTGGGCCATCACACCCAGCAGTGTGTCTGCGAGGACATGTCCCTTGTGCAGTGGACTAAAGCCAACTGGGGTGGGGTTGGTTTGGGCTCCTCTCCCAGCCATGGAGAGCACACCCCATCCCTGGGAGAGCATTCATCTGGTGTAAGGACATCCATCTCTTTTCTGCCTGATGTGAACATTTCCTCTAATCCTCCTTCCATCTGTCCCCTTGTTTTGCAGGCACTGCCCAGGAGGAGAGTGGAGCCTCCGGCTGCATCCACAGGTGAGTGTCAAAGCCAGAGAACAGGTGGGAAGAGCCTCTCCATGGCCAGTGCTCATGGTGGTCATTGCTCCAGAGTCACACAGAGAAAGGGGAAAAGGACCTCACAGCTTTTGTCTTAATTAGTGTCTAGTCTCTGTGCAACTTGACATCTCCATTTAATTTTGTTTGCAATATACATGCAGAGGAGAATGATAATGTAATACAGTAATGATCATTCCTGAGACAGTCACTTATTCAAAATATTACTCCTGTTTAATCAGTGCAGCCGAGTGATTTATTGACTTGCATAACCAATCTTGCCTGGCGTCTCACAGTAATTAAAACAGCAACATTCCCTGAGTCCATCACATGTAGTAAATTGTAAAGAACCATGTCAGGGCACCATTAACATTGATGATTTGCACGGGTGACAGTTGAGTCCCCCCGAGCTGGGCTCATCCTCTTCCTGCTGGTGAGCGCGCGCGGTCAGGCCAGAGCTGGAGCTCAGAGACTGTGGAGTCCTGGGAGGCGACGGGGACAAACTGGGCACTTTGATCATGTCCAGTGAGGGGCATTTAAGGCTTTTCCCAGGAGTGCTCTGGGGGGATAAGTTTTTGATTTTATCAAAGGGAGTTGTCCCTTGCCTTCTGGATTTACAGAGGGAGGTCAGTGTGAGGAAAAGCTCAGTGATGCTCAGTCTGGACCAGAGGAAACTCTGAAGCTGGGGCAGCAACTGAGAACCCTGAGCCACTTGCTTCATTCCAGGCCTTTGGCAGCAGTCAGTGAATTCACAGCCTTGGAAGCAGAAGGCGACGGTGACACAAGTGTTTGAAATGCCATGAGTAAATCTGGTGCTCCTGGCTGAGCTGTGAGGAATGGGAAGGTTGTGCTCTGTCCCCTGTTGCTAATCCCCTGCTCCAGCTCTCCCAGTGGCTCCTGGCGACCCTATGCATTGGATTATCCTGACCTACTGATAACTTCACTTTTTTCAAATTGATTTGAAAATCAGTTTCTTTTTCCTTCAGTCACATTCCAACAACCAAAACTTCAGTATTCTAAAAGAAACCTAGTGGAAGATGTCAGCTTGTCATTGAGAAAAGAACAACTGTCAAAACCCAAAGATTTTCTGCCAAAACCCACTGAAAAATGTTGGCTGAAAACTGCAGAGCGCAAGAAGCCAGTCCAAAAGAGTCAGTTTGGGTGTTGTCAGCCTTTTTTTGACAAAAATTCTAAATATTTTGAGGAAAGAGGACAGCTTCCAGTAATTTTTGTTTTCAGCAGCTCCATATTCTGTGGGTTCTGACCCAGAATTCCCTGCTGGGAGCTGCAGTAGTGCCCCCGACCTGCTGCAGCACCGGCGCCCAGACCAGCGTGAGCTGTGTGGGAGAAGATCCTTCGTGGTGTCCATGGACCTTGGTGGCTCCTCGCTGTCCCAGGACCCTCCCTGAGAAGGGACAGGTCAGGTGGGGAATTAGAGAGGAAGGTCTTCAATCCTGCTTCTGTTCCTGGGTTTTTATTGATCTGACAATACCCTGCCCCAGAGGATGCTCAGAGCTGTACCCAGCATCAGCCATGCCGGCCACTCGCTCCTGGGCAGGGAGGAGAGGTCTGGGGGAGGCAAATGGGTTCCTGCTGTGGAAATGGAAAGCAAAAAGCAGCTGCCTGCAGTGAAACCATCAGCCCAAGGCAGTCAGCTTGGAGAGGGCTGGGGGCGAGGCTGGGAAAGGACATGAGGTGCTGCAGGGCAGAGAAAACCATCTGGATGACACTTGACTCTCACCTGAGGCTCTTATCCATGTGCTGGAGTGCTGTGATGCTATTAAAATCGCAGGAAAGGACTTAACACTCTTGCCTGCCTTTGCTGCTTCACGCTGAGCCTGTCGAGCTGTAGCAGCCCGTTGTGCGATAAGATCTTCATATCGAGCAAGGACCAGCCCTGTGCGATGGCACAGCCCCCACGGAGGGCTGTGGGTGTCCCATGGCCCAAACAGCGCTGGTGTCCCTGGCAGGAGCCGTCACTGGCCACAGGTGGCCCCAGGTCTGCCTCAGCTCTTTACTCCTCACCAGGGAATTAAGAAACCACTCCGGAACACAGGTTTTTCTGCACAAATGCCTCTGCAGTTTGAGGCCGTTCCAGCAGCTGCTGTCACTCCTGCTCTGCTCCCTCCAGCATTCCTGCCTCTTCTCCCACACCTGAGTGCTGTGCTGCTGGTGCTTGCGGAACATTTTCCCTTGGAGCTTTCTCAAGCCAATATTTTCCTTCGCAGCTCCTCAGCTCAGATATACAGGCTTGGGTGTCTGCTTTTCCCTTGGGGTTCGATGTCAGAAGGTCCTCAGGATAAGGGAAGGGGGATGAAGAATTCAGGGTCTCTGGCCTATCACTCCAAATAATGTTGGAGGAAATCCTTTCTCCTGTTAGGCATGGGAATGGGATCAGAACCAAAGCCCTTGGCTGCTTACCCAGAGGCTAACCCAGTGTGGCCAATGGATCCCTGCGGGAAGGGGTCACCCTGGCACGGGGATGGGCTCCTGCCCAGATGGGTCCATAGCAGAGCCAGGTCTGGCTGTGGACAGGAGGTGCCATTGGCTGCTGACACAGGCAGAGCCACATCCCATGGTGTTGGGTCTGGCAGCCCTTGGAGCCGATGCGAGGTTATTTCATGCTTGGGGAGTCTGACAAAGTGTGTGATTTATAGCTCCTGGGTCCGGTTTTCATCGCTGCCCAGGGCCGTGTGTACCGCTCCAGCAGGGGGTTAACCCAGTGTAAGCCATGCTCAGAAACATCTGGGGTTTCCATCTTTAAATTAAGGTGTAGGTGATGAACTGTGCAGAGAGGGGAAGGAACAGGAGCTTGAAGGGGTGGGAAAGGAGTCGAACCCCAAGGGTTGCCCTGCAGTGTCTGTGTGTGTCAGGAGCAGCACACGTGTCTAAGCCAGAGCAGAGCAGCACCACAGATGCCACATATGCACAGGAGAGAAAGCACAGTGTGAGAGCACAGAGGAGTCATCACCAGTGGCCCTCCTTGCCTTGCTATACCAGCCAAGTGTGTGGCTGCCATGGCTGCGGGTGGGGGATTGTCCCGCAGAGGAGGCGCTGGGGACACGTGGGGCTGTCGCAGGCCCTGGGCGCGTGGGGTCGGAGGAAAGTGTCGCTAAAAGCCTGTCACCAGCTGCCGGCTCTCACGGCTGCCCTCATCGCTCCCCAAGCTGCCGCGGCGAGGGCGCCGTGTCGAGGTGGGACGGCGGGCTGCAGACGGGGTCATGGCCGCAGCAGCACTTAGACGTAGCCGGCGCAGGCAGGTGTGACCCGGTCGGGTGCAGAGCCGGTGCCACCGCGGCTGTGCTGGACCCCGTGCTGGGCACTGCCCCAGCTCGGGCACTGCCCTGCACGTGCCGTGCAGACGTGTCCTGGCTGTCCCCAGGACCTGCCCAGGCAGGGCGCTGAGGTGGTGGCACCTGCTGGGAGGTGGCAGCAAGAGATGCTTCCAGCAGTGCCTGGAGACAGAGCTGCTACATAACCTGTTACCTGTTCCATTTTCGACCCCTTCCGCAGGGCTCGTGGTTCGTCTGTGCTGCACGGCAGGCAGAGCGGGGGTCCTGCCTGGGACCCGGCTGGACAATGGAGTCTGCAAGGGCTCAGCAGAGAAAGCGAAGGGTTTTGCTGCCTCGAAATTATCCCCTGCTGAGGAAGTAATATCGGCTCTTTCTTTGAGCGCAGCGAGTGTGTAACAGCTGCCTGAGGAGAGCCTCTCCTGGGGGGTGGGCAAAGTGATCGTGGGGCTCAGGGGCTCCCCAGCTGTGGAGCCCCTTACCCAGTTCACTGCCCTCGGGCAGAGCTCTCACCTCCCTCCATCGCAAGATGCGATTGCCACCTACAGTCCCTGCTCCCGCAGTTCTGCTGGCACCGGGAGCTCCGGCAGCGCTCCCGCGGGCCTGTGCGCCGCACACTCCTGCTCTGTTGCAGCACTTTGAGCAATATTGGGGCTCCCCACAAAGGAACCCACTCCTACTGGACATGGGTGTTTTCCTCCTCCTGGATGCGGGCATTTCCCTCCTGGCTCCAAATGCAGCGCCTGTGCTCCTCCTCCAGTACAGCCCCATCCCCATCTGTGATTACAAATTAGCAGCCTAATCCTAAATATCCTTTTTGTCTGGAAATGCTTGTCTAAATCTGATTTTTAATCTCTCTTTACCAGCTGCTCCTGCTGCTGCCCTTTGCAATTTATTTTGCATGTGACTTATGCTGGATAAAAAATATCTGCCTAATTTTCTCCGATGTCAAACACCCTTTTAACTGGAGACGGTGCTTTATGTGTTCTACAATACGAGGGGAGCTCTGCTTTTCCTTGGGATTTATTGACTACAGCGAGGTCCTACTCTAATCTTCTCCTCTCAGACCCTGCTTCTTTCCCTAAGAACCACTAAGCTCCTTGAGTCTCCCGTATCATCTCCGTGATGGGCAGAGCTCCTCGCTGGCTCATCCCCTGCTCAGTCCCATTGAAGTGCAGGGCAGCGCTCTGCATCCCGATCAGCACGGATTTTTTGCCTTGAATAGCCTGGTTTATGCACGCTCTGGGGGAGAGAACCAGCCTCCTAAAGACTAAAATCCTTCCAAAAGGGATTTAAGTATTTCAGATAAATCTTACTAATGGTAAATGTAGCTATTCACTCCCAGCTCTTCATCCGAGGATTTGACCCTTTTTTATGTTAATGCCGGCGCTTGGAGGATGCTGCTCAGGGTTCCGCTGCCTCTCCCTTTCCCTGCTGCGCCATCAGCCAACCCCAGCCCCTGAGCTGCAGGTCCCCGAGCCCCCAGCCCTGCCTGTGGCTGAGGGATCGCCCCATTATACTGGGGAGGGGTGGCCGGGGGGACCTTTGCCTCTGGGATCTCCTGGGGGTGGTGAGTGCCAGGGGGAGCCAGTCTGTGACTCCCAGCCCAGGGCAGGAGGTACCAGCAGCACCCACTCGGGAGGCTCAGGTTTTGTTTGACCCACCGTGGATCAATTCTTAAGTCCTGGGAGGAGCTGGTTCCTTTGGGAATGGCCGCTGATTTCCGTGCTCTGCATTTCTCATGTCCAGCTGCACTGGGTCCCCAGGCTCACTGGGCACCCCGGGGCAGCTGATGCCATGCTGGCACACGGGAGGCTGTACCTGGAGCGGGTGTGCCGACATACACACACCTCAGCCTCGACAGGGAGAGCAAATCGCTGTGGGTCCACGTGTCTGCACAGCATTTCGAGTCAGAGCTGCTGCGCAGTGATTTCCTGGGATCCAAGCTTGGAGATGACCAAAAAATTACATCGAGGTCTTACTAAAGAAAGAAAAGGAGGAATATAAGAAGCCTCAGAAAATGTTCTAGAGGAATTTCTGTTTTGGCATTCCTCCCTCCTGCCTGTCTGAGGCTCACCAGCGGCTGATGAGCAGTAAATGGATCGGGCATCGCTGTCAGGTGCTGGCAGGAGCTCCAGGTTCCTTCTCCCTCTGTCACTCAGCTCTGCCAGGCCGATGGAAGCTGAAAAGTGAAATCTTAAAGCTGCTCCCTTTCCTTCCCTCCCCACCGCTGTAGGGGGGCCCAGGGGAACACCTGGACAGCAATTATCTCCTCGTGCCTTGGTCTCTCTGGAGCAGCTGTTGGCAGAGTGAGCTCTCGCCCTGGGATGTCCCCAGAGCCACAGCAAAGCCCAGGGGCTTTACATGGCTCACAGGTTTCCTGGGGGGACTTTGGGGTATTGAATGTCAAGGTTTCTAAGGAAATTCTGCCTCTCTCTGCAGGAAGCGCGTTCCCACTGTTGCTGGAGCCGTGGGAGAAGATCTGCACCCCAAACGAGTTCCCCTGGAAAGCAGCCCGAGGAGGCCCAGCAGTGAGCCAGGTGTTCACAGGTAAGTCCCTCAGAGTCCAAGGGAGCCCTTGCAATCCCAGCCCCAGCCATCCCCCAGGCTGTGAGCAGCTTGTGCTGGAGCAGGGTTGCCTTCCCTGATTGCTAATTTAGATTTCCCTGCCATCCCACACAGTGGAATCAGGGGAAATAAAATTACAGACTTATTCACTCTTTCTGTACAGCTGATGTACTGATTACCTGTCAATCACAGAATTGCATTAACATCTGACAGTGTGTGCATAACAATTACCCCCATCAAATTAAGGAAACCTTTCACACTCAGAGACACAGGGAGGGAGGAAATTCAATCAGCGTAATTAGTTCAATCAGAAAAGATCTTCTTTTCATCAAGAAGGGGAAAAATGTACAGAGAGATCAGGGTGGGAGCCAGGTATGGCTCAGGGCTGACAGGGCACTTCTCACACTGCAGTGGGTCCTGGTGTGGTGTGGCCAGGGGGTGAATTCCCAGCTCTGGGTGCTGAGGGTTCCCCAGACTCTGTGCTTCCTCCCCACCCCAGTTCTTCCTCTCCTGGCTCCCAAAACCTTTTTCTGTGGTTTCTGGGTGAAAAGGCTCTGCCTCCATGGCAGGGAGGTGAGGCAGGAGGAGGTGTGTTCCCACTACCTGTCCAGCCAACCCTCCCCTCCGCACCCCAAAACAGGCAGAGGAGGAGGGTGCAGGGGTGGGGGATGTGGAGGCTTCCTGGGCTCTGTTGGAGGACAGTGGGGCCGAGAGGGGTCGAGGTGGCCTGTGCTGGCAGGAGGTTTTGTTTCATATTCCCTGTGGAGGGGAGGGGATTATTAGTGGTAATTCCTAACAGCAAAAACATGAGAGAGGAAGAAAAGCTCCATTAGCAACGGTGCAAACGCAGCTGGACTGGTGCTGCTGAGCAGTGGTGAGCACTCCTGGCCCCTCCTGGCTGAGGTGGGGACGTGTGGGGTGCCAGGGCTGGGAAGGGCATCACTACCACCTTCCTCCCCAGTGTTTGGAGCAAACTCCAGTGGGAAGAATAGGGCAGGGGAAGCCTGGGGCGTTTGATCCATCCCTTCTGCCATCTCCCTCCATTAACGCAGTTACTAAAGGTGACAGGTCACCGAGACTGAAGATGGCTGAGCCTGAGGTCAGGCTTGAGGTGGTTTCACCCTTCCACTGTCATGCAGTGGAAGGAGAAGGGGAAGGGATGTGGAGCTCCATGATGTCTCAGCACGGCCAGCAAAAGCCGGTGGAGTGGCAAAAGGACACTGGCAGTAGTGCATGAGACAGGCACGTGTGCCAAATGACTCCTGAGCTTTTGTTGAGTTAATTATTTTGCAATTCAATTCACGTTAAAGGCAAAAGTGTTTGTGCTGCAGCCAGCAGCTCTGGGGGAGGGAGCTGGAGCAAGGGCAGGTGCTCAGGGAGTTTTTCTCCAGCATCAGCTCTGTGTGTTGTAAAGGTTTTACCCCTATGAGGCCCCTCATATGGGCAGGTCCCTTTGTCACCCTCTGTGAGCCATTTCAGAGTCACTCTCTGGGTCAAATGCCCTGGGAGGCCCTGGGAGCCGCTGGGTCTCCCTGAGCTTTGTACAGGATCTAATGTGCCTGGGCTCCCTGCTGTTCTAGAACTACTCCATTGCTGGAGATGAGGTTTAAAGCACTTGGGGGTGGGGCAGAGTTTCCGGTCACTGGGGACATTTTTGAGGCCTAGAGGAGTTATTGCAGAATGAGGCTGAAGGCTCTCACGTGAGGGCATGAGTGGAGAGGGATGCAAAGCTGAGGGGGAGTGGGATCGTAGCCAGTCCTCACTGTGATTGTTTGTATTGAAGGAGATTGTCAGCATTAGGGACAGTGAGTGGAGAACAGGCTGCTGGAGAGGGTGTACACGGGCTTCCTAATGTCTCACTGGGGCAATGAGCATCTCCGGGACCGGCAGTGTGGAGCTGCTCCTGCCTCAGGCAGGCAAGTGGCCCCTCTCAGTGTGTGTTGCTGTAGTTCTGATGTGCTCATTTTTAGTTTTCACATCTCAGCTCCACAATGAGATCAGGCCCAGCTTTGCAGAACTATGCAGAGACTGGAAGGACCTAATCCCCATCCACCAGCAGAGAACAGGGACCTGCTGCAGGAGCAGGAAGCTGGGAGAGGTGCAGGTAGCTGTGGTCTGTGCTCATGCCTGTTCTCTTTTAGTGCAGGTGAATGGTACCAAGTCAGGTTAATTTTCTTTACCCAAAATATGGTCTATAAATGAATAAGCAAGTAAATAAACCTGTCCTCTCTCAGCAGTCTTCCTGCCATCTGCTTACCATTACCAGCTGGCATCCACCCAGGAGTTTATATCTCCCTTTCACTTCAGAGGATCCAAAGCATCCTGCGAACTCGGGGCAGTGTTTGGCTCTCACTTGCCCCTGTGTATGTGCAGAACAACTCAGAGCTGACTTTGTCCTTTGACAAGCTAATATTAAGGTTATTTAGCTGCCCACTGATGAGCTGTCCCTGGGGAGCCACACAGCAGCTGCCACCCTAGTGGCCCAGGGTAGGTGGTGAGTGTTGGGCTGTGACCTGCTGTCACCCATCCCACTGCCCTGACCTCGCACAGCGAATCTGTCCTGCGGGATTCACCTTCCAAAAGCATCCACTTCCTCCACACTGGGCAGGCGGGTGGAGTGGGAGTGTTCTCCAGCTCCTCATGCCCCAGGGTTGTGCATGAACTTACCACAACTGCACGTCCAGAATCAGCCAAGGAGGAGCAGAGAGAGGAATTAGAAACAAATTGTGAACAGATGTTGGCCAGAATAATAAGGAATGTATGGGAGGCCCACCAGAATAGATGGATGAGGCAAAAAAAGGCTGGTCTGAGCAGCAGCTGCTGACCTGGAGGGATCCACACAGGGAGGAAAAACCAGCCTGGATAGAGAAACTTGTGCTGTGCAGGTTCTACTCCCTGGGGCCGCCCCTCACAGCAGCTCCTGCTCTGCTCTGGTTGCGCAGCAACATCGCATCAGGATGCAGGATTTCATCATCTTGGTTCCCGTGCTTCCACTTACCCTGTGAGTTGGGAAGATGGAGACAGGTTTCCCTCTGATTCCACCTCTCTCTCTCTTTTTTCCACCACCCCCTCTTTTATGGCTGCAGACAAAGGGAGGAGGGCAAAGTCTCTAAGCAGGACAGCTCACAAAAGCAGCAAAAATTCCTTGTGTGGTGATAAAATCAGTTATTTGGTTCTCCTGCTTGTGTCCCTGACCCTGGTTGGAGTGAAAACTTCGTTGCATGAACAGCTTAGGTGAGTCCCGCCTGTATTGTGGAAGCTTGAAGCCCTTTTGCAGAGCAGAGCCATCTCAGTCCCACCCCAATGCATCACATCCAGGCCCCTTGGACAGGGGGTGGGAAGGGACAAAAACCTTTCCAAATACCCCAAAGGGGAGTTTCTTTGTTTACTCATAAGAGTAAAGATCAAAACGTATTTTTTTGTCATAAGAACATTTTAAAATAGCTTGTAATGAGTGAGTCAGAGGAATTGCTGAGGAGGGAGTGGGGCCTGTCATTCAGCACATGAAAGGCTGAAAAAGCTCTTTGTCTGTCTTACAAATTAAAGCATAAAGACTGGAGACTACTACAGGCTGCAGATAACAGTGGAGCAGCTACAACCCCGGAGCAGTGGAAGGATGTGCTCTGGGCTGCTTCCCTCCGGGATGGAACAATATGGCAGAGGGGCCTCGTCTGGGGCAGGGTCCCCATGGACCCTGTCCATCTGTCCTGGCTGTCCTTCCTGCTCTGAATGTGTAATACGTTTTTCTAGGAAATACTTCAAGCGCTGATGTTGATATTTAAGAGCATTTCTTTTTAAAGGGCTCTTTAAGCAAAATGGAGCTTTAGCTGCAATTCATCCCCAACTTACCAATCAGGGACACACACGGGCACAGAGATCTCTGATGTACAAACCCAGCCATGGCCGTGGTGTTGGAACTGGAAAACAACACTGGGATGTAGAGACTGCTCATCACACACATTTGGTTGCCAGGTCGGTTAACTGCTGCACTAATGACACCCTGTGTCAGGGACTGGCAGGTGAAAATTAAAGAAGCTTAACAAATTAAAATGGCAATAAATATAAACCCCATCTGGACATCATGGGACAGTTTTTAAAACCAGCAGCTGAATAGCAGATGAGCAGACACTGAGAGGAGCCCTGTTTCCAATTCTGTTCTCTATTCGAGTGGGTGTAAAAACTCAGTGATCTTTTATCATTAAGAAATTTTACTAGCAGCAAGTGCCTGACAGTCGTGTGTTCGCGCCCTCAGTGGCTCAGAGGGCCCTTTTCAGCAGAAAACAGGGCTTCATTTTTGCTGCTGTGGGTCATGGGTGGGAAGGGACGAGGGAAGGGACACACCCAGGGCGCTTCCCCAGGGGCAATTGGGCACCAGCAGCTCTCCCCAAGCTGGACAATGGCAGATCTCAGAAAGGACTGAGGTCACGGTGTCATTGAAAGCAAGGGCTGGGGCTGCACATTTTTGGGGCTCAGCATGTCCGGCAGGTGAGGAGGGAACTCCTCTGCCCTCTTTCCACTACTAAAGGGTTGATTACCATGTCCTCACCAGGACGGGCTCGCTCACTCCCACCTGCCAGGGGAAGCGGGTGCAGACCTGGGACTGAAGTGCAGGCAAAACCTATCAGAACACAGGTAATTTGATTAGAAATTAATTGGCCTACATCAGAGCCTGAAAAATCCAACAGATTTGCTGCTGATAAAATTAAAATTAGAAACTGAATTGATTAGCCCGTGCCAGCAAAGGAACCAAAATGTCAGAGGCACCAGCTGCACATTTGCATTTGGTACTTAACAAAGTTCTCACCAAAGCGAGTGAGAGATGTTTGACATTTCCATGATTTCTGCAATTCTAATGTATCTTTTATTGATATTAATTTTAAAATGCAAGGGAATAATGAAGTGAGGGCTGACAGGAGGGAGTCTGTGCAGTCCAGCTCGCTGGCTGATACAGGGTGTGGTGTGTGGCTCCTGCTCCACCAGCGCTGGGAGCAATTGGTGTTGGACTGGGCGTGTATCATTTTTATGCTTATCATGGTGAAAAAAAGAGAACTTGTGGAGTGTAAACCCTGGTGAAGTTTTAATTGGGAACAGTTATTTTGAAACATTTTCTTCTCTAATACATTTTACCTTGGGGACTTATTACTGTGGGAAAATCCTATCAGGTTTATGGAAAGGTTTCTGCCACAGTCTATCGGGATATTTTAATTTCAGATTTACAATGAGATATTCAGGAATATTGTGAATAAATTGTTGGAATGATTCTACAGTGGGAAATTTCGAAAATTCTCATCAAAGGGTGAAATTTTTGGTAGTTTTATTTTTTTAAGTAAATGCTCCAAAAGTTGATCTTCCCCTCCTCAAATCCAGGGGCATTTCCAGCTCGCTCTGTGAAACTGAGCCTGTGATTGCTGGTATTCACCAGTTGCCCACTGCTGCCAGTGCCCATCGCTGCCCACTCTCTTCCACTCTCCTCCTCAGCTCTCTGCCATCCCTCGCCATGGTTTGCTTCATTTCTCTCCCTACAGACTAAAATGATAAATATGTCAAATGAAAAGCCTCGTTCTCTTAGAGTGAAGGTGAGGGAGAGCCTATAAATTTTGCAGCCTGTGTCTGAGAACCTAAAAATTCCCTTTTAAAGAAAAGTCCCTCCTGCTTTATAAATGTTAATTGCAAGTCTGTGGTAATGAGAGAGATGAGGAGCCTCCGGCTCTGATTTGTGATTGTTTGAGTAATACAAGCAACAGTTTAAACACGGTAGTTATTATTTGATATGACACTAAATTAGAAGTTTCACACTTCATATTAAAGATTGGCTTATTGAGGGCAGGAGGAATGTGATTCTGCAGGTCAGGACAATGCTCAGCAGATCTGGAGATTAAATTACTGCCAGGTGGGTCAGGAAGGTGCTGCCGGGGTGAGGTCCCCGGGCTGTCCCCAGGGACAGTGTGGGAAGAGCGAGGCTGTGCCAGGGCACCCACCCGCTCCAGACATGGAATCGCCTCTGAATCTTCTGACTAGGCACTAAAAATGTGGAAAAAATGGAATGTTCCTTTCTGCCAAGGTTATTTCCTTGGGGACTGGGCGTCTGTGCAGTGAAGCCTCAAGACAGGGTGGATGAGCTGCAGCCCCTGCGCAGCTGAGGAAAGGAACAGAATCCTGGTCCTTTTTTTCCCCCCCGAGAATCCTGGGGCTGGCAAAGGGCTGCTGTGGCAGCCCAGCCTAAATAACAGGTCAGGTGTCTGCACAGGCACCTGGTCAGCACCTACGGGAGCCAAGCGTGACACCGGAGGAGCCGGGAGTGGGCATGGGAATCAATACTCATTTGTATGATCCAGGCAGAGCTGGAATCCATCCTCTGGTACATTAACTGGGCATCACTTGGCCCCAGCTGTATCACAGGCTTGGGGGGAATATGAGGCATTATTTCTTTTTTATGCTAATAATTAAATCAGCTGCTGGTTGTGCGGCTGGTTCAGGTGACAGGTGAGCTGATGGCTTCTCACAGGGTCACACCAACACCACGAATGGTGCTGAGCCCAAAACCTGCCCAGGACAGCTTACTAGGAATAAGCTAAGGATAACCAGAGAAACCTCCCCTGGACTCCAGGACCTGCTCACATCCACACACAATTCAAAGCCTGAGCCAAAGTGACCCTGAGCAGCTCCAACCATTTGAAGTCTGTGCTATAATGCTGCTAAAATTACCAAACCTCACTGTACTTAGGAAATAGCCATTATCAGAAGCTACTTTTATTGCCATGGAAACAGAAAGATAACAGAGTAGAGTCCGGCTGTGTGATGTTTATGGATGAGCTGCTGGCCTGAGTGGGACCATCAGGGGCCAGGAGGTGGGGGGGCTCATGTGGACATGTATGTATGGTTATGTATGAGTACATATATAAAGATGTACCGGGACCCTGGGAAAAAATACAGCTTTGTATCAAACCACCAGAACTCTCCATTTGTGGCCAAACACTAAATTCCATTTTTCTGGACTCATAGGAGGTGTAAGACTGAATCACACAAAAGCCCAGAGTAGGAAAGCCATGAGAGCACAAGGGAAGGTCACCCTGTTAGCCCCTGCCCCATCCACACCTGAAGTTTTTTCTTTTCCCTCAGATTTGGGCTGAAAAACTCCAAGGCAGGGATGTGGAGCAGAGCGTGGAGGGATGCAGGACTGGGGATGTGGGAGCAGCTGCTCCTCAAGGCTCTGGAGGCAGGATGGTGCCAGCTAACAGAGCGGCCTGCAGGGCCTCTCTGCTCTGCAGAAGAAAGGTGATGAAATTTTAATCAGAACTTCCCCAAAGTGTGCAGAGCTGTGGATAAGGGCCCCAGTGTGCTGCTCCACCTCCACCTTCCTCCTCTCATCTCATGCACCGTCATCTGCAGAGCCACCTCGGAGTGTTTCATACTCTGACTTTCCCCAGGATTTCAAGCTGCCCAATTTACGTTCCTTTGAAGCAGGAGACCTTCTCAATCTCTAATTTATATTTTTTAATCAGGGCACCAAAGTGTGAGAGAGCTCAGGGGAAACATGTCCCTTTTAAAAACAAAGTTATTGCTTTAATAAACATGAGAGGAAGGAAGTAATGGACCAGGGAGCTTCCCCTGGTTAAAAATTTAGTAATCAAGCCCTGCTCTTAATGAGCCTGAGGACTAGTCGTAGGGAACAGGAACTTGTTTCTTGGCAGGACGGGTGATGTGACCGCGGGGAGCACGAATGGCACGGCAGAGTCCTGCCGGAGGGGGCTTTGGAGCTTTGGAGCTTCCTCACCTGTAAAAGCTGTTTGGGTCTCTCCATAAGGTAATTCCTGCTCAGTGAAATGATGTTGGTGCCCGGCAGGGCACCCACACCTGGCACACCAGGGATGGGTCTCCCTCTGTGCTCACGGCCGATTGCTGAAGTTGCTGTGTCCTGTCTAACTTTGATCTAGGTAATGACTCTGAACTCTCGTTAAATCCCATTTCATGTTGTGCCTTTCATGGTTCCTGTCATCTTCTTTATTCCACTGCTCACTTTGAAGTAGCCACGCGTGGCCCTCGCTGGCACCGGGCTGTGGCGCAGGGGAGCAGTGTCATTATTTTTAAGAGCACATTTGCAGAATGACAGCAGCTCTGTCCGAGAACAAAGGAGTCCGAAACACCCCAAGAAGTGCCAGGGCCATGGTGCGATCCAGGGGGGCAGTGGAGCCTCAGCACCAGCTGGGTGTCAGTGCAGTCCCACTGCGACTGTGCCAGCGCGGGGACACTCGCAGCCTGCAGTGCTCGGTGCAGCCTCGGTGACTCAGCTGAGGGAAGGGTAGTGCAGCTGGGTTTCAAAACAGCAATAACACCTTTCTAGAACCAGAATCAGGGACACCCAGCACCCTTCACTCCCCTTGTCTCCCTCTGTGCTTGGGTAGCCAACTGAGCCATCAGGACTAGCCCCATGTCAGGCAATAGGAGTATGGTCGCCCCTTTATTCTGCTTTTCAGCTTTTCCCTTCTCTGTTCATAGTTAAAGGCATAATTCTCTGTCATATCTGGCTTGGCACCATGTCAGGAGCCTGTGCCAGGCAAAGTGGGAAGTGAGACTAAAGGATTTCCTTTACACATTCACTCAATGCAAAATATTCTCGGTATTCACCAGATTGTTTTGCATTTGCCCTTGAAAATGCTCCTTGTGCAGAAAACTCTCACCCACCCCTGCTCACCTGGCCTGAACCTCCCCAAGACTGGACTAAGGTCTGGCTGTTCCCAGAGTGGCTCCAGCTCTGTTTCAGTAGCAGGTGGAAACCTGAGGGCAGCATCCCATGGAGTGCACACAACAATCAGACATGAAGAAGGAAGGGGTTTTTGCAAGACAAGTCAGTATAAAAGGCATTTATTCCTTCTTTATAGTTCATTACAGCTGAAACGAGGCTTTTCTACTCAGAATTCAGATGCTTGGAATCCTTTCTAGAAGTGCAATGAGCTCTCTTCCATCTAATTTTGGAACAGATATATTCGCATTGCTCGTGCTGCGCTTTGTTGTGTCCCAAAAGGCTGACAATCCGCTGGCAAAAATTGCAGGAAAATGCAAGTAAACCCAGATAAATGGTGGTTATGGTGAGGCAGTGTTTTTCACAGACCCAGGGCAGGTGAGCAGTCACTAACCTGTCCTGTGGCACCAAACTGAGAGCCAGATCAGCCCAGGGATGGAGATTCCTACTGCACTGCATCCCCCCACTCATCCCCTGTGCAGTGACTCCCAGTGAGGCTGGCGCACCTCTCCTGCTGCAATCTCTCTCCTGCTCTTTAAGGTTGTTTTCAGCCAGGCCATGCTGTTCCTCAACTACAACACAGTGTGTGACACTGCCCTGCCCTGCGAGGGGACAGGAGTTGTCTGATGCCATCATCGGATCACTCTGAGGGGCAGCTGTGTGTCCATTTGGCATCTGTATTGTGCAACGTCCCACCAAGGTCTTGTGCTCCCTGGCTGGGGTTCTGATCCCTTGTTCTGTGGTTCTGATCCCCTGTATTCACTACTCTGAGGTTCTGCCTTAATGCTTTTGTACAATGTATATATTTATTAGCCCTGTGTTGAGCAGTTTAATGAATCCAGGCCTTTAGGGAGAATTAACAGTGTATTAACGCCGCATCTGAAAAATTAAAGGAATAGTCAAGCAAATTTCTTTTTATTGACTTTTAGTGAGCCATTTAATCCAAACATCTCGTTAACCGCAGCATAACGATATTCTATAATGGATTCTGCAGTAAGAACAATTAGCTTTGCAATTAGCACAAGAGTGAGCGCTCTGCAACCGCCTGCACTTGGCACCGGGCCGCCAGGAACGCAGGGAGCCAACAGCAGCATTTCCGTGGGCACGGCGAAACCGCTGGACCTCAGGCACCAGTAACATTCCTCCTACTGATCTGGTGTCCCCAGTGATCGAGGGGTGGGGGCGAAGGTCAGCTGCTCGGGGTTACTTCTCCCCTCTCACTGGCATGGCATCGATCGCTGTGGTTCGCGGGGTGAACCACGGAGCCGTCACTAACCCATTCCGCCACTGCCCGGCCCCCACACCTGGTGCAGGATGGGTCTGGGGCGGGTCTGGGCTGGCAAGAGTGGCCGCTGTGGTGCAGGGATGGAGCACCCACTGCTGGTACCCTGCCTACCCCAGGGATGCTCCTGGGGGGCTCCAGTGTCCGATGGCCATGTGTCCAGGCAGGCTGCACATCCGAGAGGACAGGCAGATGTTTATGATACGGGGATTTTCTGTGTCAAAGGCAGAGTGTCTCTGTGGCTGCCCTCAAGCCCATTTCTGAGAGAATGTCCACCTGGGATTGTGCTGAAGTGTGGGATGAAATGACTATCCATCACTCCAGGCCTGCTCTGCCTGGAGCCTCCCTCCCTTGGAAAACTGAAGACAAGGTTTGACATCTCAGGCTATTGAATAAATAATAACCATCAAAATGTCAGCATTTAGGTTTTATTTAAATCTCCTCACCAACAACACTAACTTAAACTTTATGATGCACCATTACAGCCTCTGAGAGCGTTCCGCCTGCCAAACAATATGTTCCATGAAAACTGATATAATCTGCTTGTTATCTGCAGCACCGCCTTGTAGTGGGGCTTTATTGATTTTCTGCACAATCACAGTAAAAAGCCTTTTTTTCCCCCTCTGGTATCTTTTTATGATTCTGGAGGATTTGTTTCCACTCATCTGTCATTTTTCACCCACTCATATCTCGGCTGGTTTATAATGGTAAAAAACCACAACTCACTATTTATTTTTTGAACCACATTAACAAACAGAAGCTGACAAGGAGTGGAGACAGGGAGAACCCCCCTGAGCTGCATGGGCAGACAGACAGACACCCAGACAGACACCTTGCAGGGGGTGCCTGGAGCAGGAGACAGGTGCTTGCAGCATCTCTGTCACCCTGGGAGGTGTTGGCCCATGCAGGCATTACATGCTGGGGGACAGAGCTCTGAGGAGGAGTGTGGTGGGGAGGCACCTGAAGGAGGAATCAGGCTCTGTTCGGGCAGGTTTCTTGCTGGTGGTTGTGTCTCTGCCTCTGCCACATGTCCTAGGACAGGGCATGGCTCTCTTGGAGCCCCCACTCTCAGGGACCAGGGAAGGGTCACAGTTCTCCCACGGAGAATGGGGGTGTGGGGGAGCTGGTGAGTGACAGGGGGTGTCACAGAGGAGGCTTCAGTTCAGCCACTGATGTTTGGAGCCATCCCTCCCGCAGAGTGAGTGTCCCCCTGCTTGCCCTCGTGACCTGCTCAGGGACCTGTGGCCTGGGGCTCCTGTCCTCATGACATGCTCCATCTCCAGCAATAATCTAAAGTCAATTTGCTATAACAATTGAGAATGTTCCCTTCGATGAATTCCTGTTTGCCTAGAGGAGATGTTTGGCTGTCAGGAAAGTGTGCTCTCAGACACTTGAATTTGTGAACTTTGATATCATCAACTGAGTCTTTTTTCCAGGGACTCTCTTCTAACTCCCAGCATTGTCACTGCTGGATTTTCTGTCTATGTCACATTTTCTATGGCACCTGAATATTTTACATTTAGGGAGCGTACCTGTGCCTTGGTAGTATTTACATGCTTTGAAATGTCACTTGCCATATGTTGCCATGATTATTATGAATTACATTCAGATGAAGAGCAGCTTCTCCCAGGTCTGCAGCGCCAGACCTTTGCACTTCACAGGATGCCAAAAGAGCCCCTCATTAAATAGCAGTAATAAATAAACCTCATCTCTGCCCAACCAGGCACTTGCTTCATTTCAAGAGTCTGAGTTGGTCCCCTCTGAGCTGGGGCTTTGGACTCACAGGGGCCATGGCACAGCTCAGCAGGGATGTTTATCTCCAGTAGCAATGGGATCCCAGGCTGGGGGGCCAGATAACACCAGCAGAGCCATTACCTCAGCCCAAGGCAGCAGCACGGGAGCACCAGTATGGAACAACACTGTCTGCTCAGGCAGGGCAAGCTGGAGCTCAATGCCAGGCCCAAAACTGGCACGATTTTCCTGCTCTCCCCCCACAGTTTTGCTGCTACTTCTCTTTAAAGCAGGCGAGGATACAGAAGGGAAAAAATCCCTTTGCATTTCTGAGAGTTATGAAATAATCAGGTGGCATTTCCCTTCATCACTACTAATCACGAGAGCAAGCTCTCACAAAGAATTAGTTTGCACTAAACCTTTTGTAAATCTCCGAAGCCACAGAAGAGAGATCGCGGAACTGGAGATTATGACTTTAAGTTCAATTCATTACCTCAAATTAGCATCAAACTGCACAGCCCTGTAAGCAGAGCTCATGGCACAGCCCCTGTGCCTCTGGTCTGGTGAAGCAGAGCAGGTTTGAGGAGAGCAAGGCTGGAGAGGAGCAGCTCATGTTGGAGCACATTCCGAACAGTGTCTTCTCTCCTGCTAGAACAGATCATTGCATTATTAGGCAAAGTAGATTTTAGATTGATTTGTCATTCCCTTTGGAAAGACGTTTTGCTGCGCTGTTCTGTTTAAGCGGAGCTAACATGGGCACGGGAGCTGTGTCCCTGCAGCAGGAGCTGCAGTGAGGGAGGAGAAATCCTGCTGTTGGAGCTCTGGTGGGATGAGCTCCCATGTCCATGGCAGGAGCAGAAGAGGGGCAGCAGGCTCGGGATGCAGGTTATTGCTATTTGCACCTATCAAAGAAAAAAGTCTGAAGACATGAGAGGGGGGAGCTGCTGCCAGGGATGGTGGCTCTGCTCCCCTGCTCCTGGGGAAAATGTAGAAATAAATTATTATAACTCCAAGAGCAGTGGGAATTTCAGAAATAATTTCTGAAACTGATGATTCTGAAATTTCAGTAGTATCACTGAGGGGTGCCAGAAGGAACCTGGGCAGTGTGAAACCCAAAGCAGGACCACCACATTCCCTGCAGAGGGGCTGTGGAGGGACGGGCTCATGAGAATGGGTTGCTCCGGCCCTTCTCAAGGGGTGGGAGAGGAGCACACAGAGGACAAGTCTGGCTCCAGCAGACCAGGAACACACTACACAGAGCACCCACCTCCTCCCCATGCCGAGAGCCATCTGCGGAGACAGCTTATCGCTCAACACACAATCCAGGTTTATTTATATGTGCACAACAGAGGGAAATGGCTTTGCTGTGGGCAGCAATCCTTCAATCTAACACCTCTCACTCCATTGTAACTGTATTTCATGACCTTCTCAGGGATTTTCAGGTTTTTCACTTGACGGAACAAGAGCTGCGGAGAGAAGGACGTAAGGATGAAGAGCTCTCTGGTTTCCATTCAATGCAGAATGACCTAGGCAGGAAAAGAAAACTCATGAGTTATGATGACACACAATTTAGAGCTGTGCTGCACTTCTGATGCTTTGTGGGGTTTTAGTGCAGGGGTCACCACCTACTTGAGCATCTTCTGTTGCTCATGAAATGCTCCTGCTGACACACCACTGTGCTTCAGCCTCTGTGCGAGGGGAGCAGGGCTGACCACGCCACCCAGAGGGGGTTTGGCAATGGCAGAGGGGCACCATGAGGGTGCAGGGAGCTGGCTGAGAGATCCTGGTCCCTCCAGACCACATTCCCTGAAAGGCTTTTCCAAAGCAGCTGCTGCAGGCAGGGAAGCAGCCATGGAACCGCTCACTCCAGAGCGCTTGCTCAGCCTGAATCAAAGGCCATGGCAGTGTGGGGAAGGCCCAGCCCTTCCTCTGTGCCTTCAATCAGGTGATGCTCCAGTGAGCCAGAAACTGAACTGCAAAACCCATTAGATCCAGCAACGACACGGCCAGACTCCTGCTCACAGCCACAGACAGAGCTGTCTCCCTGCACCGACCCACCGCTTCCCCTCCCAATCTTGTTTTCATCCATTTTTCATCACCCTGGCAGTGTTGGGCTGCAGCCATATCACAGTGTCTCTGAAGCAGGGCTGGGATGGGCTTTTCCGCCTTGGTTTTGGAGCAGACTGACATGGGAAGGGAGTGCAGGGCCTCCAGCCCCAGGCACAGACCAGCAGGGATGTTTCCAGGCTGGCTCCTGGGATGTGACCTGTGCAAGAGGACCAAGGGCTGGTCCCCGAGTGCCGTCTCATGCCCCAGACCTTGCACCCATTGCAGCGGGGCCAAGCCCAGGTGCAGCTGGGAGGGCAATGGGGGATCAGGACCCAAATCCCCCGTGCCCCCCACCTGCCTGCACAAGGGCACACATCCCTATGGCAGCAGTACAGTAACAGTCCATTAATTATGCCATTTAATTAGATGACAAATATTCATATTTCAGTAATGACTCTGCTCGTGCTGCATTTAGCTCCTCGCGCTGCAGTGACGCAGCCTCCACCCGTTTGCTCGCTCCTAATGAACAACCACTTAGAATTTTAAAAAGTGGAGAATATCTTTCTGAGTTAATTAGCTTGAAATTAGCTTAATCACAGCTCATTTAAACTTATCTAAACAACAGCATGAGGAACTCTAGGAAAACTTGGGCTCAGTCTTACTCAGCTTTCCACCCAGCGATCTGGCCGGACGGGGGTTTTATGCCTCTGTGTCAGACTGATTTGAATATTAATTGTGCGTAACCTGATGCGTTCAGCTCATGCAGATCCAGCCCACAATTACTTTATTTACCTGCTCTGCCTCCTGCAATAGTTACCAGGAATAATGAACTAACCCTGAATTTGATCCTCAACAGAGAAGCGTCACGCTGGAAGAAGTTTATTATTTCATGTGCTTTTCAGGGTTCCTGAACACGGTGCTAAGATCTGATCAATTGAACATCTGGGTTTCCTGGAGGCTGAGGCAGGATCATGCAATATTTACATCAATATTCTGAGATCAAAGACGGCTTCGAGTCTTGGAAAAAACTCCACCCAGAGGAATAAAATGGAGTGGAGGAAACTAGAACTGAAATCCAACTCAGGCCCTGTCCTGTCTGGACAGAGCCAGGCAGGGGAGGATGTGAGGAGGTCCCTCAGAGCCGTGGGGAACCACTGGAACATGGGTACCATCAAAAGGACACAGGGGAGGCAGCAGGATTTTCTTTCTTCAAAAGCAGCAGATAACATTGCCAGCCCAGCTCCTAAAGAAAACAGCTTCTCTTTCTGTACATGGTTGGTGTTGGCAGCTGTATCACTTAGCTGAACAAATGTGCCTGCCCCGAGGGGCCAAGGGGCAGAGGGCAGAAGGCTGAAGGGCAGAAGGGGCCAAGGGGCCAGCATCTATTACTGAGCGAGGAACACCTATGGTGGGTTCTGGTGCTGCTGTCACAGAGTTCTGTCGTTCCCCTGGGTTAGTGGGGCCTGAGATCACCTCCAGGGTTTCTGCATTCGGATTCAGGATGTCTCAGCCTGGATGTGCTGGGGAGCTGGGGGGTGCAGGAAAGGACCCATGGGATCCCAGGATCCCTTGGCCCAGTGTGGAGAGTGATACCACACCTCAGGAGTTTGTTGTCCCAAACCACCATGTTTCTTACCTGCACTTAGCTTCAACTTCAGAGGGGGAGGCAGACTTTTTAATGCCAAATTTCAGCTTCCAGAGCAAGTTCCGCAGCACATTCCCCCTGCGAGGAGCTGCCTGGTAGCAGGAGATGCTGATGGCAGTGCCAGCCCGGCTGCCGCTGCAAATACAGAGGAGAGCAGAGAAAGGTGAAGGCAGAAGCCCTCAGAGATCTCATTAGCAGGAAGCATCCTCCAACTGCTGCCGTATGGTTGTCAAACCCCGGCCTGCTCAGGGCTCAAGCACCGCACAGAGAGCCGTGTCCTGCGCACAGAGGGAGCACGGACAGGCTGGGCTGGGGAGACACAGTTCCCTCGACTGGACAGGGCTGGGCTGCAGGTTGGACCTGAGCATGCACTGAGCTGTGCCCGCTGCCTGTTCCTCAATGCAGAGATGGAAGAACACCCATCCAAACCCTCTGCAGAGCAGTTGTTAATGGAATCAGAGGTGGAGCACAGGAGGCCCCTGTTTCAGCCCCATTACACCAGGCTGAGGCATGTTCTGCTGAGGATGACAGGCAGCTCACCCAGGTACCTCTATAATTGCAGGTTTGCTGCATGAGTGGATTATTCCCATGCTGCCAGAACTTCCCAGAAGCAGCTCCCTTCGGGGACACTCTTATTTCCCATATCATGAAAAATGTAACTAGTGTTTAGGGCCTGTTTCAGCACTCTGGTATTTGTGCCACTCTCATTAGCCGTAGGAGGGAGTGTTGTGCTGCACCAGGAGTGGAAGCAACTCCTGTGTTTTTAAATCAGACACAATATCAAAATACTTCAGGGCTCCTTCAGCAGAGAAACAAACACCCTCTGCCCACTGCAGTGATACTTGGTCCCTCTGGCTTAGTCATTTACTCTGCAGTTAGCAACAAGGTGAATTTTAATTCCAGACCATTTTTTCAGCCCTGCTGCTCCTTGTGTGTGCTGTGTCTAATAACAATGCCAGCCATATGGTGCCTCCAGCATTGGGACTGCAGCCATGGGGGTAACAGATGCAAAATGGCCCAAGATAATAGATGGAAAAGTTTGTCTTCTCACTTTTGAGGAGTTTGAAGAGCTACCAAACACAGTAACATGATATATTCAGCAAATTAAACATGGCTGGGGTACGTAAAGGCCAGCCCTGCTGGAAATTATTTCTTCTGGGAACCCTTTCTAGGACACTTTGGAGACACAGCTCCAGAACTGTGTTGGCAGGATGCTGAGTGATAGACGCTGCCTGAGAGCAGTCTCCCTCATGGGTTCTTTTAGGACCTGCCCAAAAAACATCCATCAGAGCCAGGTAGGCCGGGCCTGGAGCAGGGAGAGGGGTAAGGTGGCACCCTGGGGTCCTTCCCTTCCCCTGGATTTGAAACTCAGAGAGTCTTTGTTGCCTTTTCCCACCCAGATACTGGCCTTGCCTACAACTCACAGCTGAGCTCTGCAGTGTCCTGCCTCACCCAGGCAAACATATGCCATTTTCCAAGAATTTCCAAACCCATTGGCTCAAAATAATAGAAGCAAAATACAAAAAAAAAAAATTGTAAGGGATAATTTTTCCAGCTCCTGCAAAAAGCAGAGCTGGTAGAGGACAAGTCAAAGTGGTTTCCAGCCCATGTCAACACTGGACTGAGACCACCCTGAGGCTTGGCTTTGCTGCCAGCTCTGGCTGCACACTCTGCTCAGCCCCTCAGCTGCTCTGACACAGGGAAAGGAGGGGACTGCAAGGCAGAGCTGGAATGCCAAGGGAAATGGTGTTCTCAGGTTCATTGTTCTCGGTGTATGGCTTGAGTGGTGAAGAGCAGGGATTGCTCGTTAGAAAGGCATTAAAACTCAAGTTACAAATGACTGCACAAATGCCCCCCCCCCATCGAACAGTTATTCAGTTATTGATTTGCATTAAACAAGTAGATAAATACTTAATCTGAATAGCAGCAGCGCTCTCATCACAAAGTGAATTAGTGCCTGAAGTGTCTCATTAGCAGACTCGGAGCTGTGTCACTGCTCCCAGGGCTGCAGCCAAAGCTGTTCATTACCCCCATCCCTCGGGACCCGCTGGCTGAGCCCCCCATACTGCAGGACAGGGCAGGGTGGCAGTGGAGCCACAGCCAACTTCATCTGGCCCTCCTGGGGGAGGATCCACGGGGAGCAGGAGCAGCTGGGGGGGGGCACAGCCTGCTCCCACTGACGGTGTTCTGGGGCACCTCCCAGCCTGCCTTCCCTCACCGCCTGGGCCCTGTGGCTGGAATTAGCTGTAATGAAGTGTGGGATGCAGCTGGATCCCCTCCCTTCCTGAAGCTTTTCCTGCAGTCCTGGGGGGCTGTGCCGGGGTGCAGGGGCCATCCCACTCCCCACCAGTGGCTCTGCAGAGGGGTGTCCCGAGCTCCTCCTGTATTCTGTTCCACCCTGGTGGGTCACATCCCTCTGCAGCACTGGGGCGGGCACTGGGCTGCTGGTTGGGGCCACCAGGGCTGGCAGAAAGGCCATGGTTGGAGACAGGAGAATTGTAAATAGGTTTAAAAGGTAATTAAGACTTTGGACAACTTTCTTATTACAGGTGGGAACTAATATTGAAAACATTCTTTCTGCCTATTCTCCTGTGGAAGGATTTTCTGCAGCAAAGCAACTGAGCAAGCATATTAAAAAAAATCCATTCTCATCATCCCTTTTCACATCCCATCTCCTTCCAGGGCACCTCCTCTGCTCCTGTCACCTATCACCAAACAAATAGTTCAGCTCTAATTGCAAAGGACAAGTGTTGAAGTCGGGAGCCGAGAGCCCAGCGAGATGGATGGGCTGCATGGGATGTTCTCCACATCGACATCGTGTCCCAGCACGGGGTGGGAACAGTCTGGGCTGATTTACTTTAGATTTGAGCTGGGAGTAAATTGGAAGACATGAATCATCTTGACGCAGACGCTCCGGAGATGTATTACCTGGCTTGGCAGCTTGTTCCTCCCTTTCCTCAGCCATGCTTTTCTCCTTTCAGTGAAG
The DNA here is from genome assembly GCA_013399855.1 of Oxyruncus cristatus. Taxonomy (NCBI): domain Eukaryota; kingdom Metazoa; phylum Chordata; class Aves; order Passeriformes; family Cotingidae; genus Oxyruncus; species Oxyruncus cristatus. The sequence continues at coordinate 512,672 of VXAY01003078.1, read as the reverse complement.
CTTCATTTCCCAGACACAGGAGGTTCCTGCTCCAAGCCTGTGCCTCAGGAAGCCTCATGTCACTCTCCAAGTGCTGCCATGGCCAGGCTGGACCAGCAGCTGCCAGAGCCCTTGGGTGATTCCCACTGTCTGGGAGCTGTGCCCCTCCAGACGAAGGCCTGGAGCTCCCCACTTTCATCTGGCATCTCCAGACTGTCAGCCACTAATAGCTTTGGGCTGAAATAGTGTTACATTGGTTCTGTCTCCCATGTAAGCAGCTGCAAAGTGCTTCTGACCTCTTTCTGCCCGGGCTGCCGTGGTGTTCAGCACATGCCTCTGGAATTTCTTCCCCCCAGGAATCATCTCTTCTTTTAAGACACGTGTCTGAGAGCAGCCATGTGCAAGGAGCAAGCTCCTGCCGGGGCTGGATGGCTACTGCCCCTGGTTGGCAAGTGGCTTTTTGCTCCTCCATTGGTGGCTCTGTGGGAAGCAGAGCTGAAAGCGCAAGGAATGATGTTGCTTCACATTTTATTCACCAGGCAGAGGGACTCTCTCCCACTGCGATCTTTGTGGCTCCAACAAAGGGCAGTGCACCAAAGAGGAATGCTTGACTCACTTGTGTGATGCTGCAAGGCAGGACTCAGCCCTGCTTTGGCCAAGCAGGCCTAAATCCCCGGTTAAATAAGGTCCCAACACCTTCCCACCTTAAAGAATTCAGGACTTCACTCCACAAATTATGAGCTAAACAGGCAAATAAGCCCCATCCTGGTTCTGCAGTGATTGCTGCAATCAGGGCCCAGCTCAGGCTGGTTCCCAGGGACTGTAAATCCTGAACTCTGCAGGCACAGCCCCGCTTGATAGTGAGTGATTAGCTTTAATTCCACCTCTTCCTCTCTTTAAGACTGTTCATCTGGAGCCCCCACGGTGTTCCTCACAGCTCTGCTGATCATGGCCCTGCACTGGAGCAGGGCTGTGCACGGGCAGCAGCCCCTGCCCTCCTGCTCCCACTCAGCCACCTCCAGCCCCCACTCCTTGCTTTCCTTCTTGTCTCCAGCTTAACTTCTGCTGGAACTGATTTGTTCTTGGTGGGAGGGGATTTTGAAGCAGAAGGAGATCTGGGGAAGGAAGCAGCCATCTCCTGAAGGGTCCCCAGTTTAGCCCTCCACCCTGCGTGAGCTGCTGCTCCAGGGCAGGTACATTTTGGGACCTCTCCTGCCGCTCGCAGCTGGGACTTCCCCGGCTGTCCCCTGAAGCTGGCATTCCCAGACTATCTTTGCCATTCCCCCGTGTTTCCACCTGGCCTTTGGGGCTCTGGAGCCCATCTGAGGAACATGAGGTAAGAAGCAGGTTTGTTTGCATTTATTTTTAAGACGGGTGGATTTTTGAGCACAGCCTTGCTTCCTCCCTCTTCTCCATCCCCTTCTCCAGATCCCTTTGAACAAATCATTCCGTTTGCAGAGTTCTGTTGTTTAATTTTGCCGATTGCTGAGTCTCAACCTCCCATTAATTGCTTTTGCCCGCCTTTGTGCATTCCGTTAAATGAGAAAATGCCACACATAAAATTTTAATTTTGAAAGCCGCCTTGTTTGTTTTATATTGAAATTACCCACGCCGTGCCGGCCGGCAGAAACAGACGCTTTCTCATTTCATTAAAAACTCTTTGTGATGATAAAAAGCAGCAGAAATGAGATAAAAAGTGGTGTTTCCTTAAAGGCACATGAAAGAGAGAGAGATAAATGCCATGTATTGTAGGGATCAAATCCAGCACAAGGCTGCGAAGCAGCGATACCGGCAAGGAGGCTGCGCCGGCGGCAGCGCAGCAATAGCTCCTCTCCCAGGGCGCTGTGGGCTCTGCCTGGCCTGCCCTCTGTCACCCACTGCTGATTCCATCCCCTCTGTCACCCACCACTGCTTCCATCTGGTGACCTGCAGTGCAGCACCCAGGAGGCCTCCAGCCCTGTGTGTCCCCAGCCCTGCTGATGGCCAGCACGGTGAACCCATCACCGTGTCCTCAGGTCAGTCCTGAAGCTGCCCTGGCATTGCACAGGTGAGGGGATCAGCGCCCAAAGTGAGAAGGGCAGAGAGGCCGTTTGCTGCTTGGCAGGTGGGTATGGGGCAGAGAGACCAGCTCCTTCCTCTCCAGCCCCAGCTTTCAGACCTGGTGTGTGAGTACACACAGGAGATTTAACCAGCTTTAACCAGATTTAACCAGCTTCAACCAGATTTAACCAGCTTCTCGGGAGGGACCCTCAGAAGGACCGAAGCCCTCAGCAGTCCCAACCACTCTCCAACAGCTGCTGGTCATGGCAAAGCTCATCGTTAAGGAAACTTTGTGTCTCCCCTAGCTCTGGAGCAGATGTGACCACTGGGCACAGAGACCCACACAAAGAGGGCTGAGGCCAGTCAAGGCTCCTGTGCACTGGGAGATGTTCACTGATCCTTTGGGTGCTCAGTGTTCCTATGTTTATTCTACCCAATGGAATCTGTAAATCAGGGCAAATGAAGAACAAACTTCCAGCTTCAGACTAGATTGCTTCACTTCTATTTTTTTCCTCATCCCTTAACATCAAAGTGAGTTCTTTCTACTTGATTTTCAATATTCCTCAGTGGTTGCTGAATTGCTATTCAGTTTTACACAATTTTTCCACCCACTGCAGTTTTAAAGGTCATTTAATTATTATTACAAAGAATTACAAAAAGATAGCGAATTGTTTAAATGCCTTAAGCTGCAACAGGTTATTAGCATGGATTTTTTATAGTCATGTTAAATGGATCAGTATTTACAGCTCAGGAGCCTTTGCACTGTGCTGTGTCACCTGGTGACGCTCAGAGCGCGGGGCCAGCCCAGCAGCGCTGCGGCGGGAGGTGCTCGACTGCTCCCTTCAAGAATAGTAAAAGAAGTTTCTTTGGGAATTTCAGACCCCCAATTCCCCCAGCATCCCCCTCCAGGAGCGCCAGGGTGGCTCTGCAGACCCTCCCACTGGACCATGGGGATCAGGGCTGTGCAGGAGCAGCCTGAAGAGTGTGATGACAGCAACATCCAGAAACTGAGGCTGCTGGCGAGGCACAGCCCCTCCTGAGGACTCAGAAGGCTGCTGGGTCACTGCTGTTGGTGGTTCTCAAGGAGCTGTTTTCCCTTCATTTCATCAGCATATTAATGAGAGTCTCTGCTAAGGCAAACCTAAGTGGAAACCAAAATCCAGCCTCCTGTTTTCATGAAAACATGTTTTCTACCAAAATGCAGTTACTGCTGGTAAAGAGGCAACATTTCACCTTCACAGAAACACTGCATGGATCAAGAAAGAAGAGAAGGATGTGCTGCTCTAATAGGTTTGCAAACAAGCAGGATCACGAACAGGGGTGGGAGTGAGGCACACCAGATCCACCTCCTGCTCTGAGCAGTCAGAACCTGTTGGTAGTTACTGTAGAGAGTAAATTATAAACCAAAGGACAAATTTCCGTTTCTGCACATCAGATTGGACAGACAAGCCCAGCAATGAACACGTTTGTCAGCAGGACTGGAAGTGGCATTACCCAGCCCTGGCCTCTCATTCACCTGCTCTCTGCATCACATTATCCTTCTCATCCCAAATGCTCATTCGGCAAAGCTGGGACAAGAGTCAATTAGTAGGAACGTTGGATTAAACTGTAAAGCCTCGCTCACGCCTCTAGGTGGAAGGCTGAGAAAGCAGATCTGATTCTTAGGAAAGGGCAAAACTCCCAAAGAGCAAAATCAAAATGCAGTCACTTCTTTGCCCCCTTTCCTTGGTGTCAGCTGTGAATCAGGTGTGTGGGCTGGGAGGACGTTGAAGGCTGGCAAGGTCTTAACTGAAACCATCTGACAAACAGACCTCAGATCCCACACACTAAATATTGTGTCTCTTGAGTCTCCGCTCCAGAAGCTGTTTTGCAACAAATGCATCACTCCTGCACACGGTTGAGTAAAAGTGGAAAGACAGGCTGGGACCGGGCTGGGCTGGGCTCTCCCACCGTGCCACAGCAGCAGGACTGGGATTGGGACTGGGGGTGGCGGGGACAAAGTGCTGGCCGGAGCATCCTGAGCGTGGTGCTGTGCCAGGGGAGCTCCCTGTGCCCCAGACACCACACGAACCGCCAGCTCCCCAGGAGCAGGCAGAGCCCAGCTCTGCTCCAGCCCCACGCCTCGCGCCGGGAAGTCCCCAGCTGAAGGGAGCGAAAGCACGGTCTTGCCTCACTTTGCTGGGCTGCTCCGACAGCAGTGCGAGCAGCGGGAGAGGCCGGTCCTGTTTGCTCTGCTACATCGTGCGCATTGCACAACTGCTGCAAGGTGTGCTTCCCTCCGGTACCAGACAGCACAGTCCTCGTCCACGCTCGTGGACATCCTCCAGGCATTGGGGAACGACCTTTCCCCTGATGCGTGGGCCAGTGAACTCCTTCTCCAGTTGTAGCCTGAGCAGGTAGGAACACCTCCTGGCCCCTGCCTGCCACGGCTGACACCTCCTGAGTCATTTCAGATCGCCTCTGACATCACGGGAGCCGCGAGCGGAGCTGCGGCTGTTTGTCTTGCTGCCCTGCTGACACACATCCGTGCCGTGGGAGGGCTGGGGGAGCCAGCGCTGCCCCACATTGCGCAGCAGGCACGGCCCCCCCGCCGGCACGGCCCCTGTGTCGGGGGTCCGCGCTGGCCCCGCCGCCCCTCCCGGGAGAAGTAGGAAATGAGTTTCCTGACCGGCAATGTGTGCTCAGAGCCAGGACCTCCCATTCCTAACAGAAGCACTGGGGAAAACCAGCCTGTATCCCGAGGGATTCATAATGAGCCTACTTGGCTTTGGGAAGCTGTCCAGGACTTAACCCTTGGGTTTGGGACTTCAGCAGGGCTCATGAGGGAAGGACTGGAGATGTCCTTCCCTAACCTCCTGAGTGCCCAGAGCAAACACTCCTGCTCTGCTTTCAGACCTTAGAACAAAAACTGCTTCCCAGATGGATGTGACTTCTCAAGAGGTATTTACTTAGCAAGAGGCATAAATCTTCTGCTCTTCACATTGCTCTGGGTGGGATAAAATATTCTGTGACTGTCTATTTAAACATCTTACATTAATACCATGAAGCGTTTGTTCAACTTCTATTATTCTTTTAGCTCTGAAGTAGCAAATGCTCCCAGGCATGTCAGAGTACAGCAAATCCGTGGCTGCAGACACTGCATCCAAACTAAACTGAGGCTGAGCAGGCAGGGATGTTCTTGGATAAGGGGACTGCTGACATTTTCTGGCAGAGAGGCTGTGGTTGGGAAGGGCTCAGCAAAACTGTAAATGTTGTTGTCACGGACACTTGCACAACTGCTCGGTTTTCCCCACCATCATTTATTACTTGAGCCTGTTACTTCTCTCTCCCTTGATCCAGCTGTGGGAAACCCGAGGTTGCCCGGTGAGCCGGGAGCACGGCTTTGGAACAGAGAAGGTGCTGCCAGAGTGTGGATGCTCTGGGTACTGTTGTTAGACACGAGGTGATCATAGAGGAGAGGAATCACCAGATATTGAATCCCTGATTCATCCTGGGCAGGGCCAGTTGGACTGATTCTCCCTGGTGCAGGGGTCTGGGGGAACTGCTTTCCCAGGCCCAGTCGAGACCCCACGCAGCCCTCAGGACACCCTGAATGATGGTGAGGCTTCTGCTGCCTCTGTCACTTCAGCCTTCAACAATAACAGGTTTTTAGCCCAAAAACCCCCAGAAGGTTGGCTCTTTTCCCTGATGAAAGCACAACAGGAAAAAATTGTCAGGGTGTGCCCAATCCATCTGTCACTGAGGAAATAAGCCCGTCCTATAACTTAATGCCATCAATCACTAAGACCAAAGGTAGAGATCAAGGCTGCTTACTTGGAGGAGTACCTAAGGCCGTCTCTAGTCAGGAACACAGTGACAGCCAAATAAATTTCCCTAGTGTGGTCCTTCAAGAGCCTGTGCACTCCTCCAGAACTCAGAAACATGCCTGCTCTGCAAGGAGCCCTCGGGCTACGTAGGGAACATGTTACTCTGCAGAGCACTTATGAGGATCTCCTTAAAAGCCAGGGAATAAGTTCAAGATAGAATGTTTCAGAGAAAAATCCATCTACTTGTCTGCAGCTGCACAGGAATCCCAGACTCGTGGGTGAAGGCCGCGCTTGTAGGACCATGAGCAATGTGATGGGGACTGCGGGCATATGGGCTCAAAACATGAGCTCTGTGCATCCTCGATGAGCTTCTCCTCTAGTCCTCACTTGCTACATTTTCCTTCTTTCTGAGGAGACCTAAGCTCCCTTTTCTCCTCTGGAATCACTATGGCAGGTAGCACTGGGGAGGCTGGCAGCTCCTGCCCGACGCACGTGCAGGAGTGACCTTCCCACTGGTGCCTCCACTGGGCATCTGTCCAAACCAGGGCGATGCTCAGCTGATGGGATCTCACTTGGGCAACTCGCCACGAGGCTGCCATCAGAGATGTCTTTATCAAGGCCAGCCAGAGCAGCAGATGGTCTCTCCGGCAGCGTCTCCATGAACCTGAGTGGTTGTGCTGTAAAAACAAACTGCCATAAGGGGATGTTGCTCAGCTTTCCTCATGAGGCATGGTGACCCTCTTCCAAAGGGCATAAATCATCACTTGGTTTCTCCTTTAATTCCTGGATATGCTTAGTCCTGTGTAATAAATTATACTTGTCACTGTAAAAGAAAATCCAGAGGCAGCTTTGCCAGCCTCTTGAATCCCTGAGTTGCAGGTGAAGGGAGGATTCAGTTCATCACCAGGAACACATGTTGGTTAATGCAGTGAGATGAGCCATCACATCACTCCACAGATGAGCAAGGCATTTAGGACACCAAAGCTGTTGGGAACACATGGCTCCCAGGCAGCCATGCCAGCCCTGTCCCCTCCCAGAGAGGCTGAGACATGAGCTCAGCTGGGAGCAGGTACTTGAGCAGGTACCTCACTGCTCAGGGCTTGTCTACACAGGATTCTTAAGAAAGTTAAATTGAAGCAACTAAATCTAAAGTAGAGCATTAAAATTCTGTATAAAACTCTCATTCAGAATTAAAGTGGCCTTAATTCAGTTTAGTTTAGTCCCAAATGTTACTAAATAAGGCCATTTAAATTGTCTTTAATGAACATAATGGTCCCATATAGGCCATTATAAATGAGGTTTAATTAGCCCATCTTTAGAATCGAGTTAGCTGCCTTGAGCTTCCATAGGTATGTAGCCAGGGCAAGGGCCACTTTGCTGACGGGGCTCCTGGTTGAGGCTGGTTAGCAGGAGTTTCATAGCTCTGGCATGTCTTCCCAAGGAACTGGCACAAGGCCAGCTTCCTCCCCACCAGCAGATAATAAGATTCTTGAATATCACCTATTTTGACTGTGTTAAATGTACGAGTGGGAGATGAAAGGCTTTGCCAGAGGATGAGCTTTTCCTTTAAAATCTGGGACATGGGAGTGGTAATCCTTAGAAAAATCCCTAGAAAAATGTGATGTCAGGATTTTATGAGACTTGTTCATGAGCAAGGAACCAGGCTGGAGAAAACTTACACTGAGTCAGCACAGAAGTGGATGGAGATGGAGGACTGGGAGGGACTGAGCCCACCCCTGGGACAGTGCTCCTGCTGTCACAGACCACCTTGCCGTCCCCACTGCCCCTGGATGCTTTGGTTCATTTTTTCCTTACTAGAATTCTCAGCTCAGTAGGATGAGATGCTGCTGCCCTTGATGACCACCCTGAGGGCATCCAGCCTGGGTCTCACAGGCTCCTCCCTGGAACAGCCCTGTGCTCTCTTGGGCCATGCTGGGCACTTCCACCTCTTTTCCTGTGATCTCAGAGGCCTTGGAGGCACAAGCCCTGCTCAGCAGCCTGGCAGTGCTGGCTGATGGTCCATCCTGCCACAGAAAAGGGCAATGCAGCTGCCCAACAATGAGCACAGCACTGGCTGGAAGGAGCGGAGTGTCATGCCTTCACGGTGGCAAAGGGCATTGGCACCTCCGTGATTCCAACAGAGGCTTTGTCTTGGGAATCTCCATATCCTTAGAAGCTGCAGCCTCCACCACAGCCCTTGCAGTGACAAGAAGAGTAGCACTTTCTGTACAAGGCAGTTTGCAAATGTGAGAAAGAAAAAAATAATCAAAGTCACCCACAAGGAGCTCTGGGGTGTGGCCAGCATGTGACCCCTACTGACTTTTTGGATGAAGAAGCCAACAGCTCCCCTCTCTCCTGGCTTCTCTTTCACCAAATCAAACAGACCCATGTGGCTGCTGTCACTGCTTTGCATAAATCAGGAGATCCAGCTTTGGGGTATTTCCTATAAGAAGCACATCTGTGGCCATACTTTCTGGTGCAATAGACTTTAGCCTGGAAGCAAAAGCACACAAACAATGCTAAATTCATGCTGACTGGAGTAGATTCCAAGGGAAAGAAGAGTTGGGAAAGCACCTACTTAAGAACCGAGTAAGGATATTATCGCTGATCTGAATCTCACTCTCTGTGTATTACTGTTGAGTACACAGTGCGGTTTCAGACACGGCCAGAGACAAGGAAAAATGATTGTTTCGGGGTAACCACAAGGAAGATGAATGCAAATGTATTCCTGTAACTGGGAGAGTTCCTTGCTCCTGAGTTGGGCTCTGGTACATGGCCTCAGGGAAGCAAATTTGCAACTACCTTCATTAAATTGTTTAGGGATGATTAATCAGAAGTCAGAGATGTGAAATTTTTGCACGTTGTGCAATGTTGATTCAATCCCTGCAGTTCCACACAGTCTGCAGGGGTGGTTTAGCGGCTGGCAGGGGACAGGTACCGGCGGGTGACAGATGCTTCCTGCCAGTGCTTATCTCCTCCGCACGCCCGGGTTGATAAGCTGCCACTGGCTGAATCACAGCCACCTGCATCATCGGGATCCAAGTGGTGCGAGGAACGTGTGGCAGAGACTCTGTCCCCTCGCAGTGCACGGCCGGGATGTGGCCTGTGTGGGCACCCTCAGGGCAGGTGCCACCAGGGTCACCACTGGCAGAGATGCTGCTCTCCACTCCAGCCGTGCTCTGCATGTCTGTCATCGGGTCACTGGCTCTCCACTGTCACCATGTCCTGTGTCCATGCACTGGTGGCTGGAATTGCAGCTCACACAGAACATAAAAACCCAAAAAGCCCCTTTGCCGACATGCCTGAAGCTCGTGGCTGTATCACACATTCCTTCTGCCCAAACACTGCCTACAGCTCAGGCTGTGCTTAAACAGCAGCAGTGTGTCCCCAGGGGCCCTCAGGGCTGCGGGACTGTCCTTGCACCCAACCCCACCCACCATCCCCAGCCCCCTGTTCCAGCTCCCTCTCCAGTGTCAGCTCATGGGCCAGGGCCTTGTTTTCCTGACAGCTCCAGAGATGCACCACAGTGAGGGGCAGTGGGGCAGCACCGCCGTGCCCCACACACCCCACGGGGCAGGGGGTGCACCCTCCCTTGGGAAGCACCACACGCGTGTTCAGAGCTCTGGGACTCCGTGGGCTTTTGACACCCACCTATGGCAGGGACGGCAGGACTAAGAAAGGGCCAGAAGTGGAATTTCAATGTTTTAACGTTTGTAGCCAAGAGCTGGGAAATCCTCTGGGGGACCAGCTCTTGTCCCCCATGGACGCTGTGCTGCAGGACTGCCTGGGCTGGCTCGGGGCTCTGCGGGTCCCTCAGGGGGGCACGGGCAGCAGAAAGGCACATTTCCCTACGGAGCGGCCTGTCAGGGCAGATCAGCCAAGTTGCGACACGGTTTGCACAAGCCCCAGGTGTTCGCAGCCGGGACCGCGACCGGGACGTGTTCGTGTCCGTGTCCGTGTCCGTGTCCGTGTCCCCGTCCCCGTCCCCGTCCCCGTCCCCGTCCCCGTCCCCG
>VXAY01003078.1:480760-502543 GCA_013399855.1 Oxyruncus cristatus | reverse complement strand
CCCGCAGGTCCGGACGGCGAGCGGAGGCCGCGGGTGCCCCGCCGGGAGCCATGAGCGCGGGCAGCGTCGCCCCGGGCTGGCCTGAGGCGCTGCCGGGCGCGACCCGGCCCGCGGTGGGGATGAGCGGCAGGGAGAGCCCCGAGGGGCCCGGGGACGGCCCCGAGCTGCAGCTGAAGGTGGATTTCTTCCGCAAGCTCGGCTACTCCTCGGAGGAGATTCGCGTCGTGCTGCAGAAGCTGGGCCTGGGCGCCGACACCAACACGGTGCTGGGGGAGCTGGTGAAGCACGGCCCGGCCGAGCGGGACGCCCTCGAGGCCCCGCCCGAGCCCGGCGAGGCCCCGCTGGTCCCCCGGGGGGGCGCCGGCAACAAGCCCCCCGCACCCGGCCCCGAGGAGACCGAGAGCGACAACCTGAAGCCCATCGTCATCGATGGCAGCAACGTGGCCATGAGGTGCGTGCGGGGCTGGGTTTGTGTGACCTCTGGGTTTGAGCTGTGCCAGGCGCACAGGAGGGGAAAACTCCGGGTTTCTCGCTCAAAGCAGGCACCGCTGGGCGCCCGGGAGAGGGCTGGTCATACTTTCCAAGGTGCTTCGGTAACACGCACGGCTCTCACGCGGACGAGCATCGCGTTTGCCAGTGCGGGCTGGTCCTGGCACAGCTCTGCCCGCCCAGAGCCAGCGGTCACGGGGCAGTGACGAGGGCAATAACTCGAGCTTCCTGAGAAACACACGTTTCCTCTTGTGCTCCAGCGCTGAGGGGATAACTGAAGATGCATTGTCCTCTTAATCAGTGGCTTTGTGTAAGTTTCCGTGTCAGGAAGTTGCTCAACCAATAATTATAGGGTTAATTAAAGAAGACTTTGTAATACAGAGCTGTCTCCTGAGTTGGAGCCCAATCTCCAAATTGTGACTCTTGTAGTTTGGTGAATTTCTGTACAATGTAGAGAATGAAGCGTTGAAGGTGTCACCAAAGCAGGCTCATCCTCAGCATCTTGGGTGTCCTGGTGCTGCTGGCACAGCTCCTGTCAGGCACTGACCAGAGCACCCAGAAACTCAGGGCTGGATATTTATTGGTGTGGTGTCCCAACTTTTACCCTAGGTTTTGCTCCCACGGTGGTCAGCACTGCCTGCCCCCACCCTGAGCCCAGCAGCGTGTGCTCCCCACCTCTTCTTGGGGTGGTCCTGGGCTCTCTTTAATTTAATGCACCAGGTTCAGAATTGGGCTCTGAAAGCTCTTTCTGTGGCAAAGCCACCTCCTTTGCTGTGCATGTTCTTGTGCAGATTTTATAAAAAGAAAGAGGCAGAGCCTCAATATGTGTTGTGGTAGGTTTGTCTGAGGTGAAAGTGCTGCATGGAGGTTGGTTTGCAAGTGTGGTTTTTCTCCAAGCCCTGGATGACAGTTCTGAGAACAGGACTGAGAAAAGAGGGGGCACGGTAGGCTGTGCAACTGGGGCAGAGCCCAGGGCAAACAAGGAAATGGGGATGGCAGTGGAGTGTGAAAGCCATGCCCCAGGGTCCCTGTGGGAGAGCCTGTTCTTATTCCAGCCCTCTCCACAGTTTTTTGGGCACTATGGAAAACGGCCCATAGTGAGCTTGGGCTGATAAGTGACTCTGGCAGCGAAGTTTACCTTGGATAAGTGCTCGAGCCTTAACAGCAGGATTGGGTGTGTTTGTTAATGAGAAGCCTCTTACCCGTCGAAGTTATCCCAAAATGCAGAGGGGAACTCGCAGCGACTGTGAGTCAGGGCAGTCCAGAGCCCAGGGTCTCACATGAGAGAAGCAGTATGGCTTTTTTTAAGCAATTTGCTAGAAGGGGAATTCCATTCTGAAACTTCCTGTATTGATGGTGTGATGTTCCCTGCTGATTCATTTGCAGTGTGTACTGCGGCCTCTCTCAACAGCTCTTGACAAACTTATGCAAATCACAGTGGAAATTCGTTTTTACTTCCTTCTAAGGGAATTTTTCTTTGCCTCCTGCCAAACCAGATCAGCCCAATTAGCTGCCTTCTGGAGGTTTGAGGTTGGTAGCAAGGACTCAAAAAAACCCAGGGACTCCAAACCCAAACCAAAATGTACAACCCACCAAAAGCCATTGGTTTTTCACGTATCCCTCTAAAAGATTACATGCCTGGATATTTATAGATATACTTATCTGATGTTAGAGAAAATATTTAAAACACCTTCTGATAGTGACTGTTAGCCTTCTGTTACTTGGGATTCTTATTGGAGATATGTTAGGTGTCTTTTTCGATGTTAGTTGTGTTGCCAAGTGTTTTAGTTCTTTTAGAATAAGTATCTTTGTACAGCTCTTCAACTTTCTTTGTAGTTTCAGAGAAAGAGTGAGGCCAGGAGGGGAAGTGAAGTTTCTCTGTAGTGGTGCTGCAGTGGTGCCTCTGCAGGAATGGCTCTGGGGAGGAGCCCACTGGGCTGCCAAAGGCTGGTGGGAGCTGAAATGTCATTTAGGTGTAGATGGGAAGAGTAAGACTTGGGAGAGGTAGTGACCAGGTGGAGAAAATTTCTGAATTCTAAGAGCAGCTACCTTCAGTGTAGTGAATGCTCCTGGAATGCCATCAGGGAACGCAGGCTGTTGGATCCCCAGAGCCACAAACTGGGCTGGAATACAGAGATGTTGAAAGTTTGCCAGAACCATTATCAGTCTAAGAGCTGATTGCACTGTAAATACTACTGCTTGTAAAACAGGAGAGGTAGTTTCCTCTTAGAAGTTCTGGAAACTTATTGATATGACCTAGAGAATAATTAAGAAGCACTTTTGCTTCTGTTGGTGGCTTCTGACATGATTGTCAAACTTTGTTCTTCAACTGCCATGAGCTGTTCATTCATCCGGCACTGATCATGTTCACAGGAGATGTTTCCATTTTGTGCAAATAGTGCATTTGTAGCTGAGTTTTTGAGCCAGAAGGTAATGAAGAAGCATAAAGAGTGCATAAAATATCTTGTTTTCCTGAAGTGATCAGAACAACTTTGCAAGCAAACTGCCAGTGAGGGACCAGTGCACCCTGGCAGGGGACAGCCACTGGCATTAGCTGGCAGTGTAGAACTAAGAGTGTTTGGGATCACATTGTGCTCAGGGCTAAAATTAGGCATTGGGAGTCCAGGGTTGAAGCAGAGGCTGTTTCAGAGCGGCTGCAACAGTTCCAGCTGCTCCTTCCCAGTGAGGATTTGGGTGTTTACTGGTATCCTGACGTGCTGAAAGGAACAGTAAGGTTGGGCTGGTCTGGGTGAAGATGTTTACACAAGACAAGTACTGAATGCTGCCTGTGCTCCTCAACACTTCACTGAAGCTTGTCCAACTTGCTGGCTCCCTTTGCTTGGTGCATTGCCTGACTGGTCTGTACTGAATAATGAAGTAATGAAATCCTTAATTTTCTCCTTTGCTGCAGCCATGGGAATAAAGAAGTGTTCTCCTGCCGAGGTATCCTTCTGGCTGTCCAGTGGTTCTGGGACAGGGGACACAAAGATATTACAGTCTTTGTGCCGTCATGGAGGAAGGAGCAGCCCCGACCAGATGTACTCATAACAGGTGTGGAAATACGAAAACCAAAAGTAGCTTTTCAGGCTGACTCTGTTACTTAATGAGCTTGCAGAGTTCTGCCTAAGTCAGTAATTAACTTGAGAATGGAAGGTCTGAGTAGTAGGAGATACAGTGAGCTGAGCTGACCAGGGACAATTAGTCATTAACTTCTCCCCTAAGCAAACTTTTGCCTGAATCAGCTGGATTAATTCTGAGAACCAGAAATGTAATACTGCTCTGCTTCGTAACTTTTTGTCTCATTTGATTTTTATTTTTTTCCCCCTCTTTGAGGGGAAATACTTTATGCTGTATTTGACTGGAGCATATTTAGTCAGAATTATTCAAATTGAGGGGAGTTTTCTTTGAATTTGTAAACATCTGAGATTTCTGAGTGACTTGAAACAGGAGATGATCAGGGCTGAGTACAGTCTGGGTTGTGGAGAGATGGAATGACTTCTCATGAATTCTGTTGTTCACTTACAGTGTTACTCTGTCTGTGTGAAGGCCTTTGGGCTGTGCGGGTGTGCTCACAGTTGTGTGTGTTCCAGACCAGTACATCCTCCGTGACCTTGAGAAGAAGAAGATCCTGGTGTTCACGCCGTCCCGGCGGGTCGGGGGCAAGCGCGTGGTGTGCTACGACGACCGGTTCATCGTCAAGTTGGCCCACGAGTCCGATGGCATCGTCGTGTCCAACGACACCTACCGGGACCTGCAGAACGAGCGGCCCGAGTGGAAGAAATTCATCGAGGAGCGGCTGCTGATGTATTCCTTCGTCAATGACAAGTACGGCCCCATCTTCCCGGGCTCTGAAAAGAGACCTCTGTGAGCGTGCTGGCTTGTTTTAATGAAGCAACAGCAAGTGCTGTGTGAAAAGAGCGAAATGCTGGCACAGAATTAAAAAAAGCTGGAGAGATAGAAAAGCAAAAGGAGCTGGAGGCATGTCAGTAGCTGCTCGTGGCATGGAGCCAGGAGCTCTGTTGTAGTGAAGCTCCCAGGAGAGCTCCAGGGCTTGATTTCCTCATGGGGGCAATTGTTAGCAGGCCCAGCAGCAGGTACTAATTCTGGTCAGCAGCTGAGCACTAGACCTCTTCTGTGCCTGAAGGGAAGCATTTTGTGCTGGTGTGGACCAGGTGACAGGAGGGTTATCTTTGAAGGAAATGGGAGAGCTTTGTAGGGCTCAGATAGCTTCTTATCTTCAGTGAATTTGGAGACTGAGAAGAAATGAAACTCTGACCCAGGAAAGTGAACTGCTCCTGACTGAAATTTGTTTTTCTTTAGGTTTATGCCTCCGGATGATCCTCTAGGGCGTCATGGCCCCAGCCTGGACAACTTCCTCAGGAAGAAACCTGTGGTACCAGAACACAAGAAACAGCAGTGCCCTTACGGTAAGATGCCTCCCACATGTGAAGGATGAGGTGTCTGTGCAAGTGTCATTCATAATTTAGTCAAATCCAGCTGCTCATTCCATGCTCTGCCTTTCCTCGCAGGGAAGAAATGCACTTATGGAATTAAGTGTAAGTTCTACCACCCTGAAAGGATCAACCAGCCCCAGCGCTCGTTAGCTGATGAACTCCGTGCCAATGCAAGGCTGTCTCCAACCAGAAGCACCAGTGCCAAGGAGGAGAAAAAGGGCAAAAGAGGCTCCCAGGCAGAGCTCTTGTGCTCTGTGCCCACGGAGAGTGACAAAAGCTCTTTGCAGAAGGTCTCAGCAGAGAGGAAGAGCTTGGCCCACAAAGCCAAGTCCGGCGACATTCCTCTTCAGGCCAAAGGCTGTGTGTCAGGCAGTGTCCCCCCGAACAGCGGGAGCCAGAGGTCCTCTGACAGGTACCAACAACCTCACATGGACTCTCTGTCTTATATCTCTCAGGAGCGTCTTGACTCAGGCATCGGGTCTCTGGAGAGCCAGCTGTCTGACATGTGGCCTCACAGATGTACCAGTCACTGTGATCACTCCCATGCTGAGCAGGTGCCCGTCTGCACCTGTGGTAGACAGAGACCTGCCTTCCCACATGCCCCCAGCTTAGAGCAGAACGGTCTGGTCTCGTACAAGCATGGCTCCCATAAATCTCCCTCCTCTGGTGCTACCTTCTTGCAGTACAGCCCTGAGGTCTCTCACTCAGGAGCACCCCACTCTTTCTCAGGCTACGGAGTACCTGTGCACCCAGGCAGTGCAGGGCAGTTCAGCCTGCCCAGTGAGTTAGGTCCCCCCCCACCCCACTCGCGGGACTTCTGGTCAGAGCCGTACCCGCTGCCCCAGGTGAGATCCCCCGGGGCCTGCGACCCCCGGGCGGTGCAGAGGGGCCTGGGCCCGGCCTACGGGGACTCGGGGCCCTGGGCTGGCTCGGAGCAGTTTGCTGAGGAACGGGCCAGCGTGCACGTCAAGCTGTGTGGCATCTTCCACCCCCACCTGGTGGATGCTGTGATGAGCCGCTTCCCGCGGCTGCTGGACCCCCAGCGGCTCGCTGCCGAGATCCTCACCTACAAGGCTCAGAACCCGGGCATTTGAGGCGGCTGCTGAGGGCAGCTGGGCATGGGGAGTGCTTGAGGGGGCTGTGTTTGCCTCTGCAGCTGCCACAGATTCTGAGTGCTCCTCCTTATTCCTTGGAAGTACCAGGGTCCACTTGGATGCTGGATCCCAGATGTAGGATGCTCACATCAAATTCTGCTCCAGCTGTGACCATGTGCTCTTTGGAGAGATGAGAGCACCTGGGGTCCCATCTTCCCTGGGGCTGCTGAGTGGGAGCAGAGGCTGCAGCTCCAGAGCAGCACTGTTCATTTGGGGTTCATGAGAATCTGGCACACCCTGAACTACTGCAGTTGTCCAGAACTGGATGTGTCCTTGCCCCTCCCATTACCTTCAGTTTTGAGATGGCTTTGTGCACTGTGGAACGGAGAGGGAAAACTCGGGGAGGCTCTAAGAGAGAAGGGGATGATACCTTTGCAGTAGCATGTGGCTGGTTTGTGAAGACCCAAATGCGTTGTCAAAACTGTTCTTAACTCCTAACTAAGCCTCTTTCCTAAATCCCACCATGTGGATCTGTGGCAAATGTTAGGTTATAAATCCAGTCTGAAGCTGGGTTTAGCTGACTTTAATTTGGTCTTACTAGTGCACTTCGTTAATGATGCTTTCCACAACCTTCCCACCTCAGCTTACCTTCCTGAGGTGAGGTAATTCTGCCACAAGTGCTTGGTGAGCTGCTCAGCTCCTGGAGACCAGGAGCCAGGAGCACAATCCTTACTCAGGAGGAGTGGTAGACACTGCTCCAGAGCTGCATGTGCTGACAACTGCAGTGTCAGAGCAGGTGGCTGACCTGGAGCACCCTGTCGGTGCTGCTCTGGGACAGTCACCTTGCTGGTCTCTGGCCCAGGCTGGCTCTGTACAGCGCTGATGAGGATTTATGATGTGCCTTTTACCTTCAGACAGCAATAGAACAGCTGTAGTCACATCTGGACTGCTGCCAGGGCGCTTCCTGAGGAGTTCTTAATATTTCTCTCTGTAAAGCTGTTGCTTCATCTTTTTCCTCACCAATGTTCCCCCATTCCCTTTGGCTATGCCCAGCTAGAGCAGCATCCAGAATTGTAGAATAAGACTTATTTGGCAAGACTGTTCATGTTTCATTTCCTCTTACTCTGTAAGATGTTTTCTACTGTAGATACTGTAAGGGATTTTAAATATGCAAAACCAGTTGCTGTAGTAATTGGTTCTGGTCCTGGAATTTGGCTGTGCTTGGGATGCAGAGATGTTCCTGGCACTTGCAGGCCAGAAGCAGTTGATTTGTTGATACACATTGTATCTGTGTGTGTTGTTGTTTTCTAAATACAATACGCCCTTCTGTGGTTAAACCAAGGTCGTTGAGTGGCAAATTAGGAAGTGGTGAGTGGAACGCAGCTGGTCCTGGAACCCTCCTGGGAACAGTGTTATCTATTCCTGCTCTTCCCTCTTATGTCCGAGGAGTGACCTACCCAGACTGGCACCATGTGCCATGAGACCACAGGGACACAGAAACCTGTATACTTGGTTAATAACGATACATTACAAATTAGTAATGTTTCATGTTAGTAAGCAAAATGCTTCTTAATTTTAAGTAACCTGATACTTTGCATATTTGTAAATTACAGGAAAAATGGTTTTTAATGTTATTGCAGCAGCACTTTGCTGCTTGCAGTTTTAATCAGTGCTGTTCTTGCCTCAGCCATGTGTTACTCAGCGAGGTGGGTTTTCATTTCTGGTGGAATGCTGGTATCTGCTGCTTCTCTTGCAATCAGAAGATTAACATTTTGTACTCCCCAGCTGACACTTGCTGAATTTTCTGTATCACTGTGCCATATAGTCATGTACTGAGTGGCCATGTGACAGCCATGGCAAAGGAAGAACTGTTATATAAATAAAAACTGCTGAGTTGACATATTTGGTCTCTGGTGGCTTTTTGGAGGAACAGTCAACATTTTGGCTGGCATTCCATGAAAAGTCAGAAATTACCCTTCCTCCCCTGGGTTCCTCTGACAGGCTTCGATCTCCATATGCAGTCTGAGGGCTTGTTATTGACAGGCTGTTAATTGATAGATACAGTGAGACCAAAACATCCAAGTGGCAGATAAGAGCATGTGCAGTGTTTGCTGTTTATTTGGCAGCACTGGGGTTTCTCAGTGCCTGGGGCAGGTGCTGGCAGGGGAAGGTGGAACAAGAGGAGTTGTGGGTGTCTTGGGTGCTAAAGCACAGAACACTCATGGGAATTTTGAAATCCGCATGAGCTGTGTTCGGTTTTAAGGGGCAATTCCACAGTCTGGAAACAAATACATATTTTATTCAGTTACAGCACATCCATGTCAGCTGTTGTGTGTGGAATATGCAAACTGTCCAGACTTTGGTCTGAAGGTTTGTTATGGACTGGAAGTGCTGCAGGAATATCAGTGCTCACATTGCTGTGTAAGGATTTTCCCCTCCCACCCGCTCCAGTGCAGCACAGCACATTCTTATCTCACCGGTTAAATAACTTTATGGTCTGTATTCAAACGTGGGCTCTTCCTTTACCACAGGGCAATGACTCTGTAGTTAATCAGAAACGAGGGAGGCAAGTGCTCCCAGAGACAGCTGTGTTTCAAAACAAACCTGCAACTTCACAGTCTGAAAGCTCTTTTATTGGCTGTGACAGAGGAACTCTCTGGGGACGTCACTGCAGTGACAGCTCACGTGGCTCTGTGCGTGTGTGGTGGGGGGATGGAGTGGTGTGTTGCAGATCTGAGCACACCTTTAACCAGGTGTGGAGTTTGCTCCTGTCCTTAGTGGGATCTGTAGCTGAAAAATGCTGCAGGGTGTTAAGGCTGCTTTTCCTATAGAAGACCTTAATAGGTAATTCTAGTTTTGCGGGATGTGCAGGAGCAGGGGGGTGTTTATTTTTACTTCCCTCAAAGCTGGTCTGACACAATTAAAGGAACCACTGCAGAAGTGCAGAGGTTCATTATTGGAGCAGTTTGAGAGGGTTAGGCCTTAGCACAGATCTGGTCAAGGCTGTTCTCACAAGCTGCTGCATGTGCTGCTGGGGCAGCTGGCCCACCCAGCTGCCATCCCACTGCTGGTTCTTGGAATTCTCTCCTTCCCTCACACAAGGTTCTGTCGGAGCAAACCTGCCCCCAGAGCATCCCATGTGTCCTGGGTAAGCATTGCCTCACCAGGAGCTTGGGAAATGGGAATGCTAATTAAAACTGCTGCTGCTGCACATTCTCCCCACCTTGCACAGTGCAGTGATTGGTGGAGTTGCCCACCTGCACACGTGGGCAGCCTCACTGGGCTGTCAGTGCGGGATTTTGGGGTGCCTCTTGTGCCTCAGGACTTCCTGAGGCTCAGCGGGGAGAGCCTGCCATGACTGCTGGGCATTTGCTTTGTGTCCTGGGCCAGCCAAAATGGGTCAGATCTTCTTGGGCTGTTGGAAAAAGGAGGTCACACATGGGCCTGTTGAAGGTTTCCTGTGCTCAGGGGGTTCCCAGCCCTCATCCTGTCAGCTGTGTGCTGTTTGAGCTCCGGGGAAGGCCAGCTCCTCTGAGCAGCCCAGCCCACTCCCTGGGGCTCACTTGCCTCTCTCTGGCACCACGGCCCTGTGCTGCCCTTGCTCACTGAACTTCCATCTGCACCCAGCTGGTTCCTCCCATCAGGGGATTTCCAGAATGTGGCTATCTCAGTTCCAACTTTTTAAGGCATTTCCAGAGGCAGGAATCTGACCCAAGGTTCCTGTGCAGGCCATGGGAAAGAGGCTGGTGTGTAATGGCAGCACATGTGTGCGTGCCCTCATGGGGGATATGGTGATGTCCCCCACCTGGGGCTCCCATACACGGGAGCAGGTTCAGCATCAACCCACTGTGTTTCCCCAATGCTGAGGCTGCTGCTCTTCCAGCAAAGAGGTGTCCCAAACACAGCAGCAACTCTGCACTATGTACCCCAAACCTCTTTTGCAACACAGCCTTGCTGTAAGACAGAAGTGCAGGAAGCGAGTAACTGCAAAATAAATGTTGCACCCAAGAGAACAGAAAGGTGCTGGGGAGGAGCTGGGTGCTGTCCCAGGGTGCTGGGAGGGGAGGCTGGTGCTGGAATAGGATGATGATGGCAGTGCTACTTGTGAAGGTGCTGTCAGCACTTGCCCTCCAACCACATGCTTTTTCAGTCCTGTCACCTGCTTTCCTCAGGGATTAGGCCCTGAGGATTATATACCTTGTACCCCCACGCTCCCCGAGGCTGGGGGCTACCCTTGGAGCCAAAGCCCTGCTGGCAGAGCAGCTGCCAGCTCAGCCCTTCTGAGGAAGCCACGGGCTGGGAGCAGGGAACAATATTGCACAAATGTGTTGGAGTAAACACAGCCTCGGGTTGAGCAATAGGTCAGGAGGATTTGCATGGTGTGGTGGCCTGGGAAAGGTTCTGTGGCCTGTGAGGCGGCTCTTCTCTCTCTGGGGGCCGGGTGGTAAGGGGCAGGGAGAGCTGGTGGCTGCAGCTGATGCTGCTTGATGTCACCCTCCACCTCCTGAGCCCTGTCCCTATCGGGCTGGCTGGGGATTTCCAGCCCAAGGAATGCCACGGGAGAGGTGGACAGTGGCTGCAGCAGGGATGGGACCTCATCATGACACTGCAGAGCTGCTGTGGGACATGGCCAGTGCTCCCACTGTCTCTTTGTGTGGATGCTGCTGATTCTTGCGGGAGAGGGGTGTTTGAGGCTGCAGTGGAGTCCCCAGAGCAGTTCATTTGCAGGGCCTGGTTTATTTTGTATTTCTGAGCAGCGTGGGGCTGTGCCCCCTCAGCCGCACGAGGCCAGGTGGGTGTGGTGAGTCAGGCCGCTGCTATTCGTGTTGCATCAGTTCGCTGCCTGTGGGAGCTGCACGGACATGTCGGAGGACGGATCCCTGGCGATCTCTGCCTGCTGTGGGAGCCTGTCCCCAGCCCTTGCTGCGGGTGGGTGCTGGTCCCTGCCGTGCTTCAGTGAGAGCTCATCCTGTCCCCGCTCCCCAAAGAGCTGGGATCCGGGGTGCGGCTGTCCCAGCTCTGCCAGGGAAAGACCAGGTGGACACAACCGATGGGAAGCAGCCACCTGTATTGAACAGCCACAGCACAGTGGCAGCCCTGGGGACACCGGGGTTGGGGGGCAAGACACAGGCCCTCTGTGCTAGGCCAGTCCCAGGCACGGGGAGGCCCCTCAGCCCTGTTCCGAATGAGGCCAGTGCTCCCAGGGCTCATCATCCGGGGGATGAGGGGCCCTCGGCCACCCCAGGGGAGCCGGTTCCCCCCGACCGCTGTCGCAGGCCCAGCGTTGCAACATGTGCAGAGGGGCCAGGTCTGGCCGACGAGGAAGTCAGTGGGTGAGTTTAGCAATCCATTGCCCCAGTGGCTCCAGCTTGTGCAAGGTGTCTGGGGCACTGGAGAGCAGACGCCTTGCTCGTGGAACCTCCCAAAAAGTTGCAGTAGATCAGGAGATCAGGAGGAGGCTCTTCAGTGGGCTCCACCAGAGCCAGCCCCACCAGGACACAGTCAGCCCTGGGGTGGCCCTGGGCAGGGGGGCAGCTGTGACTTCTCCTGGGGCAGCCCCAGGGCCAGCAGCTCACCCTGACCTGCCTCTCGGCTGGTTCCTGCTCCTAAGGAATGGCTGCAGTTCCGCTGGATGGGGCGGGCCCAGCTGGCACCGATGGATGGAGGCACATACAGGGTCACGGTGACACGGCTGGGACTGCACCATCCTGGCCTGTGTCCTGAGCAGCCTGGGCAGGGAGGGACGTGTGGCTCCTTCGCGACTCACTGATGCCCTGCTGACACCTTTACTTACGTTTTCTGCCATCAGGCTGGATGGTGCCGCGTGGTTGCCACAGTGGCTCTGTCCACCGGCATCCTGGGACAGAGAGAGGGGATGTGATGGCCAGAGCCCTGCCGAGCTGAGCCCGTTTCCTGGTGGGAGTCGTGCAGAGAACTGGGAGCTTTTGCTGGCCCCCTCCTCCCAAATGCCTCACAGGGCACCCCAGTGCCCAGATGGGGAACTAGTTGGCTTCCCATGCTCCCCACATTGCCCCATCCCCAGTTCTGGTGGCAGGTCCCCCCTCCCCATGCCCCCTCCAGTCCCCAGCTGCTACCTTCTGGGCTCTCTCCCTCGCTCCCACTGGCACTTTGATCCTCCACTTCCCCCAGCAGCTCGGGGCTGTCACTGCCGTTCCATTGCCATGGCACCTCCTGCACCTGGGACAGGGTGTGACGGTCTGGGGTGCCAGAGGGGAGTGGGAGGGCTGGGACCCCAGGGGCACTCACCCGCTGGCGAAGGCTTTGTTGCTCCCGCAGCAGCTCCAGGAACCGGCTGCTCCACAGCAGCTTCTCTGCTCCCAGCTCCGTGCAGAGGAAGCGGACATCGGCCTCCAGCCCCTCCAGCCTCTCCAGCATGGCCTCACTGGCATCACCGTGCCCCTGCCACTGCACCACTGCCCCAGCACCACAGCTCAGCTGCTACCAGCACCCCTGACACCTGCCAGCCCCAGCCTCTGCCCCAGGGACATCCCCAGGCTGGGGACTCACCTGGCTGCCCAGGCTCCAGTGCAGAATCGGAGCTCCCATTCTCCTCCTCCTCCCCCTCCTCCTCCTCGCTCCCCTCCAGTCTCAGCTGCAGCGATGTTCCGAGCTGGAAGTCAACATGGACAGCGGGGACTGACACATTCGTGAGCAGCCAAGCCCGGATGGCCTCTGGCACTAACCCTGGCAGGGGAGCTCCCCTGGTGCGACCCAGTGAACCGTGTCACCAGGCTCGGCCATGTTCCAAGAGCTGGAAAATGCCACAGTCCCATGTGGTGCATGGGGACACATGGGGGGAGTTACCTCCTCTGTGACCTGGAAGGTGCTGTCCCAGCAGCTCTTGTAGCAGATCAGCAGGACCTGGGGAAGAGGACGGCCCACATCTGCTCTGGGGAGTGCAGAGCCTGGAGCGATGTCCCTATGTCCCCAGGGCTGTTGGTGGGCAGAACCATACAGTGCTTTGAGTTGAGAGCCAGCCCCCACAGGACAAGGGCCCCACTCCTGCAGCTGTGCTACCGGATGGCATGGTGACACCCCCCAGCTGCCCCAGTTGCACCAAACCACAGTCCCCAGCACTACTGGTACAGAGGTTGCACCCCAGCAGGCCCCCGGCCCCTCAAAGGCACCACGTTTGGAGCTGACCCAGGTGCGTGGGAGTCCCTGGGGAAGGGGCCCCGCGGTACCGACCCACGTGAGCCTCCAGAGCCACCACAGCCCCCGCAACGCCATCCCACAGAGCCACAGGAGCCACCAGCACCCGGCGCGCAGGAGCCGCCCCCACCACGGCCCCGGGGGCCTGCGCTGCCGGCCCATGGGACCCTGAGGAGCAGGAGACAGAGGTGACGGCCCTGCAGGCCCAGAGCCAACGCCTTGCTCTGTGCACTGAAGGGTTGTGTGGCAGCCGTGCGGTGCCACCACACGCCAGTGTCTCTCCCGGCTCGCCACCTGTCAGGACAACGAGAGGGAGCCTGAACTTTTGTGGGGCCAGATCCCCTCACGCGGGACACGCGCTCAGCAGGGACCCCCGCGGCCCCCTCCCCTCTGCCCCCTTACCCAGCCATGCACCTGCGCGGCCCCTCCTGTCCTGCCCAGTGACAACCCTCGGCGGCCGCTGGGGCCAGATGAACTCCTGCCTAATCCTCTTGGTGATGAGGCTGCGCAGGGATTAGCATTTCCCTGCTCCACCTTTGGGGGCCATAAGGACAGTGGCTGCTCTGCAACCCTTGTTTGCTCTACTCAGGATCCATCTTTCACAAGCAAAGGACTTGGAATTTATTTCTAACCTCTACTTTTGGCTTTTGTGAGCATTTGGGTAAAGCCTGTGCAGCTCTGAATCCTTTGCCCAGGCACTGGCCATCCTGGAGGTCGTCACTCAGGGTCTTTAGGAAGGAAAATAGAAATCTTCAGAAATCAAATGGAAGTTTTAGGCACAACTGCCAGAGTCAGCAGGCGGTTGCTGAGCAGCAGGACCTGGCAGGGAACAGCTGTGCCTTTAACTGAACCAAGCATTTGCCATTTTGCTTTCAAATCAATGGACTCCCCCCAGGCTGCTGCCATCAGACAGGGGCCTCAGCAGAACAGGCTGTCCCCTCCTTCAGTGACAAACACAGCTGGAGGCGGGAATGGCTGTTTCCCCCATGTCCCTGCAGCACCCCGATGTGTTCCAGAGAATGCGGAGCTGACTGACCCTGCCACACAACCCGCCAATACACAGTGCTCCAAGCTACACCAGTCCTTTGCTGCTTCTCCAAAATGTTCTGCCCAAAAAAGTCTGTCAGCTTTCCTCAAGGTCAGAGGTGCAGCAGAGACTTCAGCCATCATCCCTGCTTGGAGCAGCAGTGGGAGGACTGCTTTTGTACCGAGGGCAGGGAATCAAAACCATTAGCTGAGAGTTCTCTTTTCCAAAACTATGGAGCAGCAAGGCCTGTTTCCTAGATCTTCCACCCCCCTGTATTTAACCTCTGTAATTTAAAACAGAAGTAGGCCGGCTTTGCAGCTTGGCCTTTAAGCTGCTCCACCCTGACCCCCCCCTCCCCCCGCCGTAGAGAAGCAGCCGCCAGCCCCAAGCACAGGGAGCCAGGTGGTCCCTGTGGGATAAACCAGCCTGACCAGAGACACACTCCCTGTGGCATAAAACAGTCCCTGAGCAGAGACATAGCTCCCTGAGGGATAAGCCAGCTCCCTCAAGGAAGAAACACGGAGCTGTCTTGATCCTGGACCAGACCCAGCTCGAGGGAGAACTCTGCTCCTGTGGCTTCACCTTCACTCAGGTCCTGCCCTGCACAGACTGGGGTGCCTGGAGGGAGCTGAGAACGACCCCAGCCCCAGGGGATCAGAGGTGCAGCAGAACGGATGAACCCTTGGTTGTTCCAAGGGCTACACACACTCGGAGGGCTCAGTGACACCGCTGGCCCATGGTCCCCTTCCCAAGGCCCCTTTCCCAAGGCTCTCTCCATCAGCAGGGGTTACACAAACACATACCAGCACCAGTTCCAATGGCAACTCCCTACCCTGAGCAAAGCAAAGCTCAGTTCAACAGCAGCACCGAGGTCCTGACCCAGGGGCTGTGAGCAGCATCTGGCCCTCACCCCTGTGTGCTGCTCCAGGGTCGATCCCACCAGCTCATCCCGGATCCACGGGCAATCTGCCAGCAGCAGCAGAACCCACGGACATCCCAGTCCTGCCTTGCACAGCTGGAGATTGGAGCCTGGCACTCCCTGCAGCACTCAGTCACAGCCACCCGAGAAGAGAAAGCACCAAGGGAGCCTCCCAGGGGCCACAGGACAAGGAACTGCTCCTGTGCCAAAGGGGAAGAATTCCAGCAAAGTCCTCATAAAGCAGGTGGACAGTAAAAAGCACCAGGAGTCAAAGTTTGGACTGAACAAACCATAGGAAGAGACAAACATGGAACTTTTATTGTTTATGTACAAATGATGGAAGTTTGTATTAAAAAGAGAATCCACCCAAAGTCAGTGACAGCAAAGAGCAAGTTGGCTCTGAGCTCTGGCCCCTCCTGCACCTAAAGCACTGTGGAATCTTGGGAGATGGTGTTTAAAATGAAAGAGAAAAGGGTTAAACCACTTTCTCTGCTTGAGTAAGAATCAAACAAGCTGCTCCACAAAATGAAGAACCTTCCACTACACAGATTAAACAAAGAAACCAAAGTCAACTTTTAACTATACACTTTGGCTTTAAAAAAACCCACAATAAAACCAACAAAAAACCAAAAACAAACCTACAAAGCTAAGTATCGGCAACAAAAGTAATCTAAGTCACACAACGTGGATGGGATACACTGAACTCTACCCCAGTTCCAGTGGCAAAGGAAATGTCTGTGGGTCTGCAGGTGGCAGGGGGCAACAGCATCAGCCATTTCAGCAAGTTCCTGACCAAGGTGGAAGCACAGAACAGTCAGGAATTCAGGACTACTACTACTACGTACACCACCTTAGTCTTCCTGCAACTCAGGTGATTTAAAAATGATGCAAAGTACATGGTCCAGGATTTCCTCCCCCCATCCAAGTCCCTTAGAGTGAGTCACTCCAGCTGCAGCTGCCATCCTGCTTCAGGGCTTCTCAGTGGGGAGTCACAGACCAAAATCCTAGGAGCATCAGCACTCATGGCTCTAGTAGTCCTGCAGAGAAAGGACAGCACAAGCACATTAACACCTTCCTGCCTCTGATTCTGCTCATGGAGTTGGGGGATCTCAGTCCTCTCTCATCTCACACATTAGCTGCAGGCAAACCACATTTTTTTTCTTGTAGCTAAACAGTGAAAAGGATGGAGCCTTCCAACCCCGAGCATCAACTCAAACCAGATGCTTTTGATGCTCCAGATCATGACAAGGTAACAGGATGCAAACCAGTTTTTTCCAGAAGTGCACAGGAGCTACCTGTGACCCCGTCTCAGAACAGCCCTCCTGGGCTCAGCTGCTGTTACAGCCACAGGACAATGCTGATCTCACACTGTGACACTCCTCAACCACAACAAGAACTTAGATGACAGCACAGGGAGGGGTTTTTTAAGCTTAGGAGTCAGCCAGCCCCTCGGGTGTACAGGTGAGCAATGAAAACACGGACAGAGCACAGATACTTACGGCTCTTGGCTTTTTGTTTAACTTGAGATCAATCCTGTGGTTGGAGAGACAAGAGAAATGTCCACGTCAATACCTGACCTGACACCAGAGCTACTGCACAGGGCACAGCTACAACAGAGACTACGGTTAATCCATCCATTCCCAACTGGCTGAGCCAGGGCGCTGTCCCAGGATTACTGGGAATGAGAGCAGCAGGAGAGTGGAGCCATTATTATTTGCCAAAAAGCAGATTCCATCCACTCCCAGACAGAGTTAATCAAGGGGCACAATCAATCACGGGGCAGTTAGGCAGGTGAATAGGGGGAACTACGCATGCTCTGTGTTAATTCAATCTGTCAGGGGTGTGACTATGCCACGGGTAATTATCCAGACATAGTGTGAGGGTTATTTACTTGGATAAAGAGAGGAGTTAGGATGACAGGGATTATATGAGCCAAAGGTATTGAGCTTAGTACATTTTTCCAGAAGGAAATATTGAAGTCTATACTAATCTCCTTAAGCAGCAAAGCGAGAAGAATCAGTTTTTAAACTAAGTTTTAAAATTAAAAAGTTTTATCTATTTAAATATGAAACAGAAAGGTAAAGAAGAGTGAAGTTAATTTAATTTTTGCTGAAGTTATTAAATAAAATGTTACCTCCATCACGCTTTTCTGTTTTTAAAAAAAACTTCCCAGCCTAACCTAATATACATACCTACAATTAAACAGATAAACTAGGGGTTAGCGAGGTCTCAAAAGGCACATTGGTGTCTACACACTAACAACACAGCACAAGTACTAATTCAAGTCAAACTTACTCAAAGTCATAATCAAACATGCCAGACGGGCTGAGGGGCAGCATTTGAAAGGAAGAAAGCAATAGAAATTAATATACTAATGAATTAAATCAATTAGTTGATTAGCCACCCTAGCAAGATTGCTAAAAAATAAATAATAAAGCCAGTGTTCAAACACCATCAAGTTCTTCAGGTATCTTAACCAGCATTGGGCACAAAAAGCACTCTGGAATGGCAATCCAGAGTCCCCCTCCCCACCGGATTTCTGGGAACAAGAGGTTAGCACAGAGGTGGGGCTTGTTTACGGAGGGGATTTTAGGAGCTGAGAGGGGTAGCTGCCAGACCCTGAGCGTGCACAGCTCAGGGTTGGGAGAAGAACCCACAGGCTTGGAAAACCAAAGAGGGGGGCCAGGGAGCAGGGGCGGGCTGGACTGCCAGGGCAAGGCAAAAGTGGTTCAGGCAGAGGCGACAGAACTCAGTGCCCAACTCAGCACTGGGCTGTTCCTCCCCACACACCCCCCACCCAGCACTGCCCTCCCCACTAACGAGGGACCAGAGTTATTTGGCTGGAGCTGATTAGTTCGGTGACAGTCCCACCCCTTCACACAGGTGCCACAGCACAGCCTGCAGACTCAGCTCTGCCCACAGCTGACACTGGCTGGGAAGGGCTGACCATTTCAGCCCTGCTCTGCTAAGACGAAACAGCTCCACTCAAATACTTGTTAGCCGTGAAAATTGCTGAGCACGCAGAAAATACCCATCCTGGCCTTCCTGTGGTGCTGGAGGGAGCAGAGAGTGACAGCACAGGCTCTGTAACCTCCACCCTGTGTGTACCTGAAGCTGTGTCCCATTCACCCCGTGCTGCCCAGTCTGACCCAGTTCCCCATGAGGAACCCCAGTGAGGCCGTGCTCCCTCCGGGGCCTGTTCCCAGCACCTCCCGGCTCTCCAGGAATGGGGGAGTGGAACCCAGAGGTGTGCTGGCCAATGGAAGAGCTTCTGAACAAAGAGAAACGCCAACATTTTGTTTTATTTTTCTCTTTTCCATGCCAGGACACTCAGGACACAGACCTACAGGTCTGGCTGGAGTGGGGCCTGTTAACTCAGATCTGGGATGGGGTTGTTGCTGGGTTTTTTTAACCCAAATATACTTGAAAATTGTTTGGTCTTGTCTGCCAAAATTTAGGTGATAGTCAGTAACAGCAATCACAATTTTAACAGAGCTTTTATTACAGAAAAATTTAATTATCTTGTTTTAATTATCTATTTGGCTCTGCTAAGCATTACAAACAGTCAGTTCCTGCCTCACTGAGCCCCTTGGCACTGCAGGTATGTCTGACAAGTCCTGGAGACATGGAGCTGCCACAGCTGAGCAGAGCAGGGCTCCTCTGTCCAACAGCCCAACCTGACAGCAGCAGCCACAGCTGCAGAGGGGAGGAATGTGAAGGAACCCAGAGCCACACAACCTGTCAGGGAGCAGCTTCCCCCAGCTCCTGTCGCTAAAATCCGGGTTTATGAAATGGAGCAAAGGGATTTACATCATTTACAGCACCTGCCCTGCACCCCACCATGTTGCTGGCCATGGTTTGTCCAGGGAAGTGCTTGGGAGAGTATTTTATAATTTGTCTGAAATGACAATTTTCTTAAGCTGTACTTCAGTTTTACAGGTTGTTTCTCTGGACTTGTTCACGGATGTAGTTTCTTGTGTTATTCCTGAACTTCTTCCAAATATCTACAGGCAAAAAAAAGAGATTTGAACTTCTTTGGATTCCCAGCTCGTGAGGAACCAAAGGGACATCCAGTCCTTTTGGGTGTTTGCCCAATTCAGGCTGCTGTAGGAAGGAAATTCTGACCTAAGAATTAGAGACATGCTAATGACTCAACACCTAATGAAGGAGAAAAAGGAGTTAAGCATTTTTCAAGCAGTGTACCTACCTCATGTCCCCACCCCAAATGCCCCCAGCCCCCCTTGTAAACTTTTATCACTTTAAACCACTTCTCTCTTTAACTGCATGGGCAAGTCCCTCAAAGAGGAAGCCCATCCCTAGCCAGAGCCAACAGCTCAGAGTCATGCACAGGCACTCTGGAGTTTTAAAAGCTCCATTACTTCTACTGATCTTTAGGTCCCAGTTCCAGAAATCTTTCCAGGAAGGTACAGCTCTCAAGTGTCTCTTCTCCATAGATTTCCACATTTTTCCCCGTTCATGGCCTGACTCACAGGCCCTGTCACTGCAGGGTCTGAGCCACCAGCCTATCACCCTCATCACACCTTAGGGGCAGAGCTGGACACATAAATCCAACCAGAAAGAGTTTTGGGAAACGGTTTCACATGAATTCTGGGTCAGTTTAATAACAAACACTCTGAGGTGAAGGTGACACAGCAACTCCTCTTTGCTAGCACTGAGACTGGTCTGGGACATGAGAGCTGGAAGGCACTGGAGTGGAAATCCAGATACTGGGAGTGCCCACAACCCCCAAAACATTCCATTTGCTTTCCCCCCATTCTCTAAAGAAAGTATCTTACTGGCATCTGCAGAAACCAAGCAGCAAGAACAGGATGCCAGGACCTGATGGAAGGAATCAGCTTTATCCTCCTGGAGAGAAAGGAGGGCTGGAGAAGCTGCCCAGCACAGCTGTGCCACAGCTGGAGGGAGCACCCTGTGCTGCTGCTTTAACTTCCTCAGGACTTTCCCCAGCTCAATACAAGGGCCCCTGCAGAATGCCACGGGATGCACAGCTACAAACCAGGAAAACCTCCCCAACAACTGACCCCAGCTGCCCGTTATTCCACAGGTTACTGTTTCCTTCCAGACAATAAATTCAATCCAGCCCCAGCCACCTGTTCAGGTGTCTAAGAGGCTGCTGATTCCACTGACCTGTGTCTGTTTTTGTTCTTCCGCTTTTTGTGGCTGCTGTGGTGGCTCCCGGAGGAAGTGGAGGAAGCAGCTTTCTGGGGCTTCACCCCCTGCACGGAGCCATCCAGCTCTTCAGCATCCTCCTGGTTGGGCTCATTCTCCTGGTTGTGGAAGTCTGGAGAAGTGTCACTCTCTGTGCCACTGCCTGGCTCCCCTAGAGCGGGACAAACTCAGGTGAGCATCAGGGTGAGCTCCTGGCTGCCGTGGCACAGCCCTGAGTGGGAGAAATAACCCCAGAACAGCAGCAGAGACACCTGAGCCCTGCAGCACTGGGAAGTGAATCACAAAACCTGGGAAACATCTCCACAGGACAGAGAGGAAGGTGCTCCTCAGCCCTCAGGCTCTCTGGAACCACATCCCATTTGGTGCTGATCACAGAAACGTTTTTAAATATCCTGGAGGTGAGTGGCCCCTCTCCACGTCCCTCATGACTGACACACCTACAGTGATGAGGCACTCCAGCTCTTCCAGCCTCTTCCTCCAAAAATCAAAAACCCACTTCAATTCATTTTCCGCACAACAAACCCCTGCTGAGCGTGGAAGGTACTCAGGAAGTTCAACTCCAGTTGTTCCTCACAGCACCTACAAGAGCGCCTGGGAACAGCCCAAGAGCAGCATCCACAGGGCCTGGGACAGGAGCTCCGAGTCCAGCCCAGATCTGGAGAGCTGAAACAGGGCTGAATAGTGGGGAGAGTGAAATTCTTCCCAAATTCCCAGAGAAATGACAAGTGACTTACGCTTCTCAATGAGCTGGTCCTGGACTCCAGCTAAAGCACTGACAGCCTGGAAAACCAAAAGGGATGTCAAGGCAAGCAGGGATTCACTTCCCAATGCTCAGAGCACAGAGCTCAGCTCACACAGACACGTCCCTCAGAAGTGCCTGTGGACCCGCACAGCACAGAGGGTCTGGAGCAAGGACAGCCAGAGGACAGCAGTGACACCAGAGACAGGGGCCCAGGGTTCTGACTGCCCTCCCTCCCACTCCCTGGACACCTGGGAAAGGGGTTCTGGAAGAGGCTGTGGGGTGGGATGGAGATGCTCAGGTCAGGGAGACAGGGCAGGTGCAGGAGTTCCAATGGAAAAGTGGCTCTGCAGCAGCGCAGAGGAGCATGGCAGGACCGGGGTACCAGGGGACAGGGATGGGGACAGGGAAGGAGACAGGGATGAAAACAGGAAAGGGAAGGAAGATGGGGACTGGGACATAAACGGGGACAAGGATTGGGGCAGGGATGGGGACAGGGACGGTCATGGGGTCAGAAGCATCTGCTCGTCCTGCCGGTGCCCATCCCAGCACTCACCGCTGCCGAGGTGACCGAGGACTTGCTGAAGAGCCTCTCGGCCTCCTTGAACTTGCGGTTCCTCCGGTCGTTTTTGCTGTTGGAGTTCCTGAAACAGAGACAGGCGCGATAGCGGGGCCAGGGCGGTGGGGGGTGCGGGCGG
>VXAY01003078.1:384336-476597 GCA_013399855.1 Oxyruncus cristatus | reverse complement strand
CGTGCTGGACAGCCGGCGGGGCGACAGGGCCTCCGCGGGGGTGAGCGGGGACAGGGGCACCGGGGAACACCACGCTCTGCCGAGGGCGCCACGCTTCCCCGCCCGCTCCTACGCGCTCTCCTCTCTCGCCCCCGCAGGCCCGCTCGGCGAAGGGGACCCCCTCGCCGCCGCCCCGGACACCTGGCGCAGTCAGCCCCTCCCCGAAGCACCCGCAGGAGCTACTGAACGCCATCCTGCCGCCGCGGTGAGCGGGGCCGGGCCGGCGCCGGCAGCGCCCGGCGGGCCCCCGGGGCGCCCGGTAACACACGGTACTTCTCTGGCAGGGAGTGGGAGGAGGCGCAGAAGCTCTGGGTGCAGGAGGTGTCCACCGCGCCCAGCACCCGCCGGGACGTCGTGCAGCTGCAGGAGCAGCTGGACCGGCAGCTGCAGCAGCGGCAGGCGCGGGAGACCGGGCTGTGCCCCGTGCGCAGGGAGCTCTATACGCAGTGCTTCGGTCAGTGCTCTTCCCACTGCTTACACGCAAAGGACAGGGCTGGCAACACGTGCTGACACGTGTAAAACACCTCAAAATCCTTTTAGTTGTACTTACCCAACAGTTCATTTAAAATAGTTCAGAACCCTGTGTAACACACACACTGACAGTGCACAATGCTGGTCTTCCAAATGCAAAGGGTGGCCATGGATTGGAGCAGAATCCCCTGGAGGCTCCCCTGTAACTGCAAAAAGTCATTACACATCCTTAGGTGTTCCTTATTACAGCTTTAGGGGATCAGCACCACTGGTGTTACCTGAGGGGCTCCACCATCACTCTTTTATCCGCTGCATCCGATGCTGCAGCTGCAGCGTAACAAAAAAATCTGTTACGATCATCTCTGGTAAATCCCTGTTCCTGTGGAGCAGAGAACGGGTCAGAGAGGCCCTGTGAGTGTGTGCAGCACTCCCAGAGATTGCACTGCAGGTGCTGTGCCTCCCTTGCAGACGAGTTGATCCGGCAGACGACGGTGAGCTGCGCAGAGCGGGGGCTGCTGCTGTTGCGGGTGCGGGACGAGCTGCAGCTGACCCTGGCCGCCTACCAGGCGCTGTACGAGAGCAGCGTGGCCTTCGGCGTGCGCAAGGCGCTGCAGGCAGAGCAGGGCAAGGCCCTCATGGAGAAACGGGTGAGTCGGGGGTGCTGCCACGGGATGGCAGCAAAGACTATCAAAACGCTCAGCTCGCAGTCCTCGGGCTCTGCCGCGCTCCTGAAGCTTAGTTCTGTTGTATCTGAACCGCTTTAGAGACTGTACCACACACCACTTTTACCTGAAAATTGACTATTCATCAACAAAACTTGACAGATTCGTACTCTTTCCCAAGATTGCAGAGCTGGAAGAGGAAAGGAAGGAGCTGGAAAAGCAAGTGAGTGAGGAGAAAGCCAAATGTGAGGCTATTGAACAACAAGAAACAGAACGGCGAGAAATAGAAGAGAAGAAACACAACGAGGAGGTTCTGTTCCTCAAACGGACAAACCAGCAGCTGAAGGTCAGTAAAAAACCACAACTCCAAATACTAATGGTAACATTCTCATTAAAGCCACTAAAGCTGCCCCTCTGGGAACCCAAAATACCATTTAATATTACATACTACCCAAGAACAACTGTGTACTTCTGCAGCAGGGACTGGGTAATTTGTGCATGTGGCTTTGGTGAGAAGAGTTTCTGCTCCATATTTTGTTTTTGAGAGGAAAAATTCCACTTCTTTTGAGTAAGGAAAGAATGTCACCCTGCACAACATCGAATGTTTCTGGCTACAGTTAAAAACATTTCCCTTAGAGCAAGCTGTTTTCCTTACCTTCACTTCTCCTGCAGGACCTACTTGCCAACCCACATTTTCAGGCTGTCTTCAAATGTTTTAGGGCACAAAATGGAGTAACTGTTAGATCAAATGTGTGTTGCCCCTGAATCCATGGCTTTTTCCCTGACAGACCTGTACTCCGGCAGCTGTGTGTGCCACTGCTGTGGGTTATTTTGGGGGCAGCTCCCATCAGTCTACTAACTGGGCGTCAAGTTGTCTCAGTAATCACTAATCTTACTGTTCCAAGCTCCTCTACTCCCAGAGTCAGTTCGTGTTCCAAGTGCTAGAGAGCCAAATATTTAATTTAGCTCACAGAGTCCAGCCTGAAATCAGAGAATTCAGACCACTGTTTCAACAGCTTTTATTTAATTTCCCCCTTGATGCTTTACATTCTATGCTGAGTCTCTCAGTGCACAGAGCCAAGGCCAGCTCCGTTCTCCTCAGAATGCAACAACCGGGCATGCCAGGAACGACAAGCTAATTTATAAAACATGTAGTAAGGAATGGAATGGCTGGGGAACAAACCTGGCCTGGCTCTCCTGGCAGCAGTGCAGGATCCCTCAGCTCCTCGCTGTGAACATCCAACAGACAATTTAGTCCTTCACAGCACTGCAGGTTTATTTTTTAGGTTGAATCTAATTTGCCTCACTGTCTCATTTGTTTTTCAGTCACAACTTGAAAGCATCATTGCAGCAAAGAACTAATTGTTTTGTTGTCCTCGAGGCGGGCTCAGAAAAGCTGTCAGAGCAAGAAGCATGCAATTAGTGACAAAGATTTGTCTTCCTATAACGATCTTGAGTTTTCACTTACCAGTAACTGAAGGCAGCATTACTGTGTTCTGTCTCTCTTGAAGAGTTGAAATTCAAGAGCTTCATTAATTACTGCTCCCTCTTTCAGTGCCATCTCAGCGGTCAGCTCTTTGAACATTGAATGTGTCTGGGACTTGGCTGTTGGTAATGTGCTAATGACCTTCAAAGCAATAACTAATAAACATTTTTAAATGCAAACATCCCTCTGATATTATTAATTTGAAAATGCTGTAGAAAATTCAGAAACAATATAAAAGTGTCCACAAGAAATGCAAGTCACATGCACCAAGAAACAAATGGCAGGTGATTCTTAGGTGTTTGGGGGTACTTCCTTGAGTACCTGCAAATTGGTGTCAATTGTACCTGGAAATCCCTGTCAGTGGTAAGTGAAGCACTTGGCCTGATCGTTTCTAGTGAAACAAAGAGACACTATGCCAGTCACAGATTCACTTCTCAGTGGAAGCAAACTAAATCTTTACTTGAGGTACCTGTGTAAGCAGCTGGTTACACAGCAAGCAGACAATTCCCTGTAGTCATGTGAAAACCCCCACAAAGCCGGTTTCCAGAAAAAAAAACCCCAAAACCCACCACTGAGCAACACTGGAGGAGCTGTCTGGCCAGTGCAGGATTTGCTGGCCTGGGACAGAGATGTGGAAATACCATCAGCTCCAACTGCACAAAGAACTTTCAGAAGATGCAGAAACAAAGAGGGAGATGCTGCTCCTGGGGCCAGGACAGACCGGTCACACTGGGCTTTGAACAGGAACTGCAAGTTTTATAGTAAAAAAAGCCACCGCATACTAGAACTGTTTTATGTAAAATTTAATAGAATAAGCAGCTATTGCTTATGTTTGTATTTTTTGTGCTTTGATCTTTGTTCCTCCAAGCCAGTTTTTTTCTTGTTCTTATTCTTATTTTTCACGTTGTGAGTTTCATAATACCGGACTCCAACTTTCTTGGAGCGCTGCTGCCTCTCGGCTCGTCTCCTCTGCAAACACAGACAAAACACATTAGCAAATCCCCAGCATCCATAGCCTCAGTGTCTGCGACTCTCCAATGGCGTTCACATTCCACACGCCTTAAGTAAAATAAATAATTTCCAACAAAATGTTACTGATGTGAGTCTATAGGGAACCCACTCACCCATGCTCTTATAACAGAAAGCTATGCTTCCATCTTTACAGAAGTAGTCAACAAGATACAAGAAGCAACCTAGTGTGCACAGTCAGGTAAGGGGGCTGTGAAATAAGTTGTGACAGGACATTTGTAACAGTATTCAGTCTTCACTCCCCTCCTGTTCATGCCGAGTCTCAAAGCTCTTTAGAGGTAAAGGGCAATTGACAGATAAAAAAGCCACTCGATTTCCCTGCTCAGCTGTACTACAAGAAATCACACTTACTTCTTTGGATGTGAGTTTCTTGCAAGGCTGTTTACCCAACTGGTCATCATCATCACCTCCCTCTTCTGCCCTCCTCTTTCTTTTCTTCTCTGTGCTGCCTGCAACCAGAAGAAATCACACACTTGGGTATCTTCCAGAACACCCATTTGTTTGCAGAACTTCAGACTGGGGTCACCATCCCAACTCCTTGAGCAATGCATTCCTTTGGCCTCGTTTAACAGCTTCTATCCAAACAACGTGCACGTTCCTCACCAGAGAATCGGTAGCTATTACTGTGAAAACCAGCTCTCAAGAAGCAGATTGCTTCTAGCCTCAAGTAAGCCCAGGAGAATTCCATAGTCCTTTAAGAATGGGACTCTCCCACCTGCCTGTGCCTTTAATCAAACTGCCTACGGCAACTGAAGCCGCAGTAAAACCTATAGACTGAAGTATCTCTGTGCTTTTATAACATCCCAATCCCCTGCACTCCCTCGTGTGAAACACCCCAGTGAGAGGGAGCTGCTCTGGCTGCAGCCTGGAGCCCAGGCTGTTGGGAACACATTTGCCTTCCCTGGACCTTCCCTCACTCACAGCCACATCTCCCATCACACAGACAGGTGTTCTACAGCGAGGCTATGGCAGGTCAGCAGCAGCTCTTGGGTCAGCTAAGGAGACATTTAAGCAGCTTCAGGGGAAAAGAACTTGGACGCAGAAACCAGTGGATCCTTCTCCCCCTAACTCCCTTTCTTTTCTGGTTCCTAGGATTTCCAAACATAGATTAAGAACATTTACTAATCTTGTTTTACCTCTGTCTTCAGTTTCTTTGGGTTCTTCAGCCTTCTGCATGGATTTTGCAAACACTTTGTCACTCAGTCCCCTAGGGATTCTACGGAAGATAAAATCAGCAATAAAAGGTTGTTGTAACACAAACCAAGAAGCCACCAGTCTCCAGCAGATCCCAGTCCCCCATCAGCACCAAAGCCACAGTCTTTGCACCTAAAAAACACATTGCAGTACTCATCTCTGGAGTTACTGGGCTCGTGCACTGCACAGGAGACAAAATATAACCCTTAACCTTGAAATCTCAGTCCTCACAAGGCTGGTGAGTGAGCTTCGCTAAAACTGGGCCTGATCCGTGGGCCAGGATACTCTGCATGTGCACAGAAACCCACCTGGCATATCGAGGTAGGAATTAGCCTTGGAGAGATCCGAGGATGCGATTTTGCTGCCCAGGATACCAAGAGATTTCTAACCCATAGCTTAAGAGGCAAATTCCAGAAGTAAGAACATTTTTAATTATGCTGGTAAATAGCACTTCTTGGAATAACCTTTCAAAACCAAACTGCTGCTTGGCCAAATTTCCAACGCTAATGGCTAAACTAGACAAAATGTGGCTTATGTGAGGCAGCACAGGGGAACTGTCAAGCAAGTCAGGCATGGAGTGGAACTACAGCAGAGTCACATCAACCCTTTTTCCCCCTGCAAAACGTTGGAGAGATTCAGGTACCTTATTGCTGAGAACCTCTTGGCTTTGGCTTTATCCAGAAATTTTTTGTATTTTGCAATCTTGTCCTCCAAAGCCTTAAGAACTGCTTTAGAATTCTCCCTGGCACCTAGTGCAGCCACATGCGATTCCTCCTCTCCTGCACCCTGATGTTGCTCATTCTCCTCCTTCTCCTCCTCCTGCTCTTCCTCTCCACAGGAATCACTGTCTGTCTCATCAAAGCCTGGCACATCCACAGGAACCAGGTCTTCTTCTGAGAACTGAGGTGCCACGTTAATCCTGCCAAAGTTCTGCCGAACGTGACACATGAGCTGCCTGATTTCACTGTCCGTGTTGTTCCTCTCTTCTGGCTCCACACCTGATGCCACCGACTCAGAGACTTTATCCTCAGTATTATCTTGGCTTGAGGTCACAGCTGCTTCCACCGCAGGAGGCTGCAAAGTAGAGTGTCATGGTTATATTATCCACAAAGTCTGTCCCGTCATCTCCAATTTCTATTTTCTCTCTTTGGAAAAAGCCTACGATGACAATGTGATAATCACTGACATTTCTGGTAGTCAGTAATGGCTCAGATATCTCTGTAAAGAGCGCAGCACAAACCTGGTCCTCACTGAATTCGAGTGTCACCTGAATGACCAGGCTTGGGCAGAGCCCAATCACTGCCCAAGTCCCATGGCACTCTGGGAAAAGCAGCAGTGAATTCCATTAAGAAAATCAAATATGTAGAAGAGGAGGCATGAGCATCACATGCTTACCTGGGGACCTGGTTCACCTGGTTCTGCATTCGGTGGCTTCACAAAGAATGGGATTCTGCCCCTCTGCCAGTCATTGAGAACCATCTTGCTCACAGTCTGCAAGTCAGGCTCACCACCCTGAAAGAACCAGGAACAATTTATGTCCACATTTACAGGGCACAGCACCTTCCTATGCCTTGTAAGCAACAGAAACACTGCCATTTCCCATGTTCAGTAACAGGACCCATGCTCTTCCAGCCTGCAAATGCAGGAAGCTGTCACACCTTTAGCAGTTTTCCAGTCCTAGCAGCAAGTTTCTCAAGGAAGTCTTCTGTATTCTTCCAAGAATCAATTTTGTATGTCTTCCTGATGTACTCTGCTTTGGCCCTTTCCAGCACAGCACTAATATGGTCTTCGGGGCTCTTTATCTTTTCAACTTGAACCTGAAAACACATGGTAGAGGATCAACCCTTTGGAAGTGCATATTCATCCCTCTGAGCCCACCACATGGACAACAGCGCGGCTCTCCAGCACCCTGTGCAGACACGTACCACTCCCTTCAGCACAATGTCTGTCTCCGTGTCTCCTGATGGATAAACCACCCCGGGGCAGTCGATGAGGAAAATGCGCCGCATTAAGGTGATGTATTGCCACACCTGGAACAGATCAGCAGCTGATGTTTAGTGCTTGTTTAGTGTCCCATTTGTGAGGACGAGTCAGAGAATCAGCACTAACAGAGTCTGAGCCAGCGCCTGGCTCAGGAGAGCACAGACACGGAGCACTCCCACGACTGCAGGATGGCAGAGCGGGAACCTGGGAATGCTGCCAGAGCAGTGCCTCAGAGAAGGGACTGCCCATCAGCCCCTCCTTGGGCCACAGAGCCTGTGCAGCTCAGTGCTGGACTTGACAACATCACTGGGCTGATGTCACACCAATTCTGCCTTGGACCACATGCTTATTTGTATCTTTAACACAGGGATGTTCTTACCTTTGTTTCCCCTGCAATGGGGGCCACGTTGCAGACCTTCTTGGATCGTAGGGTATTGATCACTGAGCTCTTGCCAACATTGGGGTAACCAATGAACCCCACGCTGATCTGCTTCTTGTCAGAGTGTAACTGGGGAGAAATAACACGTCCTTGTACACCTCGGAGCGAGGGACAGAATTACCACTGCAGTACTGAACCCCAAACCCTAAACAAGCAAAACACCACACACTAACCCCCCCAAACCAACCATACAGATCCCCAAAATTGATCTGTACCTTTCCAAACTGCCTTAGAAGCTGTATGAAAGCACCTTTGCCAAAAGGGTTTGTGAGGCTGGCGTGGAAAGCCAGTGTTGGGTATTCCTGGGAAAGGACAGCAACCCAGCGCTTCTGGAGAGGCAAACACACTGGGTTAGGGACCTGAGGCTGGAGGGGGTGACACCATCTGCTCAGAGAGGGAGGTACAGCGTCTGCACTGGCCTTACAGCTGCAATGGCCATGAACATCCCTAGGGAAGAACCTCTGAAGCATTTCCCCAATCCAACAGCTAAAAGCACTGAGTATTGTTTGTATAAAAGACAAACAATTTCCCAAAAACGCCTTCACTGCTAGCTAAAACTCATTAGTTTAACGACATAAAGCAAACCAGCTGGGGTGGATATGGATCCTAGGCAGACTAACATTTAGCATACTCTGGAGACAACAGCTGAACTGTTAAATCCAGACAGAGGAAGTAGGGAACTTGTGGCTGGTGAGTGTTGCTCAACTCGGCCAAACTTGGACAGATTTACATCGTAATTGTTACTTTTACAGCAGGCAAGCAGAGAGCTCCCAGTGCCCCAGTTGCAGTATACCCTTCCAGACCAGCATGGGGACTGGCATGGAGCTACAGCCAAGCTGCAACGGAACAAAGAGTCCAAGGTATAACAGGCAGGAGTGTGCTTACAGTAGCCCAGGTAGGAACGAGATCACATTTGTTCAGGACAAAAATGAGATGTTTCCAGTGTTTCTCCTTTTTAAGGTAAGATTCCACATGAGGGGAACGAGTGCCCATGGGATCCCTGGCATCAAGAACTTGAACAACAACATCTGATGAGTCGATCACCTGAAAAATAATAAAATCACACAGAAGGAAAGGATTTTATAGAAAGAAAGACATCTGTACCTCCCAAGTGAAAACTAGTCTAACTACAGCATTAATTTAAAACCTTGTATCCTTCACAAAAAACTGCTACTTCCCCTCAGACCTGTGAAGCTTAGACTAACACCCCTTGATGCTCCACTCTCCCCTCTCCTAAATCCCCTCCAAATTCAGGCTGGACAGCTGAATAGCTTTTACCTGTTCTTATGCACCAGGGAAAGAAAACACCGCACCCAAATGGGAAAACTAATTGCTTCAGTACACAAACCCCCAGTGTTCGTCATCCATTCAGCAGCAATTCCCTTCTGCCATTTCATAATGGATCAGGGTATAAAGGATGTTTACTGGATCAATATGAAACACACAACTAAGCAGGAACCTGCTGTTAGTCCACTAAGCATCTACAGCAGGGAGCTGTCATTTTATAACTTGCTTCAAGCCAAGTGAATTTGTTTCACAGCTTTTTCCTGCAGTTTTGGCAGCCTCTTACTGAAATCTGTTTTGCTTGATCATTCCCAGTGCTTTTAGATCCAAGTGAAAAGGTTCTAAGCTACATTCAGAAACTCAGAGCAAAAAGTCAAGCAATTTCACACCTAACAGTCAGAGAGAGCACACAAATTCTCAGTCTCCATTTCTCTAGCAGCCAAGGTGGCTCACGGGGAATTAAGGGTCAGAGCTCTCCCAAGACAAACCCATCTACACAACAGATGTTTTTAGCCAAAAGAAACTTAAGGGAACATGACTGGTTTACCTGTGGTGAAGAAGACCCAGGAATCCAAGAGAAACTGTTACCTTTGCTCTGCCAGTCCTTCTCTAGATAATGTATTTTAAGAACGTTTCTTTCAGTAGGACAAGAACTCAAGAATCAAGCTCAGTCACGCAGAGATTTGGAAATGAAACTTTTTTTTCCTAGAGCTTCTCTCATTGTTGCTGTACAGCATTTCAGTGCTGTGCTGCAGCCCCTGTCTGTGCCACTGGCATGACTTTGCTGCAAATTCCAAATGCCGTTTACCTTGTAGAGCTCACCCCAGATTCTTCTGGACTGTCCTTTCTTAAAGATTTCCTCTTGTGCTTCATCCCTGGAAGACATCACCAGAGACATCAGCAACCACAGAAACAGGGTCACAGCGTTGTCTTCTCTTCTCTAAAGTCCTTTACAGACAAAAGAGAAGACGAGGCCCAAGTAACAGCTGGGATTTAGCCAAAATCCCAAATTCAGCTAATCGCACTTTCCTTAGTCCTCACACAGTAAGAGCATTGACGGATGTACCAGACACTTCTTTAAAAACAAGGCTGGCTTTTTAGACAGGTAAACAATGAATCATTTTTCCTTTCCATTCACCTTACACCAGTGTCCTCTGTCACCAGGTCTCGGTCCTTGTCCTGGTCATAAGACTCTGAGGAGGCCTCAGCATTCTGCACCAGAGCCTGCACATCAGTTGCAGACAGTGTTGGTCTCTTCCTCTGTGATTTGGGGCCAAATGTTGTTTCAAATGTTTCCGTGTCAAGAATGTGAACCCTGGAGGTCTGAGGAAAAACAGGTTGGTAAAAAAAAAACCCCAAGCACCACTTTTTCCATCTCTCGTGACACATACTGAAGCCCAGAGTTCAACACAGCCCTGGAGCCTGTGACAAGTGACAGGCATGTCCATAACAATGCTTGAGTTTTCCATCTTAAGCTTTGGGAAACGTAAGTGTGGATATTTAATAAGCAACAAAACACTATGCACTTGCCAAAGAACTATGCTTCAGTTCTTCCACCATAAATGGTGTCAAATGCAATTACAGCCGCAATGATGAAAATTCAGCTGCTATCTTTGATCATTTCTTATTTTTGTAATAAGAGCACAAATCTTGCCAAATTCTCAGATTTTTGTCAGGGACAATTACAATCAAAATTGTAGATTTTTAAAGCTTCCAATGAAAGCCAACTTTTCTTGGAACAGCAAACAATTCATTGCTGAAAGCAGCAATTTGTTTTTGTAATGCACATTTTAACATAACCTTTTCTTAATTTAAGTAATATTTTTATTACATAAAACTTAGAAAGTTTCCATATGACAAAATAGCTACCAAGAGTCCAAAATAATAGTTCAGACACCATGAAAAAAACTGGCAATAACTAAAACTTGATGTACTAGAAATGAAGTCTGCATGCACAAGGACTTGTGATACAGGATAAAACACACGTTCAAATTCATCCCCAGTGTCTGCAGTGTGAAGCAGACTCAGAAAAGGTCCAGGAGCTGTTAGAGGCATTAGAAAAATTAGAACACCAGCAGGCACACAAACCTATCAGGGAATATATTGTAATATGGTAATATCATAACCTGTCACAGAATCCCACAATGGCTGGATTGGAAGGGACATTGAAGCCCATCCAGTACCACCCCTGCCATGGGCAGGGACACCTTCCACTAGCCCAGGTTGCTCCAAGCCCTGTCCAACCTGCCTTGGACACTTCCAGGGATGGGGAAGCCACAGCTTCTCTGGGCAACCTGTGCCAGGGCCTCCCCACCCTCACAGGGAAGGATTTTTGGGTAATTTCCCAAGGCAAAATGAGAATTTCTATTAAATAACACATCTTCTCACTGTTTCTTTGTCCTGACACTTGATGCTCACAGTGACAGGGTGTCAGACCCATCCTTCTCCAAGGAATCCACTACAGCTGCCTCTCCCAAAGTGTCCAGAACCTAACATTTCCCCAGCCTGAGCAGAAACACATCCACAGGTAAATGCCTCTCCTGACAGCGCCCCCCCCCCCCCAGGGAGTGACACCCACGTGTGGCTTGATCCGATCGTAGAACAGGGACATGGGCAGCTTCCTTTGCTTCATAACCACCCTGTAAGGATCCTTCATCACCGTCTCCATCTCCTCCTGGAACTTCTGTAGGGATGACTGTTTAATCACACGAGTATTTCCTGCATAGAAAAACAAACACTGCACCTGGCCATTCCTCATCTTAACTGCTCCACAGACCCCGGGGACACTAAAAAACATGAACTACCTGTCTGGGATCAAAAACACCAGGGACAAAAACAGAGGATTTTACTTGAGACTTCAGGGTTCCAAATAAGCACAAATAGGCCAATCCCTCTCTTTCCCACCATTTAAAGGAAATTTTAAAACTATCTCTAGGACACTTAAAATCCATGTGCACGACCAAATGCCAGGGAATGACCACAGGAGCCAGAATAACCACGCCTAGGGAAAGCAAACCCCCAGGGCACAGCTAGAGGCGAGGGGGTCCCTCAGCTCAGTACCTGCCATCAGACCACAGCTCTGAAACAAACACCCTCCAACACACAAAGCTCAACAGTTTTTAAGCTTGATGAGTCTGGAAGCCGAACAAAACTCACCAAACCATTTGATATTTGGTTCCACCCTCGCCACTGTGCCCGGTGCCACTGTGGACTGAAACTGCAGGGGTTTGATCACTTTGCCATGTTTATTCCTAAGGGACAAAAGAGGACGTGTCAGTGCACTCACCCCTCCAGCACTTGTGTGAGCCAGGCCAGGAGCACATCCACGAAATCCAGAGAGACCCTTCCGTGGCCTGTGCAGGTGAGTTAACCCAGCCGTGACAGCAGCAGTGGCACTCACAGCCCTGGCTCTCCCTCCAGCCTGGCCAGATCCTCCCTGCAGCTGTCTGGGTCAGCCCAGGGAGGGCTCCTGGGGTTGCAAAAGGCATCAAGGACCATTTTCTAGCAAACCCCACTC
The DNA here is from genome assembly GCA_013399855.1 of Oxyruncus cristatus. Taxonomy (NCBI): domain Eukaryota; kingdom Metazoa; phylum Chordata; class Aves; order Passeriformes; family Cotingidae; genus Oxyruncus; species Oxyruncus cristatus. Next base: position 464,493 of record VXAY01003078.1, on the reverse strand, counting down.
AGTTCTCTCTGGAGCCTTTTAACCAGCTCTGCAGGGCACTCATCAGCACAGCATTCCCAAGCTCAGACCTGCTTTAAGTTAAGCAACATTTCAAAATCCCTCCTCCTCATCTGCTCCCCAAACAGCAGGAAATGGGGCAAACCAAACCAGAACTGCCGATGTGAACCAGGACTCCCAGAGCCCCCACAGCACAGACACAGTGGGAACTGCTCCCCAGCCTGATCCCTGAGTGGGGCACAGGACGATCCCCTCAGGAGATCCCTCCATGCAGGAGCCAGGTGGAGTCAGGTTCTTCAAGCATTAGGGAAGCAGCTTTTAAGTTATGCTGCTGTGGGAAATCTGGGAATTCTGGGTGTTTTTGGGGCTCATGACATTTCGGGGACATGTTCAGCTGTTCTGCAGCACCTTTTCCACCTGCACCTCTGGGACATGGCTGGGCTGCTTGGAGCTCTGGGCCAGCCTTGGGGTCAGGCTCAGGGTGAGGCTCCCCAGATCCCGGGGTCACAAAGCACAGACACAGGCCCGTTCCAATACCAAGCCGTTCTGCCGCCCGCCCCACCTGCGCTCCTTCTGCCGGTACATGTTGAGGCGCCGGATGGTCGCTCGGTCCCGCATATTGTTCCCCCCCGCGCCCCCGACTCGATCTGCAGAGATAAGAGAGGGTCAGTCCCGGCTCTGCCCGGCCCGGCCCGGCCCGGCCCTCCGGGCCCGGCCCTCCCGGCCCGGCCCTCCCGGCCCGTACCGGGGTTGGTGCTGGCGCGGGAGGGGTTGATGGAGCAGCGGCCCTTGTACCGCGGCTTCACCATCGCGGCGGTGCCGGTGTCGTTGTTGGTGCCGGTGTCCCTGTCGGTCCCTGTCCCGGTCGATCCCGGTGTCCCGGTGCCGGTGTTCCTTCCCTGCCTCTGTCGGTCCCGGAGCGGTCCGGCCGAGCCGCGGACACGCGCGCGGCACTTCCGGCGCGCCTGACCCACTTCCGGCAGCCGCCGCGAGGCGGCGCAGGCGCAGCGGCGTCTCCGGGCAGCCACGTGCCCGCCCGGTCGCCATGGCAACGCGTGGGCCCGGCCCCCCTCGGGACCCTGTGTCCCCCTGTCCCTCCTGTGTCCCCCCGTGTTCGGGAGGGCTCCGGCCCCCGGGGGACGGCGGGACACGCCTGTGCCCGGCCCGGCACTGGGACTGCTGGAGAGCACTGGGACTGCTGGAGAGCACTGGGACAGCTGGTGGGGCACTGGGGCTGCTGGAGGGCACTGGAACTGGGGAAGGCCACTGGGGCAGCTGGTGGGGCACTGGCGTGGCAGAGACTAATCCACAGGGCAGTACTGGTGGGTGTTTACAGGCACACGGGGCTGTTCCTTCTGGGTTACTGACAAAGAATTTTAAAAATTAGAAATAACAACACTGCTGTTTTTATGTGCGTGTAAAAAATTGCAGGGACAGTGCAGTAACAAGTCAAATTTAGGCAAATTCTCTGTCTAAAGCCTAAGCCTACGTTTGTGTTACTGTCAGATTTTAATAGCAGTCTGAAAGCTCCTCACCTAGGGGAAATGAACAAGGCTGCACTGAAATGGTGTTAATTGATACCAGAGCCTGGGCCAGGGCCAAGCTCAGCACCTTGGGAAATCCTTCCCCAAAACACAGCCCTGGCCCATCCTTCCTAAACACGTATTAGCAGCAGAGCATTCCTGGCCAGTGCAACATCCTTCTGGTGCTGCTAATGCTCCTTTAAACCCAGAACAATAACAGAGCTGCTGAGGCTTTGTTCTTTTAATGATTTTCAGTGCTTTGCTGTGAGGTGCAGAGTCCCTGCTGTGCAAGGGAGCCCTGATGAGTCAGGCCTGGGAGATGTTTTGTAAGATGGAGTCTGGAGTTCAGAGGCTATTTGGCTTAAGCCTACAAGTTCTGGTTTTTCTCTTAATAGAATTATCTGTGCCTTGGGCATTGAAAAAGTACACACTGATGTGAGCATAAAAATCAATTCCAAATTGTAGATAATTGTTTAAGCTATCAGACTTGAGGCTCATGTAGGAGAGTTTTCCTGGGACAAGTGTGTTTTCTATTAGAGTCGATATCAATCTGTCAGAAGATTTTTTTGATTTTCAAAATTTTAGACTAAATAGTTGAGTAATACTTGCTCTGCTCTCCCCCACTCTTTCTTCCTTTCCCTTAAGAAAACTCCTTCTTTATTGTTAGCAAGAGATCTTGGGGTGCAGCCAGAAAGTTGCTGTCTCCTTCTGTGAGAGAACAGACCCAGCCAGCTTTGGGCAGGAGGTTGTGGTGTGGAGAACTTGTCTTCGGGATGCCTCAGAGCTGGGTGCTGAATTCCCAGGCTGGAAGTGTTGGCAGTGGGGGTCTCAGCCCCTGTCCCTGGCTGTGCTCACAGTGTGTCCCTGTTGGAGTGGGCTACAGGAGGGATTTCCTGTCCTAAGAAAAGATCCTACTGATCACATGTGGGACATGCATTCAGACTGGCACCACCTCATCCTTTCTGCTGTGCTCTCCTTGTTCTCACATGTTCCCTGACCTGAATTCCACCACTGGGGCCAACACTTGGTGTTTAACTCGCAGCATCCCTGCGGCTGCGGCTGTTCATTGTGTATCTGATAACATACGGGCTGGATATTGCTCCTCTAAACTGATCTTTTGTTGCTCTGTGACTCACAGCTTTTCCTCTGCTATTGATGCATTCCCCCCTTTGGATCTTTAACTTTTTCTTGTCCTATGTCCATTGGGTGCAGCAGGACCAGCTGGAACAGTGGGGTTGGAGCTCGGTGTCCATCAGCTCTGCCACACAGCCTCAGCTCCTTGGCACCACTGCCCTGACCAGGGCTGAAATGAAATTGAAATGAAATCCTTTCGAGTTTTATGTGGCCTTGTCCTTCTCAAATCCCAGGGCATGGGGTTACATGATGCCATTGGAATGACTCATTCCCATAATTACAGATGTTCTGAGGGGTTATTCCCATTGTATTATTAAAAACTAGTGATGTTGGATTTTTGGCAGGGGCTGTCTTCCTTGTATGATCTACACATTTTGTCAATTAAATGAAGGAAAAGTAGATTTCCAAGAGTTTAGAACAAGACTGGACTTGCACTCAGAGCCTTTTTTTAGTGTGGTATCGAGCTCCTGTTTTGTTTAATAGGATAAAGCAGCACCAGCCACCTCACTCTATTGCAGCGATTCCCTGCAGAGCATAAGGACTCAAGTGGCCTTTGTAGCTTTTCTTCAAAATCACAACCAGAAGACACCGTAGGTGGTTTATCAGCACAGCAGCTTTCCCAGCTCAGTTCCTGAGGAATAGCTTTCCAGGGATACAGCTGACAGGAGCAGAAGGCAGGGCTCCCTGGGAAAGGCTCCAGGTTTGATGGCTCCTGAACAGAAAAACCAAAGTATCCCAGACTGTTCCCAAAATGGGGACTGGAAGCAACGGGAAGTCAGGAAGGAGGAGAAAACCCAAGTCAAGAAAAAAGGCCAAAAGGTGTAAGAGGACTTTGAGAACCCAGGCTGAGCTGTGCCCAGTAGGATGGAGCCCTTGGAGCGCAGGGGCTCAGAGCTGTGCCTGTTCTGCAGAGCCCTTAGCTTCACTCTGGGAATGGAGACCTGGAGTTCACCAGCACTCTGAGGGCTAAAGCAGTTACAAGTAAATGTTTTCCTGTGGTGTGTGATTTTAACAGTGATGAAAAGTAACTTCTTCCCTGTTGGGCTGGGCTCCCATGGGGCACAACGGGGCCATGGCCTTGAGCAGCCCTGTCAGTGCCTCTAACCTGGCACTTCACCTCAGGCTGTAAATAACAACACAACCTGTCTGGCTGCCTCTTTTTTTCTCGGTAAGATCCTGCTGCTCTTCAAAAATCATGGAGATTTCAGCAGGAAGCTCCATCTAAACTATGGTTTGGCATTCAGTTGGGTGTGATGTATTACTGTGTACATAAAGGCCATCAGGGTGATTTATTTATCGTGACTGGTTAAATACACTGGTATTTCTGTAATTTTAATAGAGATTTTTTAAGCATGATGCCTTAGAACAACTCTCTCTCTGTGAAGGCTATTGACTTAATAAAATCTGTAAATATATATCTGAGCTATCCCTTTTAGCGTTCTCAGACAATGTGATACAAACGATAGGGTTGGAGATAACGTATTTCACGATTCTACTCTGTTTCCTTTAATCAAAGCTAAGATTTCTTCTGAGTGAGAAACCATTTGAACATAAACATGGGCTAAGCAGTATATACATAGCCCCTACCTCCCTGGGGTGGAAAGCCAGTGAATTACTGGATGAGGAGTGTGTGTGCACACAGTTCATTGACTGTATCAGATGAAAAATACAGCTTTATATTACCCAGAGAGGGTAAGAACAGGATAGAACCAGCACGTGTTTGCTGACATTCATCTGCTTTAGCTTCTAAATCTCAGCAAATGAGAGAGAAATTGAACAGTTTCAAACCCACGACTGTAAGCTGTTCATTATTCCTGGCCCTTTGTCCCCCATGGCATGGGATGGGTTGCCCAAAAGCTGAGGAAACTGCCTAGAAACTGTCCTGCAGATTCTGAGTGGAACTCTGTCCAGTGAATATCACCAGGTTGTTCAGCAGGAAAAATAATGATGTTTTCTGTGCAGCAGAGTTCCCGACAAAGGATCTGTCTGTCTGTCTGTCCATCCAGCAGCTGCTTCTCCAGTTCAGCATCGAGCTGGTCAAAGCACAGGGTGGGAATATGCACAGGAGTCAGAGCAGTGACGTTCCCGTCAATGATCTGTGTCGATTCCTTTGGCTTCGGGATGTAGACAGACAGCTCTCAGGAGAGGCTTGCTCTGCCTGTTGGACATTTTTGATTATTTGGGATTTGACTCCAGTTTTGGTGAATAAACATATTAAGCTGCTTCAGCAAACCCATTTATTGATTTATTTGTTTAAACACATGTATTTTACAGTGATGCCATGGAGAGAACACCACAACAGGGTTATCTGTTGGGCAGAAAGAGAGCATTCACGTGCGTGTGAGTTGAGGTGACATCACCTTGCTAAGGACATCTCAGCTTGGACTGGGGAGCTCACCATGCAGTTCACATTGGTCAAAGACATAATGTTCCTAAATTCATAACTAAACCTGCTCTCCGGCAATAAGCACAATTCTTGAGCTGATTAAAAAAAAAAATTGATTTATTTCTTATATTTTTTCTCTTAATTGTTCTAAACCAATTTAATTTTAAAATTACCCATACTGAAAAATCTTGGATATTCTTAATATGCATTTTAAACTTCCTGTTGCCTTTGTCCCTTTTTCTTCCCATTTTCCTATGAAAAAGGAAGAAAGAAGGGAAGAGGCTACAACAGAAAGAAGTTTGACACTTTTTCTAAAAATCTCTAGAGTTCTCTAAAATAGGTTCTGTTGATTTATTATACGCAGTTTAGTTTTGAAATAGTTGTGCTAATAGTGCCAGGAGTTACTGCAGGGAATCGAGTCATTAACAGAGCCTCATGTAGAAAACCTTCCTAGTGCACTCTTTTCCCTAATCCTCGCTGAGAACTGGATGGGGATACGGCAGCAGGAGGGAGGAGGCAGGCACAGCAAGTGAGTGAGCTGAGGTTCACCAGCAGGTGACTGGTGGGTGCTGCTGAAAGCGGAAGGGAAAATGGTTCTGCTTACATGCAATGCTGTGGCACAAACAAAATACTTCTCTCACAGGCTAGAAAATAGAATGAGATCGGATCTTTCTGCTGGGAGGCTTTCAGGAATCATCTGAACATGATCCATAAGCAACTCAAAGCATGACTTTTAAGAACCTCTTCCTCTCCCTGCTTGGTATGCTGGTCATTTATCATTGTGCTGAAATGGAATCCCCTTTCAAAGACGTAACAGCTTCTTGTTTACTTAAACACAAAGTGGATGATGGGCTGAAAGGTTTTCTGCCAGCAGAGCAGTCACGGAGAGCTTGGTACAGCTCCAGAGCTGAAACAACTGTGCAGCCCCCACGTCCTGCAGCAAGCCAAACCAGCCCTGGTGTGGCGGGGTGTCCCGAGTTGGGGTGTCCTGTGCCGGAGCCGAGTCCTCGGCGGGCGCCATGAGCTGCATGTTAGAACCAGTGCTGCAGGTGTGGGCAAGTGACCCCTCAGAGAGATGGGGGTTCTCCCACAGGTGTCCCCTCACACCCGCTGACTCACTGTGCCCCCCAAAACCACAGAGCAGAGGGAGGTACGGAAGCGAGTGCAGCAGTGATTGGATTCGCCAGGTTTAGTCTGGGCTGAGCTTTCCCCTGCCCTCACCCTCGCAGGGGAGCTGGAGCTCCAGCAGCATGTCCCTGATTCACCTGGGGCACATCTCTGGGAGCCAAACATCTTCCCAGCTCCATCCCTCAGGACCAGAGGGCTTTTGCTGAACTCTGGAGGAATTAAATGTGTCTCCACATAATTATACAGAGGAAGCACATTTTAAAATTAGAGGGCAGTGAGCGATGTGGCACTTTGTGACACCACCAAAGGTAGAACTCCCCATGCAGAGCTGACAGCATTCCCACACACCCTGCACGGGCCTTGCTAGGTCTGTTCTGCACAGACCTTGTCCTGGTTCCTCTGTCCAGACGTCGGCTCATGCAGAGCAGGAGAATCCAGGGAATCCCAGCTGGTGGCATGCAGACAAATAGTTTCTACCCAACTCAAAAATTTATTTCTCTTCTGCAGAACCTGAGCTGTGCCTTCCCCTCCTGCCTGCCTCCCTCCTGCCATGTGCTGGGGTGGTGTCCAGTAGCTGGACCAGTGTGTCCCCAGCCCACAATAGTCCCACAGCTGTGACTGTCCGAGCGGATTCACAATGTTTTGGCAACCTGTGGTTCGTTGTAACCTCTCATTTTCTCAGTCTGCTGTGTGTTAACTGGATCCTTCAGAAGGGAATTCCTCGGGGCTCGGCGGGGCACAGCTGGGGTCTGTGCGCAGGACAGCTGGTTTGTGGCTGCAATGCAGCTGGCAGCATTCTCTGGGATTTTCTTAAAGCCTTGGTGAGTTTCCCTTCCACAAGTGAGTCTCTGTCCTGTGGGACACCAGCCTCCATAGGGGCCAAGGTATGAACCACACACTCAGGAAGCTGGTTGTCATTTTGTTTTTTGGGTTTTTTTTAATTTGAAATAATTCTTTGAAGCAGATTCAGGGCAGATACCATTGACTTCTTACCACAAACTTTTAACATGTATTCGCAATGATAAAGTCATACAGCTTAAAACACAAAATAAAGGGTATGGGGAAGAGAAAGAGGCCACTGCTGTGTGTGTCTGGGTCCCGGGTGGGGGCAAGTGGCCGTGCGAGTCCAGTCCCATCCCCTGGCTCTGTCGGGCTGCCCTGGAGCTGTGTGGGGCCACGCACGCAGCCTCCAGTTGAGGCCTTTGGTCATGAAATTTCACATCGGTGTCCTTTGCTGGCTCATGCTCCACTTCTCCTCCCTGCAGTGTCCCTGCAGAGCCCTGGGGCCATGGGCTTCCCCTCTGTGTGTGTGCTTCCACTCCTCTGCAGTGTCCTTCTGTGGTCCCAGGCCAGGGGTGTGTGCAGCCTCCTGAAGTATTGTGTGTGTGGCCTCTGTTGGTGTCTGGATCAGTCTGGAGTATATGTCTTTCTGGACATGTGTAAGTGTGGTGTAGCAGTGCTCTGTTCAATAAAGCTTTCATATACATAGCAGCAATGGAGTCTTGCCATCAGGTGACGCACAGGGCCAGCTACTGGGCAGGGCTGGCAGGCGTCACGGGCACTGTGGCCCCTCTCTGTTTGCTCTTCCTCTTCTTGGTGCCAGACTTAGTGTCTTTGGTGTCTTTCCGATTTCTATTCCCATTATCTTGCTTTCCTTGCTCTTCCTTTTTCTTCCTTTTCCCTGCAGTAAAGCAAAGAGGCAGCGTGAGGCTCTTCAGAGGAATGAGCCATGAGGGAACAGATCGGCCATGTCCACGTCCCCCTGCCCCGCTGGTTAATCCACCTCTGCTCACCTTCGGGGCACTGGCTCTTCTGCACAGTGCATCTCCGCACCTCTGTGGTGGGTGGACACAGGGACACGTCTCCAGAGGGAGCCTGCAGAATCCGCCGTGTTCGGTCTTCATTGCCCTTCTTGAAGCCACAGAGCTTCCTCTTCTTGGAGCAGGGCCCCCAGGGCCCCCACTCACTCATTTCACATTGTGCTGCCAGATAACAAGAGAGCCCAGCAGTAACTCCCATTCCTGGATTGCTACCTCAGGCCTTCCCAGAGCCCTTTCACAACATCGCATCTCCCCCCCACCTTAGGGAATGTGTGTTTCCCCAGCAACTTCCTAAATTCCCAAGCACCCCCTTCCTTATTGTGCCACACCAACTCTGGGTCACACTTCACAAACTCTGGGGGCTGCTCTCCATCCAGGCTGGTTCCCAGAGGGCTCTGTCCCAGCTGGGTCTGGCTGTGCCATCACCCCCACCCACAGCCGGGCACAGCGGGCGGGCGCAGGGCTGGGCCCGAGGCCACTTACCAGGACTGCTGCACTCCATGGTGCCGTTGGCAGCAGCGTAGCCTTCGGGGCATGTGACGTAACATCTCCCTTTGTGCAAATACAAACCTTCCTTACATTTTGTGCAAAAGTTTCGACTGAAACAGGACTCACAGTTCTCAATTTTGCATTCTGGGGAAAAAAACACCAAAGCCATCATGTAATCTGATGCGATCAAAAGACACAAGAAGCTCCACACTGCAAACCAGAGCTCAGTCTTGGCTCCCCGGGATTTTCCAGCAGCAGGGCACATCTCTGAGATGTCTCTTGAGCATCCTGCCAGGCCTGACTGTGCCACTCAGAAGTCATTTTTCTTTGCACCATTGCCTGTACAGGACAGCCCTGTGCTGCAGCTCTCATGGCCCACAGCAGCTGCTGCCAGGACAGAATCAGGCAGGGTGAAAAAGTTTTGGGCTGATATTCAGCTGATCATTGGTCAGCTGAAGGGAACAGTGCAAAGTCCTGGATCAACAGCTACAAGATGGGCTACATGGAAAGGGAGTTAGATGGAAACCTTGCCAGGAGGGTGCTGTGCATGGAACTGCCAGAGGAGTGATTGCATGTTTCCATGTGCAGCTCTTTCTGGTGCTCTGGTTGCAGGAGGCAGCCACAGGACAATGATCTTGCTCAGAGCTGCCTGGCTGCGGTGAGCAGGAGGGGAGGAGAAAAGGCACTTGTCTGAACAGTACCTAAATGGCTGAAAGGATCTCCCTCCTCCCAGAGGAAAAGGGTGCCAGTCTGGCAGTCCAGGTAACAGAGCCGCCCAAATGTCCTGCAAGATCCCATGCCCACGGTGTGCCTATGTGGTGTTGAGTGGGGTTATTGCCAGGGCAGGTGGATGCCCTGCTCAGCAATGCTCTCCCCTTTCAAACAGCCACAGCCCCTCCCCTCACATGAGCAAAGGTACACGATGCCCTGCAGAACTCTGCCACCTGCCCATGCCCATTCCGTACCACCCCCACACTCACTGATGCACTTGTTCATGTCTGTATTGCGAAGGCCAAAGTATCCCAGTGGACAAGAAGGCAGACAGATCCCAATTTGTCGGATATCGTTCCTCTCCAGAAGGATGAAGAGTTTGGGGGAACACCTCAGGCACCCATTGAACTCGGAGCACAGGTCGCAGCCTCTGGCACAGCCCTGACTCAGCTCGGTGCTGACTGGAAGAGCAGGATAGAGGCGGTGGTTAGTGCCGGGCTCTGCAGGAACCAGCTGCGACCCCAAACCACCAGCACCACGGGCAGGAAGGGGAGGAACTGAGGCAGAATGAGGGCTGGGGTCCTGCAGCACTGACACACTCCCAGCACCTCTCTGGCTGGGCACCAGAGCCCCGTGGCAGTGCTGCTTGGAGCACAGGGTCGTGACAGTGGCAGTGGTGAGGAGCAGGACCCAGAAGCAGCCACCGACTGTACCCAGAGCCCCAGCACTGTCCCTCTTACTGCCTCCCAGCCCTGCCCATCAGTCCTGACACCTGTGTGGGGCAGACACTCACAATGGGCATGTGCCCAGGGGTCAGCACCTCCTGCTGCCTCCCAGCTTGGAGCTGGTGGTGCCTCCACGTCAAGGACCAGTGGGGGCCAGAGCGCAGGGTCCTGGAGAGAAAACATTTGACTAATTCCATCCATGCTGCATCCCAGGCTGGAGCTTGCTCTGACCCTGCCTATGTTAAACTCTCTCTGGCAGTCGGGAGATGTCACTGCCCCCAAAATAGAGATGTGTTCTCAGCTCCTATGTTCAGTCCAAGAAAAATACTCAACCCCATGTCTTGAGAGTTTTCTGCTTTTAATTATCATGTAAAATGCTGGTTGTTTTGAAACCAATCGCATTCTTTACAGGCTAGAATGCAGGTTATTTTTATTAGCTTATTATGCAAGCCATGTCCTTGTTTATAGAAAAGCTCTGTACTTAAAAGATGTTGTCTTTTAAATACCTTGTTTACTACACTTCAAAAGCGAGCGCAGAGCAGCACAGTGTTCATGTGCCAGGAGGAGAGGTAAGAAAACTCCCCTGTCCCCTCACCGTGACCTGAGAGCCTGGCAGCCCATGCTGCCTGCCCCTGCCCCATTGCCAGGCCTGTGGGTGTGGGGGCTGTCACAGCCTGGGGAAGTGACACAGAAAGCAGGGGGATCCCCAGCAGGGATCCCAAAACCCCCAGCCCCCAGCTGCCAGGAGGGTTCACTGGGTCTGGATGCCACTTGGCACTGTGTACCCTGGCCCCTGTATGCAGGGACCTCAGGGGGATGTGACCCCATCCCTCGTGCAGCACTGAGCTATGGCACTAAGCTCTGCATCCATGGCAAAGGTATAAACCGGGCCCTTGCAGGAAATTGCCCTTTATAGCATTAGCCATCAAGTCAGGTTTTCCTTGTTCTCCCAGGGCTCAGCAGTCCCAGTTTTTATATCAAATCAATGTTATATAATTTAATTTAAAACAGTTTTAATGTAAAACAGTTCTAACATGAGCTTACATAAAGGAGAGCAAACGCTTGTGGTTGCTCTTGTGCCAATTCTGCCTGGCTGCCCCACATGAGCCCTGGCCAGGGACCCTCCAGGCAGGGGGAATAACTGACCCCTCCGTGACCTCGGGGCTGTGGCAGGTCTGGAGGGACAGGGCACTGTGTGTCTCTGCCCGGCAGTGGGACTGGGGGAGCTCTGCGGGCTCGCAGGGGATGGCAGGCCCTGCCCAGCTGTCTGTGTTGTGAACACATTCACACCTGCGTGACCCACCCGGCATCACAAGAGGAAGGAGAGAAGAAAAGCATTTCATACATACTTCGTCTTTGCCTCTTGCCCTTCACCACTTTGCTGCTGCCTGTTAGATCCATCGAGCTCAGAAAAACCACCACCACAAGCAGTCCAAGCTGCATAGTAACTTTCCAGCGCTGCAGGCCCTCCGTCACGGGGTGGTCGGGGGAGCCCACTCCACAGCTGGGGCCTCTGCTGCTGCTAAAACGTCTCAGGTGGGATCAGAGCTGAGAGTCTGTGCACGGAGCCTGGTCTGAGACCATATCCACAAACCACATCAGCACCAGTGAGCTTAGGTAGCAGGTAACATGGCTCTACCTTCATCCCTGTGAGGAGCGCAGAAGCTTGACCTTAGTCCCACTGGGGGCTTGGCAGCAGGCGTTAGCTGCTCACAGTTTCCAGGTGCACTGGTAGAAACTGCAAAGGAAGAGGACAACAGGTTAACTCGACAGCTAACATCACTCCCATAATGACTGGGGGCGAGCACGGGGGCTGTGGGGTGAACTGGGGGTGCTTGTGGCAACCCGAGCGGCGTGGGGAGAACCGCACTCCAGCCTCATCCACAGGTCCCTCTTGCTAATAGTGGGCACCCATCAAAATGCTCAATGCAGCTTTGCCGTCTGCCAGTGCTGCAAACAGTTATAGCTGGAACTTGTTTAAAATAGAGCCAGACCCCTGGGCCGCCCTCCCTGAGCGGCAGATGGCTGCTGCGGGTGCCAAGCACACAAGATGTTTCCCATCAAGTGGGCACCTCTGGGGCTGGTAGTCAAGCTGAAGAGAGAGCAAGCCTGCAATCCCAACAGGGGCAGGGGCTGTCTGGGGACGGGGTGGGAATCCTTCATGAGCTGCCCAAAATGCCATGTTTCTGCTCCAAGGGAATTTCCAAACCTCCATTCCCTGGAGCATAGGGCAGGGTTAGCAGGAGCTGCTCTGCCCAGACTCACTGTGTCCCACGGCCCTGCTGTGAGTGCCGTGCTGCCCTTGCCAACCACGGTGAGTGTGTGGCAGGACAGGGGGACAGGACGGCAGCACCAACAGGACACTGTGGGCAGCATACCAATGGCTCTGCATGAACTTCTGGAGAGCCAAGGGAAGCCCAGGCAGAGGGCAGTTGCTGGTGCCCGGGACTCCACATGCCCTGTTCTTGCCTGGTAACGCCCAAGCCCTTGCTTCACCTGGCTGCTGGCCAGGAGCATTTTCCATGTGGTTTTCAGGTGGTTTTCCCTGTGCCTGGCGTGCGGGAAGGGTGAACTTCAGGCTGCACCAAGAGCTCTGGCACAGCTGGGCAGGGACCAGCTCCTCTCTGCAGCTGGCAGAGCAAAACCCTGCCAAGGACAGCCATTGTGTGAGAATAAAGGCAACAACATTTGCTCTGTGAAGTCAAATGAAACAGAAAATTGTTTTAATCCCTTTATAATAACTGCGCAATCACCAGTGCCCCAAATGACTGGTGGCAACGGTGCTGGAAGGGAGGCTGGCTGCAGCCTGGAATGGACACGGGCTCTGGGCTGCCTGTCTTCTTCTCCCTTACCCACCCTGGGGTGGGGGATTGGCTGAAAGGCCCCAGGGCCAAACAGTCCCCCTGCTCCAGCCCCCCTGAGATGGGTTATGGCTGCAGCAGAAGAACACCTGAAAGGAGGGGGCTGCCCCTGCAGCAGTTGTGGGCTGGCAGCACTTTGAGGCAGCTGCTGCAGGGAGATGTGACCCGGGTCCCAGCGGGCCTTGTGCAGCACGTGCCACCGTGCTGAGCTGTGCCCGGTTCGAGCACCTCCTGGCAGCGCTGGCTCACCTGTGCCGGTGAGGCTGGAGGCCATCAGGCACTGTGGGGCATTGCCACTGTCTCCCCACCCCAGTGGCTCTGAACTTTTCACCATGTTCCTACTGTGGCCGCCGGAGCAGGAGCCCAGCACTCCCCATGTGCTTGTCGTTACAGCTCGTGGCTAGTCCACAGGATTTTCAAATAAATAATTAGTCACTCGTGTAAACACCAACTTGTTCTGCACTTCCAAGCCTGTTTGCTGCAAGCTCCTTTATAAACACTGTCAAGTGCTTAAGCCGAGCTGTGGGAGTGTTTAGGGAGCAGAGAGCTCTGCAGGGTGGGAATCCCTCTAACCCTGCAGCCCCTCTGCACCTCGTGCAGGGACCTGGGCATGGTGTGGGGCGCCCCTGTGAGGTGGGGGGCAGCCGGCCGGGTCAGACCCTCCAGACAGGTGGCGTGGCATGGCACAACAATGCACGGCACGGCCAGAGGAGCCCGGGGATGCGAGCTGGTGTGAGCAGGCATGTCAGGACAGCACGGCCCAAACTCTCCCCAAATGAGCACCGAGCGTCAGTGGCACCAGAGGGAGCGCGGTGCCACCACCTGCTCCACCTGCCCTCGGTTTTTAATTACGGCGGCTTTGCCGGTGAAGTGCGTTCGCAGGAAGCACACGCCGTGTTTACAAAACACTCACAGTTTGGGCACAGTCCCCCAACGCGAGGACAGCAGCAGGGATGGATGTCGAGAGAGAGCAAACACAGCCAAGAGCCAGTGTGAAGCTTGTGCCACCCCCACATACCCCATCTCTGAGGGCTTGTGCAGTGCCAGGGCAGGGAAGTGCCATGGGAAACCTTGAGGCCACAGCACAAACCAGACAAGCACAACACACTTTTTCCTCCTTGTTTCCTTGCTTTCTAGCCTGAAGAGAGCCTGGGCTTGACCACAACTGCCCAGTTGTCACAGAAAGGCCACTGGCATTCTGGATGCTGCAGAGCCAGTGCCACAGCAGGTCACACATGATCCACAGGTTTCCAAATCTTGTCCTTGAGCACTCAGGGTCTGTGGTGAGCCCACCGGAGGGGGCTGGAGCAGAAAGGTCAGGCTGCCAGCTCTTCTCACCCTCACCTCAGGACACAAATTATGATTCTTTCTGTTATTCCCTCCATCAGTCAAGCTCAGGTTGCTGAGAACAATTTCCAGTCTAAACATTAGTAGGATTTATGCCATTATCCCATCGACAAGAAAAATTTGGGGTAACCTGAATTGCCCTGAATTCATTTATGGAGAGAACTGGCCCCTGAGCCTGAGATGGCACTAAGCCTTGTTTGCAATTCAACCAGGATAAATTGGTCCTTGGGAGCTCCAGTACAAACCAGAAAATATAAACCATCCAGATAATTTGCCATTAGTCCTCCTACACACAAGGTGAGAAAGACCAACATTATATCCCCAAGATATTCAAGACCTAATCCACAATAACTAAATTGCTGATATATTGCCTCTTGCTGAATGTACCAGGGATCCGTAACGTAAACGGGCTCTCCAAAGGTTTACCGAGCCTGGGAGAGAAGGACCAGATGCTGGAGGCAGGACAAGGCCAATTACAGCAGCAGCAGGAACCAATCCCTGGGAACTGCCAGGTCACTGCCAACAGCCAGCTGGGCACCAGCTGTGACAGGGGCAATTTGGGTTTTCAGGTCCCAGGGCTGGACAGGGTATTTGAATTTCCCCTTGGTAGTCAGCGAGGGGTGCAAATATGCAGGAACAGGTTTCCTGCAGGAGGAGTTGCACTTTCATGGGGTCTCACTTGGGTTAGTTTGGTCCCAGGTCTGCACCTAGGACAGTTCATCCTGAGCCCTCCCAGCCCCAGGGCGAAGTCCATCTTCACATTACCAGTGCATTCCCCAGCCTGCCTTTGTGGAACTTTCAACAAGCCCCTCAAATACCAGTGATGGCACCTGGGTATCAGAGGCAGCACCATTGTCCCTGTTCTACAGGCACACAGGGACGTGCCCACGGTGCTGGTGCTCCCCAAGCTCAGTGCCTGCTGTGCCTGCGCTAGTGACCCCATGGCAGAGCTTTCTGCCTGCTCCACCAGCCCTGCCATGGGAGGGAGGCAGCTGGGGCCGCAGGGAGAGGGTTTGGGCCCTCGTTCTCTATGTGAAAGTCCCCCTCTCTCTCTGCGTTCCTGAGGGCTGTTTTCCTGTCAGCAAGGTTAATGCTGCAGGAGCAGCACTGTGAAACACTCCCTGGAGGAAGGTCCCAGCACGCTTGGCTCAGCCATCACAGCTGCCACAGGGTGTCTCACGCACCTCCAGCAAACGTCTCTGCACATGCACAGGCAGAGCCACTTTGTTCTGCTTAATCCTTGAAGCAATAAAAGACGGCTGCATTAAGTCAAATTTCCGAACCAGAAGGTCTTCATTTGATATTAGATCCCAATGCCAAGTTCTGCAAAATCCCCAACCCATAAACTTCACTGAAAAAATAAAATAATAAAGCCCAATCTGGCAGCAGAGCTCTCCACAGCATTGTTGAGGTCTGACTCCTTCCACCAGCTCCTGCACTGCATTCTCCGGGTCTGCGGAGCCGTGCTGTGACCCGCTTATGGGAAATATGCCGAGGAGAGGCTGCTGCTTGGAGCTGTCCCTCTGCCCTGGCCTGGCAGTGGGAGCTGCCCCGGGGGTCAGCAGCACGCTGGTCCCCAGCTCCAGCCCCCAACTCCAGCCCTGGTCCCGCTCGGCACTGGCTCCTTGCTTGCCTCGCACGGTGCCTGTCACAGTAGCTGCTCCAAGCAACCCTGTGATCCATAGTGCCGCAGGCCTCCCTCTAGGTCGGTGCTGTAAAACATCAGGAAATGTTTTACAGGGGGATTTCCATGGCCCTCATGCCAGCGCCGAAGAGGCACACTCTGGAGGAGGAGGAGGCAGAGCCCTGAGGCAAGCTGCAGGATCCATGACTGCTGCTTCTCCACAGAACCAGAGCAGCATCTGGAACTGTACTAGAGTTGCCCCAGCAGACACAGCTCTGTAATGCAACTGGGATGCTGCCTGGGGATCTGGCTACAGTCATGGGAAAAGCAAACCTGTGTCTATTAGGTACAGCTCATGTGGGTTTGAGCCTCCTACTCACCAAAATGCCAACAAAAGGCATTAGAACAGCAGAACCAAAGCAAATTTTAGATCAGGAAACTCAGGACAACACAGTTTGGGGCAGCACAGACCAGGACACTGAAAACCTTGCTCTTTGCCCAAAATGGCTCCCCAACAGCCCAAAGGTCCGTTGCTGAGTAGGAACGTGCTCAGTAGGTCTCCAGGATGTGTGGGATGGACACACACCACATCAGGTACAGCCCTGCTCCCAGAGACCCCATGAGGATGGGGAGCAGGGGGTCTGACACAAAACTGGAAGCACAGCCAGGGTTGCTGAGGCTCCTCCTACAGGAGTGCACACATTCAACTCAATACCCAGTACCCCTCTTATTTTGATGTAAATGTGTCCAGACAAGTGCTTAGGGTTCCTTCTACCACAGATCCTGAATGCCGGGTTTGTAAACGCAAATTTCCAGGCTGGAAGGAGCCCAGTGAGCCATTGGCCCTGTGCTGATCTGCTTCTCCAGGCAAAGGCAGAGACAAAGCCCAAACCCCGGGGCAAAGCCCTGAGCAGCACCTGAGGCTTTCTTCTTGGCCATATGCACAGGAACCATCTGCCAAGTGAGCTGCCTGCAGGGATTCCTGGTGCTCTGGCTCTCCCAATGAGACGTCACTGCCTAGGAAACATGAGCCCTGCAGAGCCAGGAGTAGCATGAACTCCAGCACCAGAGAAAAACAAACTGGGAAAAATAACCCGCAGCCTCAGGCCTAGGCATGGGGCAGGATGGGGCACTCAGCTGGCAGGAGGGAGCAATAGGGCAGCCAGGATGTAGTCCAAAGTAGCCACTGCTGCCAGCCTGGACTGAGGACCTCCAAATTCTGCTTTTTTGTTGGATGACAGCACCCTGCACTGCTGGGATGGGGGACTAAGCTCTGAGCTCTTCAGGCCTGGCAGCGCTCACAGTGGTTTGCAATGAAGGGCATCCTGCAGCCAGCCCCTCTTGCCCTGCTGCCCATGAGCGTGTGGGGAAGCTTCAATCCCAGAGGGTACTCCTGGAAGCAGGTTGGTCGTGGATATGACTGTAAGCTTGTCTGTGTTTGCCAGGTCTTAGGCAGATGGGCACTTCTATTCTTGGCAAGACAACAGATTGCCCTCACACTGCCCTTCGGAACGGTCTCTGCTACCAGTGTCACTTCTCTCAGCTGCATGGTCCACTTTGTCCACTCCAGGGCTGTTCCCACAGGCCAAGGGGGCTGAGCTGGCCCCCA
Organism: Oxyruncus cristatus; assembly: GCA_013399855.1. Lineage (NCBI taxonomy): Eukaryota > Metazoa > Chordata > Aves > Passeriformes > Cotingidae > Oxyruncus > Oxyruncus cristatus. Next base: position 447,139 of record VXAY01003078.1, on the reverse strand, counting down.
GCTCTGTTGCTCACTGCAGTCCTGGCCCTACGGTGCAGGCATAGTTTTGCCTGCTCACATCTAGCTCAGGTAATGGAAATGTGGGGTTTATGCTCAGCTCTGCTTTGCCTGCACACACTGGCAAGGCCAGCTCATTTTGGCTGTGCCCAGTGGGTCACTGCCCTGTACCTCCAGAGCGAGTGCTCTGCACCCCAGCTCCTCCCTGCTGCGTCCCTCAGGGTGGTGCTGCTGCTCTCACAGCAGCTGTGCAAGGGCCAGGGAGCTGATCCAGCTGAAACGAGCCTTTTTTCCAGGGTGGTTTCCAGGCATGTCGCAGTGCTGGCATTCCCAGACCTGCAGTGCTGCCACCATCCTCCCACCCAGCTTCTGCTGCCCTGGCTGCACAATGTGGATGAGGGAATGGAGTCAGGAGCTCACCTGCTCCAGGGTCATGGATGAACTTCAGACAAAATGATTCCAAATGGAGAACCCTCCAAGCAGATATTTCAATGCAAGTCCCAATCCTCGTGGGATCTCAGCACAGACCTGGTCACTACAAACAGGGCTGTAAGCACTGCCACAAGTTCACAGACACTCAGGTGACAGGTGGGTACCTGCTGACCCCGGTGCAGGAGAGTGGAGGCTCCATGCCTGCCTTGTCATGCAGCATTTTATTCTGCCAGTATTACCCTGTTTTAATTCCTTTTACTGTAAGGCACCTCTTCAAACCTAAACTGCATCACCTGAACACCCTTCCTCTGTCCCCAGGGCTGTTCAAGGCAACATACATGCCTGAGCCTATAAAATGCTCCAGCAGCCCAAGGGCCACCCACACCCACATCTCACAGCACCCCAGCTCTGTCGGTGTGGAGGTGCCACCTTGACCCACAGCCTCGCTGGGGACCCGTGTCCCAGCCCAGCCACAGGAGCCCTCGCTGACCCATGGCAGCCAGCTCGGGATCCAGCAGCACTTCCCATGCACATCAGCACTGGATGTTCACATCATGTCTAATTATTGCCATGATCCCTGTTAACCATTTCTCCACCGATCCGAAACCCCAAGGAGCACATACTTACCCCACGCTCTCTGAGTGCCTGCCGTGCCCCCATGGGTGCCTGGCAGGAGGCTGCATTAGGCACAGCCGCAGCAATACTGAACACAGCATCTGCTTAACTGCCCCGTCCCCCAATTTTCCCTGTCTCTGGGATCAGTGGGAGCGCAGCAGGGTACGGCCACCCGCTGCACCGTGGCTTGTGGGACCCCACAGCCAGTCCAGGATCAACAATGAGCTCCAGCAATCTGATCTGTATCCAGACCAGTTCTCCGTGTCCCCTTCCCCAGAATGGGAAGTAGCACAGTGGCAGGGGACACACGCAGCAGCCCAGATTCCCTGCACACCTTGGGTGGGGGGATGTGGATCCCACAGATCACGCTGTGATTTGGCACAGCTCTCATTGTCTGAACTCATTATCCACGTCGCACAAGGCAAACCCGCAGTCGGATGCTGACACGGCTCGCGTTCCTCATTAGCAGCCCACACTGCAAAAGCTCCATCGACACAAACATGCATGCCGAAGCCCTTACCTCCAACTTGTCACTCCCTCATCACTGCGGAAAAGACTCTACTGGGTTCTCAGATTTAAAATACTAGAAGACCAACTACAAAAATCCTCGGTTCCTCCAGAGAAAGTTACACACACGCTTCTGCCAAAAAAAAAATGAAAAATATATTCATGGCGAGTTCATGAAGAAGTCTGGTGCATTTGAGTATTTTGGTCACTTGTTTTTTAAAGCAGGTTTCTACAGGGTCCCAGCTTTTGTGCGGAGAAACAAACCCTTCTGCGATGTGCAGGATCTCAGCTCGTAAAGATCGCTCAGGCTAGTTCCTACTCCATCAGCCCACGCTGCTCCCTGCGTATGCAAAGCAGAAAGTATGTGATCATATCAGAGCAACTTGCACATTAATAAATCCTGGTCTCAATCCGTAGACTCCATCCCCAACCACCGGGTAGGGGCTTTTTATTATATTATTACCAGAGTATCCAGCTTTGTAAAGGCATCCAGTGCAAACTCCTGCATGAGGGAATTCCACCCCACTAGTACCACCTCCTAAGACAATATCCAGCCAAAATATTGTGACTGTTGCAAAACCCGGACTGGAGCTCCACAAAGGACCTTCTAGCCTCACATCCAGAGCCAACGGGGTCTCAGTAAATTACTGCAGAGTGACACACCATCGAGTTGTCTTTGTAGTTTTTTTATTTATGACAGTTAATTCTGAGTTATTACTAACATTTCAGTGGTAAGTGGCATATGAAGTCATCAGCTGTCACAACTGCATCTGTTAATAAACATGTAAGATATTAAAAGCAGCTTATTATCCTCCGAAGGGGGGAAGGCACAAAGTAAAAGAGCTCACCGCCTGGTTGTTTTTCCATCGCTGGCTGCGCAGCAGAAGGCGATGCTCCTGCTGAGGAGAGCAGCGTGGCTGTGGTGGGGCTGCCTGGACACCTGCCCTCCAGCACACCTAAGCAGCCTGGGAGTTCTGCTCCCAGTGTCATCAGCTCCCCTTTCCTCCCGTGCCTGAACTGGGGTGTCCAGGAGGGCTATGGGACAGACCCCACTTCTCTCAGCTGCACAGGGGATGTCAGGGATTGGGCACCTTCCCTGAGACTCCCCGTGCCGAGCGGGATGAGCAGGATCCTGCACCAGAGCTCAGATGGGAACTGGTGCTCCCAGGACACATGGGCATGGAACCATGCTGGACCCGGTGCCCTGTACAAGCCACACGCAGAATCGGTGTCCACCTGCCTCCCAAGGGCCAGCGGTGCCACACGGCCAGTGGCAGTGGGTGCCCAGGCATGGCTGACCCTTGTCCCTGGTTCCTGCAGGGCTGATGCAGTGGCCATGGCCATGGGGCTCTGCTGAGGGCCCTGGTGCCCCAGCAGGTGGTCCCGGGGCACAGCTGTGTGACAAAGCGATGGCCAGCCCCTCAGTGTGCCATGCCCATGGACCCCGGCAGTCTCCTAGGGGAGACTCCCAAGGCTCACAGGGCTCCAAGCTGGAAGCCATAGGGCATGGGCTCATTTGAAGGTTGTGACAGACACTACGGTGGCTCCTGAATCCCTCCTGGGTCCCTTGCTGGGGCCAGGGCAGTTCCCCTTTGACATTCGGCTGACCATGAGCCCCCACTGAAGATGGGTCCCAGAGCATCCCTGACAGCCCCTGGCATGAGCCCTGGAATGCTCCATGGGACTTGGCACAGACCTGACAGCCCCAAGGAAGAAGAAGGCAAGGGTATGGGTACAGGATATGGCATCGAGCAGTCCACCAGACTCATGGGTTTGGAGAGCCTCCTGAAGTCCTCACACACCTGCCATCCTCTCTGCTCTGCACAGCGCTTGTGTGGGAGCAGGTGGGAACACAAAAGTGCAAAATAACCCAAAACAGGCAGGAGGGAAAACTCATCCTTTCTGCAGCTTTTCCTTTGCACTGTGTGTGTGTCAATGCACATATACATGGAAGTTTTATTCATCCTGAATTTTCCTTGACACCTCATTAAATGTCCCTCGTTTCTCACTTGTAAATGATATGACCGAGATCCTTGTTACCTCACAAGAGCATTGTGAATGTGTTCTGAATGTTGGCAGATGCTCAGCAGTCGCTGCCACAAGTCTCCATATTGAAGACCTTTTTCTATTTATATTTGGACCTTTTCTTCTTTCTGTTCTAGGGAATTCTCAAGTACCATCAAATGTTGCTCTGGGACAACATCACTCTGTTGACTGTAAGAATGAAAAATCTGATGAACCCAAGATCTCTTTTTATGCTGCTGTTGAACAGCCAAACCTCCTCTCTGATCTTGGAGCACCGTAGCCCCAGTTGACAGCTGTAGATCAAGCTTCAGTCTGGAGCCAATGTTTATAAGTAAGCAATAAACCCTGAAGACAGAGCTCTGTCCTGGCAATGCTGACAGACCCGATCGCGGGAGCGGGGCTACCGTCATGGCAGGAATTAGTCAACAGAGCAGCAGGTCTGGCTGAAGGCAAAGGGATGTGCTCACAGCGCCCTGGTGCTAGAGGTGTCATTGCAGAGGATGGTAAATCACACTAAATCCTGCCTTAACCCCCTCCACAGTAAATCCAGCCTCAAGTCCCACATTTCTTCCCCCTCTGAGAGGAGCTTGTTTACTGGGTTGGTTTTCTTCAACTAATGACTGTTCAGGCTGATCCTAAATTAAACCCAAACAGGTTGTTTCTCTCTTGTACAAAAGGACATGAAATTCCACATTTTAGCATTTGGCTGAGATGCCAAGGGACTCCAGATTGAAAGCACAGCTCTGACTGGAGGGTTCCTTCACACCCACAGCAGGTGCCCAGCAGCCCAGGCTCCTCCAGCTGGGACACGGGCACAGTGGCGCTGAACAAAGCTGAGGGGAGAACCTTGCTTCCAGTTTCTGCAGAGGAAGCACCAACTGCCCCCCACGCCCCAGCCCGCCCTTTAAGCACATTGTTCTCCCTTATGTTAAAAACTTGCCATTTTTTTTGTCCAATTTCATCCCTCTGTAGTTCCTGCCCTGTGTACCTGTCTGCCTCTCTCAACAAGAGGAAAGGGGTTTCTTCCATGGAAGGCCCACCCTGCCTGTGGACCGCAGGGACATCCAGGAGCTGTGTCCTTCAGCCCGGGGTGCAGCTGAGGGCAGGGGGCCTGGTGATGCACCCAGGTCTGCCCCCAGCAGCTCCAGCACTGAGCACCACAGCTTCTGTCAGACCCACATTAACCCTACCAGTGCCTACAAGTTCCCTGCTGGCACAGAGGGTGTATTACTCATCCCTGGTGCCTCATAAGCCTTTGATAATATCTCAGCATAAGCAAAAAGCAGAAAAGACTCTCACAGAGAAAGCAGAAGGAAAGCAAGTATGTCCTGAAGTGTCTGAGACACTACCAGCCTTGATGAGAGCTCTGCTGCAGTCTGTTGCTCTGAGGGTTCTCTGCTGCAGGCTGACAGCCCGGGCAATTATTTGTAGTTGTAAATTGTAAACACCTGCACACCTGCACACCTGCAGCCTGCAGTCCCAGGAACACTGTTCTCCCAGTGTTCTCCCACTCACTGCATCGACACTTGCTCTGGTGATAAGACAACGACTGGGTTCCTGGCAGGGGCTGCACAGCCTGCACTGGGGTTAGGCACAGGGGCACGCGGGATCACGCCTTCCACAGGAGATGTGGGAGCCAGAGGAGCTGACTTCCTGATAGGATCACTCGGGCATGCCTCTGCTTCCCAAGCAAGCCCAGGCTCTCATCCAGTCAGGGCTGCTTGCTGGCTGTGCTTGGAGGTGGTGGCACTGGCAGCCTGGCAGCGGCCAGTGCAGGAAACATCTCTATCCAGGATTGCCCCTGGATTGTCATTGCGGTTTGGTGCTGAGAGCCACGAGCTGCAGAGCCATAATTCCATCAGTGTAAAACTCTCTGTGGGAGACAGGAGAACAAGATCCCACCACTCACAGAGCTGGGTGGGATGAGATGCTCCATCCCACCCTAGATGTGGTGCAGGCAGCAGCCAGGCGCTCCCCGTGGGGTCCAGTAGGACTGACGTGCTCTGGGCTCACCATGCCCAGAGTAGGGGGTAGTTCTCATGCAGCCCACCAGCTGCCCAGCTCTTCAGACCCCTTTCTCGTGCCTGCCAGGTTTTCTGACACCTCACCCGTGCAGTATGGACATTTCCCCTCTCCCCAAGGAGGGACGTTATGCGCATGTTGGGAAATGTTCCTTTCCCATTTGGTCTGCAGGCCCTTTTCCCCTGTTGTTTGAGGAATGCTGTTTGAATTAGCTCCACGGATTGCAAACAGACCCCGTTGTTTTCCTTTCCCAGTGCAGAGAGGCTTCTGTTCTCTCTGGCCTGCTGGATTAACCAGGGGCCTTACACACTGACCCCTCTGCAGCTCAGGGAAGCTAATTTAATCCCAATATTGTTACAGATCACAGCAGGACGGATCTCACAGATTCCTTGAGGCAAACCAGCATGGAACGCTGGCAGGGACAGCAGTACACCGTGTTTGTAGAGGCTGCTGCAATGCTTCTGTCAAATTCCCTCCACAAAACTCCTGCAGCTGGGGAGAAGAGCAGTGCTGCGGGGGCGGGGGGAACACCCTGGGCATGGGGTTCCCACTGAGGAGATGCTCTGCCTGCATCCCCAGCATTTCCTGGCATGCTGGAGGGTGGAGGGCAGCTCTGGATCTTGGCAAAACACGAGGAGATGCAGACTTACATCTTCTTGCTATTTCTTTCTCCTCACTGCTTTTTTTCTCTTCATACCTCTCCTGAGTCACGTGGAAATGGTCTGTGATGTGATGCTGAGCCCAGAAAAGGTATCAGCAACCTCACAGCGGGGCAACCAATACACATCTCCCTTGTATTTTCAGGGGGAAGATCTGCCTTCTCATCCTGAGTGCAGTGTCACAGCTCTGCCTTCCCTTGCTCCACAGTCCCACCTGAGACCATCGCTTGCCCCAGGACAGCCAAGGAGGGTGCCCAGCCCCCACGAGCAGGGCAGGGGTGTGTGGGAGCTGCCAGGGCTTGGGGGGAAGCCCTGCCTCTCCCAGCATTGCTCGGGGGGCTTTGATGTTTGGGAAAAATAAATTACTTTGGGACACTATTAAAGAGAAGTTTGAATGATGACACACCACAGGGCTGGGACTTCCAGCGTTTCTTGTAAACTCCATCCAGAGCTGGAAGTGGAAGAGGCCACTGGCACAGCCAAGAGGACATGAAACCAAGAGCCTCTGCAACAGGAGTGGCTCTGTGAGCAGCTTGTCCCTCTCCAAGCATCTGCTCCCTCCCTCCTGCCCCTCCTGTTGCTGCTACAGAGGTCCCTCGGGAGCACAGGGCAGAGTCTGGGGAGGAGGGATGGGGCACCCCTGGGAGCAACAGCCCACGGAGCTGGTCCTGGGAGGCTGGGGACAGGGATGGGAGCTGGGCATGCAGTCCCTGCTCGAGCTCATCATCCTCTCCACCATGATCAGCTCTTGGGAACATTCTTGCTGGATGACATTTCCCAAGGCATTGAGGGGAAAAAAAAAAAGGCACTTTTTTCCCAATATAAATTCTTGCAACATTAAAATCCCACACAATAGCTGTAAGCCCTGGAATGGCTGGGGGTAAAAAAGCTACAGCTTGACATGGAAATAGCACTGCCATCCCCAACTGGTGAGTCCCAGATGTGGGACATCATGTGTGACAAAAGCCCAGAGGCGGGACACGCAGGAAGCCTGTAATTGTTGTGGACTCCCATCACTGTGTGGGGACAGGCTGGTGACCTCGAGATTCCTGAGTGCCCCATGGGTCACGTGCCACAGTGAGAGCAGAGCCCTGGCGGGCAGGTTGGTGCTGAGATCGACACAGGGCTCCTTCCTGGCCCAGCTGTGCCCACAGGGAACAGGCTATGGTAGGACAGACCTGGGGGGGGGTGTTTTGGGACGCTGGAGTGATTTGGGAACCCTGGGGTGGCTTGGGAAACCCCCAGGCATGAGCTGGAGATTCTTGCTGGCCCACAGAATTGGTGCTGGTGCTCCGAGTTATACTGACACAAGACCAAAGGGTGAGCAGTGCCTGTCCATGTGTCCTCACTAACAGCAGACATGCATCCCCTGGGCAGGGACCTGCTCAGGTCAGCCCAGGAGCATCACTGTGCTGAAACCAGCTGAATAGATCAGTTGAAAACAGGTGGAGGGGATCCTAGTGCAGCAAAAGCTGTAGCAATGTGCTCACTTTGCTGAGTTCCGAGCCATTATGTGGAACAGCTGTAATTACCCTAATTACAGCCCGTGCAGATGCCAAGGGCACATGGCTCGGCCTGTGCCCAGCCACCTTCTGCCATGCAGCGGTTCTGCAGAGGTTTCCAGCAGAGCTGAGAGCTTTGCTGGTGTGGATGGGAAATGTCTACGTATTGTGTGTTAAACTATATAATTAATTGGATGCAGTGCTCGGCAAGCAGCTAATTCTGCCCGGCGGTTTTGGTCATTGTACAGACATGGAGAAAAGCAAGGCCCAGCCCGGCGCTGCAGGATGAGGCCAGGATGGAGTAGGCCGGGCAGGGAGCGACATTCGGGGCCGGGGCAAGGAGAAAGAGGAGGCTGAGATAGGGAGGATGAGGAGTGAAGGGCGGGATGGCTGCCGGGCTTCCCCTTGGCGGGAGCGATTTGCAGTACCACTGCAGCAGCTTTGCCCTCTCTCTTTCTGTCTTTTCCTCTTTCTCTCAGCTTTGGGACACGCACATCATGTGCACCCTTGGGGTGAGGCTGGTCCAGCCTGCACCCTGCATCACCACCCCCATTATCCCGCATCACCCCGCACCATCATGCTGCACCACCCCGCACTGCGGCATTCGGTGCACACAGCAGCCACTTTAAACACCATTGCTTGCACAGGAAGCATTTATGTGTTATTTTAAATATTTACGGGACAATGGCATGAGGAAGAGACAGGTCAAGCCTGGCTTTCTCGGGAGGCAGAGCAGAGTACACTAAACCCAGAAGTGGGCAGGACAAGTGAGACCATGGCCAGAGTGGCCGTGGGGCAGCAGAAAAGGAGTTGGGGTGGTGGAGTGGGCACTACCACAGCCTCTCATGGTGCCTCTGACCTGGGAACTTTGGGGTTTCATTTCCAATTAAGTTTTTCATATGGTAACATTTAGAATTTTGATGGAAGATGATGCTACTTTTGCCTAAGAGAGAACATACTTTCACTGCTGCGCCCAGCCCAGGAATGAGTTCTCCACTATTAAAATGTAATTTAATTTATCTCCATGGGTTTTGTGATGACTGGGATTTGTTCTAAGGAGACTTTTAAAGGAGAACTTTTGCATTATTGAATGTATGTGCTAGGAAGCAGAGTTTTGGCATCCTCTGATAACCAAACTTCTTTTCTATCCTCCGCTATATCCATCATGATAAAAGCCCCTGCCAAAGCCCTAACTCAAGCCATGCTTCTGGCATATTGTGAAACAAGTCAGCAGGGGAAAAAGCTGAAATCCACAAGATGCTCTAGTTCTGTATTTTTTAATGTAAGTTTCAAGGATATTGATGGTTTACCTCATCAGGTAAACATTTGTAGCCCAGTTGCTTTCCCAGGGTTAAAGCAAGAACAAGTGGATGCTGAAAACTGCAACTGATTTGCTCTGACAGACCTCAAGCAGCTTCAAAATGAGTTTTCCTGAAATCTGGGGCCTTGTAAATGCCAAGCAATGGCACTGGTACCTTCCCAGCAAGGGCTGCAGGGTGATCTCATTTTCCAGGGATGAGCCTGGTGGACATCCACAGTTCCCCAGGCCCCCCCCCCCGCCAAGGGACCCCACTGCACTGCTAGGGAGCTCTGTGAATGGAGTGATGGGCCAGGGACCTTAGACTTTTTGCCCTTTCATGAGGTTTCCTGAGTGCAAAGAGGAAAGTGACTTTTTTTAGAGTCTAATTTTATCGCTTCCCTGATGCAGCAGCTTGTGCAGCAGAGCAACAGCAAACCTTGCTGTGGAAAGATCTCCCTTCCCTGAGAGCGTCTCTAGGGTATAACAATGGCTCTGAGGCCAGCAGAGAGCCAAGATGGTTTCAGCAGTGAGGCTGGCATCACCCCCAGGACCCATGCGGTGCACACACCTTGCTGGCACGGCCGGCATTGGCACCAGCAGTCGCCGTGCCGGCACAGAGGGCAAGGTGCCTGTGCGGTCCTGGCTGCTGGCTGGGAAAGTTGCTGCTCTGCTTTGCGTATAAGTCAAAACCTGTGAGCTACTGGTTACAGACACTCACTGCTTTAGCAGGCTGAAGTGGGAGAAGGGAGGGAGCTGCCAGATCCCAGCTGGTCTCCGCTTCAGGAGCTGATGGAGGATTAGCCCAGCAGCATGTCTTTACAAATTGTCGGTTCCCAGAGTACACAAAACAAAGCTCTGAGGACTGTGTGTCTCAGCACAGAGGCGAAGGCAAGACCTTTGGGAACCTGATAGCACTTTCCACCCAGACACACAGACATGTGGACCCTGGCTTCCTGTGGCCCCCTCAGAGCCCTGTCTGTCCCACAGCAGCACAGCCTTGGTGAATGTGGTGTTGGGGCTGGTGGCTCAGACCAGACCACTCCTGCCTGCAGTCCCACTGAGCCTCTCCTTCCCTGGGCTGGTGCCCCACAAACCAGAGAGGGTTTGTAAAGTGACCTCAGGTTCCTCCTGGGATGTCCTGGTACACATAAACCCTGCTCCCCACTGCCCACTGCCACCCTCCTGCACGAGGCTGGGGCCTCCCCGCCGGCCGCCCTGTCAGGCACGGCTGCAAGCTGGAAGCTCTCGCTACTTATTTCATGGGAACTTCCGACATTTCCAAAATTGTTTTCATTCTGGCTTGGAATGAAGACAAATATTTCAGAAATTTCCTGGATAACATAAAGTTTAAAATATCCTCCAAACTAAAATAGAAGCATTGTTCTATCTCAGCTCTTGCATTATGTCATATCATGCCAGCTCACGGTACACCATGCAGAGTCACAGATGACTTGTCATGAGGAGATGTAAACAAAAATACAAATAATGCCAGCAACAGAGGAGAAATGAAATGCTGAAGTGACAAATTCTCTAAAACTATTTTTTCCCCTTGTGCAAATTAATTCTTCATGGGAAATCGTTTGAATTTTTTAAAAGAGCATAGTCTGGCCAGAGCAACTCTGCTGTTCTCTGGAGCAGGAGGAACACGCTGCCGGCGCTCCTCTCCAGCCCGGCCAGCCGCAGTCCAGCAGCGCTGCTGCCGCAGCTGGGCTGCTCCGGGATGTCCCGGTGGCCCTGCCCCCGGCTCCCCGCCGTGCTTGACCTCTTGTCGCGCTTCTCTCAGCCAGGGCAGGCGAGCTCTGTGCTCGCCGCGCAGCAGGGCCCGGCTTTCTCCAGCACCGGTAACGCCGGCATGTATCACGCCGGGTGCTGTGCTAGCGGCACGAAGCTGCGTCCCCGTGGGAGCGCAGGAAAAGGTTCCGTGGTCCTGCCCTGCTCGGTGCCGTGGGACGGCGCTTACCTGGCTCAGCTCTGCTTGGCCGGGGCTGGCTCCTGCCCTCGCTGCGCCCAGCGCATCGCCCGCCCAGGCGGCCGCTCAGCGCCGCGGCCGCTGCCCCGCGCCGGGTCTCCGCGCCGGGCAGACCTCCGGGCGCCGGCTGGCACCCATCCCCCTGCCTGCCCCGTGCCTCTCCAGAAAGGCACTGCTGGGAAGGAGTGCCGGAGCTCATGTCTCCGGTGCTGTATCCACCCCTTCCCACCCTCTTGGGGTTCGGTCCTGCCAGTTCCACTTGTGGGCTGTCCTCACCACTTTGGGCCTTTCTACCGCTCCCCTTCTTGTGGCTCTGGATGTCACCACAGACACGCTTTTATGAGAGTGGGCTTGTGCAAGGCTTGTATAAAGTGTTCTCAGAAATACGAGGTCCTGTCATTTGTAAAACTAATAAAAATGTCCAATAATTTTTACAAGGGAAAAATGAGTCATTGGATGGCACATTTCTCATTACTGGCATTTTACAATTAAAATGAGCATCTATTGAATCAATCCAAAGCTCTTATTGTTAGCAGACACTAATAACTTCCTGAGCTATTGAAGATACTTCTTTTCTGAAGAAACATGACCCCTCACCATGGCATTTCTCGTGGAGAGTGGTATCCAGCTGAGACCAGCTCTGCTCAGCTCCTGCTGGAGGGTTTTCAAACACATCCTGATGAGACTGGTGGCTATAGCTGGGTGGGAAATTGTTTTTAAGCCCTCAAAAATGTTCAAGATTTCAAAATTTTTCCCGCTCCACATGGGGATGAAACCAGAATTGTTCAACATTTGTACCAAAATAAAAAGTCCTCATGGAAACCATCTCCGGAATAGCCAATAGCCATGGGTCACGCTGAGCCAGCGAAGCAGGGACTGCAGCAGCTCGGACCGCCGTGATGGTGGCTTCACTGGCATCAGATGACTTCTGCTTCCAGGGTGGGACACCCATGCTGGACCTCATGACCTTTTCTGGTGAAAAATGAATCCAGTGAAACTTTCCCAATTTCACTGCAGCCTTTGCACATGTGTGGCCCCCTCTGCCCCACACAGAATGAGCCAGGCCAGTTAAGCGGGGTCATCACCACCTCCTGCCCTTAGAAGACTGAGAATTTTGCAGCTGCCTGTGTTTTCAAAACCCATCAGGAATTTCAGGACAATACAGGCAGAGCCTAATTTTCAGTAGGTGCTAAGTCCTTCTGCTGCTGCCTCCTGAAGATCAGCCTCCCTCCAGATGTCTCAGGACGGATCCTGGTCACCAGAGTCACCACTTGCTTTTTGGAAGTGGACCTCGTGATGGAACAGATAGGGATGGTCTAATGAGGGTTCAATGAGAAGAAGCCCCACAGAAGCACAGGGAGACAGTCCTAGACAGTCCTTTCCTGTCCATGGAGGCTCATTTCAGATTCAGGAGATGAGACCAAAAAGAACCAGCCTGACTGCAGGATTTTTTTCTCAAAGTTTCTCCAGATGAAGTAAAAGAGATCAAAATGCAAAGCCCATGTATTGCCTCCGGCAGAAGTGTCCAGAGAAAGCTCTCACTGCAGGATGTAGCAGTGGAGCTCCAGATTGCTATCCGGTTTTAGGAGTGCTCTTTCCCCGTGCCTGATCACCTACATGTACCCAAGGCAGGCTGAATAGCCCTTCCCCTGCCATGATGCCAGAGAAAAGAACCCAAATTGTCCCCTCATGCCCAGAGAATACAGACAGTTTCTGAATGAGAATGGACATCTTTCCTCTCAAGCCCTCAGCGGGCCTCAGGCAGCCAGGCTGCTGTCATTTGTGGGGAAGTTCAGTTCCTATTTGTACCATCAAACACGTGCAAAGCCTATGAAAAACTGCCATGAAATCCCACTGCACAGCAGTAACCATGTGCAAGTGCTGGCTTCCAAACATCAAGTGCCCTGCCAAAGGGCTGGCAAGTCCAGATCCTGCTGGGTTGAGGCGTCCAGATGCCACTTCTGCCATGGCAGATCCTCTCGGTACATGTCTGCAAGACCCCAGCCTGAGCCCAGCCCCCCCATGAGCCTGCTCCAGCCCTTTGCCATTGAATACCCACAGGACCAAGATCCATCCATGATGGAGACTTCACTCTGTCCTGGCTGACAGACACTTCTCCGTGTCGGGCAGAGGGCTGGAGCTGGCATTTGATGTGTGTGTATGCTGGTTGATCAGCCCAAACTGGGCACACCAGAAGGACACCAGGCTCCACTCTCTGTACACCTCACTCTGGACTCTCCTCTCCCCACCCTCCCCATGGGTCTTCAGAGGGGATGGTTCTGTCTCTTGGGGAAGTGCCACGAGAGTGGGGGTGCTGATGCAGGGCCCAGATGCTGGGGAGAAGCAGATGAGGTTGTTTTCCATTCTCTGTTGTTGTGCAATGGCCCCAGTGCTGGAGACACTTCCCACTCCTTTTCCTTTGCTACTGAGCATGGGGGTTGGGACGACAATATGTATTGTCATTTATAAGCTCTGTAGGACCCTTCTGGGACCTACGTGCATAAATCTTGCATTTGCTTTGGCATTCCTTTTCACTCTTACATCCTTACAACACAGCTTCTGCCTGTCCTGCCTGTCTGCAAGCCTGAGCTCTGCAGAATCTGGAGTCCTGCTCCCAGGAGCATCAGTCTGTGCTGCAGCCATGCTCCTCTACTCCTGCTCCAAAGGGAGGGCCTTGAGACCATGCTGCTAATCCAGCTTGGCCTGGTCACAGTCCCACTGTGGCTGCCAGGTGCCTGAGCACAGTGCACACAGTGGGCATTGCCAACAGCCAACAAGAAATGCCAGGAGCTTCTCTTTATGGCTCTTTCCTGTTACATTTTTATGGGATTTCCTCAACATGCAGATTTATGAACATGCTTGCCTGGCTCAGGAGACCCAAGAGCCCGGCCACCAGCAAAGCTGAGAGGGAAGACCTGTTGCCCTGAGGGGACAGGCCTGGGGACTGCTTGGTTCCCTGGTGACCAGGCAAGGGCTGCCCATGCTGGGAGGGCAGCCCCGAGTGTGGGTGCCCCCAGCCCATCACTGTTCCCAGCCACCCGCCCGCTGCAGGGACAGCTCCGAGGTGCAGCTGCAGGTGTTTGGCCCCGGGCTCCCCCGGCGCTGCCATGTGCCTGGCCGGCGGTGAATTTGGCGTCCCCGCCGCAGGGACTCATCGGCTGATGTCGCAGNNNCCCCCCCCCCCCCCCCCCCGCTGCCGGGAGCGCACAATAGCGGGGACAGGCTGCTCCGCAGACACCCTAATCCCTTGGCGATTGTGCCGCGTTTCGGGGGGTGACAATGGCTCAATGAAGGTTTGCAAGGTTAGCAGGAACGTTAATCCTTACAGAAGAAAAATGTGACAATTACTTAATGCCGTGGCTGGTAGCTTTTGTGCTGCCCTTGATGCGCTGTGTGTGTACTGGGTAGTGTCTCATGGACAGGCTCTGCCCGGGTACCTGGGACAAGAGGGGAGGGGTGTCTGCTCCCGCGGGTGCAGCCGGTGCTGCCAGATGTCTGAGCAGCCTGGCTACGCTTCTGCTCGTCCCTTGGAATTCCCGTTCGAGCAAAGAAGTTTCTACCGTCACCCAATGAAAGCACACACGTATCCATGGCCACAGGACACACAGGAGCTGTTGTCTGAATTAAATTTCCAGAAAATTGGGTGTCTCTTACAATTCAGAAGAAATGCAGCCCAGGAGCTCCTGCTCTCCAAGGGTACGTTGCTGTGAGGAAGACATGGAGAGCACACGTCTGCCAAGCTGCTCCAGGGGGCACGGTGGGCAACATGCTCTGAGAAGGGCCCAGACAACTGCAGAGGAGGGGGCAAGTGACATGGGAGGGCCGGGCAAAGGGGGACAGCAGACCCTTGGTCACTGGATAGTGATCCCGAGGGCTTATGATGAGAACATCGAGGAGGAGGGCAGGGAGGTCACCTTTCCCTGCAGAGCAGACCTGCCCAGGGGTCCTGGCACTCCAGGGGGTGCTCAGCAGGGTGGGGAGAACCCTCCGTGGGAGCCTGCGACAGCTGCCGGGAGCTGGAGGAGATGTACGAGTGCAATTGTGTCAGTGCAGAAACTCGGCCTCTTCCCACAAGACGGCTCTTCTGGCATTAGGGAGTCGCTGGGAGCGTGGAGGAATGGAACACCCTCGGCGCTGCCAGCCAGATTGTGTGTGGAGATCTGTGACAGCCATCCGGGGATTTCTCTGGCTGCAGGGACTGAAGGAAGGGAAGGAAGGGATAAGGCACTGAGATCACAGGCGAGATCCCGCCTGCTCGCCCAGAGACAGGCGCAGCACCACAGCACGCCCCGCCAACCTGCTCCCGGCGGCGCTGGCGAAAGTGCCGCCGTGCTGTCCCCGCCTGACCCCGCACCCGTCCCCACGGAACATGGATCACCGACAGCCGAGAGCAGTAGGAACAGCCAGGCATAGCCCGTGCGACAGGGGACCCTGCAGTGGTGCCTGGAGCTCCAGCCAAGCTGGGGCAGCATCTTAGCCAGGACAGAGGCAAACACCCCTCTCCAGGTGTCCCCTTCGTGAGGCCGGCAGCCTGCACCCCATCCCGGCTCCCGTTGGCTGCCCGCATGGCTGGGACCTCATCAAAACAGCCCCTCAGAGCGAGAGGAGCTGCCAGAAGGCAGCCTCAGATCCCTGCCGGGCTCCTGAGAGGCTCGGGACAGCCTCCCCTTACCTGTCCCTTCCCTCCCTGCAGTTCCTGGCCACTACCGTCCCCTGGCACATCGGGCAGAGCAAGAGGCCACGGAGCGTGCGGCAGCAGGGCAGCCAATCGCCGGTGCTGGCCTTGGGCACTCTCCTCAGTGGGCGAGCAGCCACCCAGGTAACCCCCACAGCCCCGTTCTCATGGTGCTGTGCGTGTGTGCGCTCGCGTGTTTGTCGGAGCCATCGCGGCTCGGTGGATTTCAGGCACCGCATTCAAAGAGCACAAATCTGCCTCTGATTAAACTGGCCCTTTGTAATATAACCTATATGAGCCTGCACTTAACACCCATCATCCTGAGGAAAGCCCAGGCTCTCTTCCAGCCAGTTGGGCTGCGTGCCTCTGGGGCAGATCTCCCAGGGACATGAGACTGCTGGGGCAGGAACTTGGATGCATTTCTGTGCGGATTCTTCCCCCTTCTAGAGAGGCACAATGGGGCTTTGCATGAGTGATACAAACATGCCAATTGTACTTAAGGTTGACAAATAATGTAAACCACACAATCTGGTTTGAGGGAAACGACTTCACCACAATTTATTTTAGTGCTTTAAACATCACGCCAAACTCTGTAGTGAATTGCTAAATTAATGCCGGGCTGCCATCTAAATAGACATCTTCAGATCACAAGCATGTTATAGGGGGAATGGTTTCCTTTGAAATGGTTCCCACAGCTTAAAGGCTGCACAGAGAAAAAATGTGCCCAGGATTCAATTGCTGCCAACATGTGGTGGCCACATTTCCCCACTACTATTGGCCAAGATGCACAGTAAAGCTGAGGAAGCATCATCTGAGGTGGATAGATAAACTAGTGACTGCAGAGAGACAGGGAATGCCATAAGCAGCTCACTCTGAGGAAAGCGATAAAGCAAGATAGCCTCAGTTCCAAGCTTTTAGCCTGGAAAAATGTGCTCTGCCCAGGAAGGCATTTGGTTATCCCCATCACATATTTTCTCAGCTGCTTGGGATGCAGCAGAGCTCAGCAAAAGCACAGTGGATGTGTCCTCCACTCTCAGTTTTCCATGGGTGTCTTGGCTGATGTTGTCAGCATTGTTGCACTCTACTACCCTGGCTGCTGGCATCAACAGCAACTTCCACCTGCTCACAGCCATGCCCTGGATCTCCTGGGACAAAAACACGTCAGATTCCCTTGGCACGGGGAGCTGGAATCCCAAGACCAGTGCTCCCTACAGGTGTCAGGGAAGGGGACAATGAGACCATGATATCTTCCCCCTCCAGCTGAAGGAGCTGGGGAGGCTCATGGTGGGTACTCACACCACATGTGGACTTCAAATCTGCACTTCAGACCAGAGATACCCATCGACCAGGCTGTAGCAAGCATAGACAAAGGATGAGGAGACAAAGGAGAGGGAAGGGAGCTGTCACTTGGCCACTGTTCCCATTCTGGCAAGTTGAGTTTTGTTTCCCCATCACCAGCCTGAAATCCATCTTCCATGCTTTCGTGGCTCAGTCGCTCTTTCCCCTTATGGTTTCCTTCAGCTGAGCTGGAGGAAGAATAAAGAAATGTCTCTCCGGGCCCCAGCCTCTTACAGGGCTCATAAATATGTCTCTGCTTAAAAACTCAAGGATTAATTAACTCATGAGTATCTCCTAACCAAAGTTCTGGGAAAGAGCACCCTCCCGCATGGGAGGCAGCATGTCTGTGGGAGGTTTCCCTGGGGCCTCTCTTCTGCTCTCAGACTCCTGACTGGGATGGACCTGGGGCTGGGCAGTGCCCACCGAGTGGGATCCTGGCACCACCACTACCATGCTGGGCTCTTAGTGCCACGGGGCACCTGGGTGGCCATCAGCATCAGCTCCCAGGCCATGTCACCGTGTTGCCTTCACAGTGTTTTCAATTAGGTGCTTGACAATGCCCAGGCTTGGTGGTCCTCATAAATTTTGAGTACTGATGGTGCCACAGGAAAGTTTGGACCAAGGGGGCTTGTGCCTCAGGGCACACTGTGGGGCTGGGCTCTCCAGACACTCCAGCCCCAGCCCTGCCGCTGCTGAGCCCCTCCCCACAGTGGCTGCCCCAGCTGATGGTGGGATGGGTGGGTCTGCCAACAGCTCCCACCTCGTCCACATGCTCTATCCTGCCTGGGGAAGCGTTGGCTGCATTGATGGGTGCTCCTTCTCTCAAGAGTCACTTGTCCCTGCCCCATGCCTGGTCCAGAGGGGTGCCAAGCCCTACAGCAGGTATGGGGCAGAGCAGAGCAAGAGTGCTTCTGGAGGGTGGGCACGAGCTTGCCCCCCACTGACAGCCCCTCTGCCTCGTCACTCACTCAGGCTCTGCCTGGTAGTGGGTCTGCAGCTCAGCAGGCCTGGGAGCCCCTGTGGTCATGGGTACCCTGGCTGGGGAGTTGGCCTGTTCTGAGGCCTGGCTGTGCCCAGCAGAGCCCCTGGGGAGGGAGGGTGTCTCCAGCAGCCGTCTGGTCCTTGGCACAGCGTGTCAGCCCTGCAATCACCAGTCTCCAAAGAGCAGAGCTGCCAGAAGCCACTCTTTCTGCAGTGGGTCTGTGCAGAGCTGGTACGAAACAAACAGCTTTTGCAACATGTTTTGTTTTCCACCATCATATTAAAAAAGTAAATAAATTAAATCCATTTTGCTGCCACTTCACTATGTCAAGCGTAACCTGAGCGCTGCTGGCAGAGGAGGCAGCACACGGCACGAGGCCTCCCCAGCTCATGGCAAGGCTGCCTGGCTGTGCTGGAGCCTGAGAGCTATGCAGTGATGGACTCAGAGGAGCTGTGTTGGACTTGTGTTCACGACCTGTTCTGCCTTGCTTGCTCCCAGAAGGGATAGCCCCATCCACATGACAGGCTGCGCTGGAAGGGCTGGTGCTGCAGTGGAGAGGGCTGCAAGGAGCTGAGATGCTCAGGTTGAGCAGGGACCATCCCTGACAAACTGCAGCTGAGGAGGATGGCAGTGTCCCTTGGACTGTTCCCCAGGCCTCTCCTCCCTCTGCTCCTGCATCACTTCACACCTTCATCACCATGTCTGCAGGGACAGTGCTGCTGGCTCAGTGCAGGATGGAGGAAATTGCACGTGTCCATCCTGGACTGCTGCACTTCCCACAGGCTGCACACACAAGGTGTCGCCCAACAGGGCACTGGCACCAGCAGGAGCTGCTCCAAGGGCTGTTACTGCAGTGAAATGCTCTCCCTCAGTGAGGCTCCTGTCCTGCGCTTAATCTGGGTGGATGAGAGGCCCCAGGGACAGCTCTCTGCCAGTCCATCCCCAGTTCCCAGAGCTGAAAGCATCTCCCATGGCCATACTCCCCCTCTCCCAAGGGGAAAGAGACTCTGCACACTCGGTTGTCCACCATCCTTCTGGGAAGCCCCCCTTGCCTTCCCTCAGGGCTGCCACCCCCTGCCAGCACGCAGGAGAGGCAGGGAACACCCAGTCCCAAACTGACTCCTCCTTGCCAAAGCTCTCTGGGTGATGGGGCTCCACAGGCCCAGGGAGGTGCCTTGTCTCGGTGATGGCTCTGGAACCCCACCGGTGAGCCAAGGGCAGTTCCTGCCTGCACTGCAGGGCAGTGCACTTCAAATCACTCCAACTCACAAACACAGCGCGGGGAGGGGACTGTTTGCGCTGGGAGCACCATCCAGATGCCTGGATTTTCTCCTCTCTGTGACGGCAGCTGTCTGCACCCGGGACAGACCTTGGTTACTTTGGCACCACAGTCAAAGCACCCACTGATGTCATGCAAAGTGGAACTTGGCCCTGGGTGCGAGAGGACTCAGGCTGCTTCCAGCTGGCCTCCTTGCTGCTTCTCTCACTGTCTTTTGGGACATAATTAATTTTCTCTGTTGGAGGAGTAGTTTCCAGCTAAGCAGGGATTCTCTGGGTTTACAAGTCAGTGAAAGTGGTTTCTAAAGCATAGGACACCCTTTCTTCTCAAGAACCAGCTTGGAAAGGCAGCAGCAGCACCCCTGGGTTCCTGCCCATCATAAAGGCATTTCATTTTTGGACAAGCCCAACTGTTTGGCTTTATGTAACACATCTAGACACAACTAGATTCTCTGCAGCCCTACAGCAGTGTGGCCCTGCCTGCAAGGGCAGCTGTGATGGCCATGTGGGGCTGTGCTGCCACCCTAAGCAGTGGGAGAAGCTGTGGGCTGACCCAGCCATTTGGCCTTCTTTTTCCACGGGGCCTCTTCCCTCTGCCTCTGCACCACCCGCAGCAAGGCTGCACTGTGCTGGAAGCCCAGAGAGATCCTGTCCTTTGCCGGCTTCTGCTCCGGGAGCTGGTAGGTCAGGCACCAAGGGTCACCTAGGCCTGACAGCATTGTGGTGCCCAGGATGCCGTATCCACCTCCACTCTGGTCACTGGCAGAGGTGTTTGCTGAGCCAACTGTGCCTTATTCCTGTCCCATGCGCACGGTCAGGCCCCAGTGTCCTCCCATCAGCTTCTGCTCAGAGCTGGAGGAGAAGAGGAAACATTGCAGCAAAGTGTTTTACCAGAAAACACGCAAGTGACTTTTGAAATAACATCCCAATGAAAATAACGTGGGTTTCAAAGCCTGTCCTCAGGATGCTTTGTGGTTCACAGGCTTTCCATCCTAGGGAACACACCCAGAACACCAACCCCTTCCCAAGGTGCCTGTGGTGCCCATGGTGTCCCTTGCCACTTGGGCACCCTGCGGAGCCACGATCTGGCAGCGAGTGCCATCAGGGCCACGCTGGGGTGCTAGGGATTCTGTCACTGCCCAAACTGGCCATTTATCTGCTTCCTCACTCCTGCCCTTTACCAGCAATGCCGGCAAGGATCCACATGGCCGTGGCTGTGGTTTCTCCAAAGGCCGTCTCCCATTACTGAAACACAAATGTTGATGTTTGAGGAGGGGAGATGCTGATGGAAATGGAGCTGGCTCTGTTTGTTTGTCAAAGCAGCTATTTTAAACAAGTTCTGCTCACACAGCTTGCAGATCGGAAGGAAGTTTTCCCAGCCATAATATCCTAGCTCAGCGCTGGGCAGACAATGGTTCAGCAGTTGCCCAGGATTAGCTGGTGAAATCACCGTGTGCAGCCTGGGAAGGGCGTCTGGGAAAGGGCAGTGCTGGATTTAGTGCTGGGGAGGCCAGGGGGACAGGGAGAGCTGCCCAGGGAGCCGGGACAGGCATGGAAGGAGCATCTGGGCTCAGAGCAGGGCACCGTGCAGCCTGTTCAGCACGTCCCAGACAAGGGCTTCAGGATAGCCCTCCCTGGGCACTCAGCATGCCTGTGTCCTGTTTTTTTCCCAAGGAAAATGATTAAATGCAAAATTTTCTGTTAAGATACCATGCAGACAAGATATAATGCAAAATGTTTCTGTTAAGATGCTTCCCCAAGCAGCAAGCCTGAAAACGCAGCCCCTCATCACACGCAGTGTGATGGGGAGAGGTGCCCTGAACCCCGTACCCTGAGCCGGGAGAGCAAGACATCCCCTTGGAGCCACCTCTGCCTGCACCCCAAGCCCTGTGCACAGAGCCCTGTACTGCGGCCATGACCCGAGTTACAAGCCCTGTGCTCCGAGCCCTGTGCCCCAAGCCCCGTGCCCCGTGTCCCAATCCCCGAGCCTCGAGGCCCAAGCCCCATGTCCCAAGCCCTGAACCCCATGTCCCAAGCCCTACATTGCGGTTGCCCAGGCGCCAAGGGCCTGGCGTCACGGCCACTGCTCCCTGACGCGTTCCCTTCAGGAGGGCAGACAGGGCTCCTGGAGGGTGGCGGAGGCGGCCATGCCAACTCCTTTATTCAGTACAGCCTCATATACAAATAAAAGCTTTACAAGCTTGCCTTGAGCCTTTAAAAATGCCGTTTAGGACATGTCATTTGTATTGTCTGACTCTGGCTGCCCTGCACCACGGTTGAGCTCAGCAGCAGTAAAAACGCTTCCACGTAAAACCCAAATGAGTTTATTTTATGTGCAGGGCAGGGCGAGGGAAGCACTTACCAAGCAGCTTCCTTGGCTCAACTGTGACACCCCACTGCCCTGGACAGGGTCACCCTGTCCTGCTCACTGCAGACATTGTGCCCCAAGTTCCCCTGCGAGTGCCTTGGGGGTCTCATGGGACGGGGGGGCACAGAGCCCCCATGGATGCTGTTCCCACCAGCAGAGCCTCCTGCCACCTCCTGTGTTTCCGCTTGGGACGCCCCAGAGAGTGGCTGTGGCAATGTCTGCAATGCCACAAACATCAGAGGAAGATGCAGAAGATTAAAGCAAAATAATCTCTGCCATCCCTTTAGTTGCTCTGCGAATGCCAAGGCGTGAAAGCTCTGACTCAGGAGGTGCACATGGAAACTCTCCACCGAGGGGAATTAATTGCAGGAGCACTGGCCCATAGTGTGAAGATTTTTTTGTTAAGAGCTCAGATGGAGCTTTCTGTTTCTTCCTCCTCTTGGTGAATCTTACTGTGATTAAATTAAAGGAATTCTTGTTAAAATGTTAATATCCTTCTAAGACTGTTTGTTGTTTTTCTCAGCTGCCTCTGGTCTCTTTAGAGCCTTTGCTGCCTATTCCTGACATTTTCCAGCTCTTCCTCCCCTTCCATGCTGCCCTCCCCCCTGTTTCTGAGGCAAACTGGAAAGCTACAGTTGTGGTTGAGCCGTGGCTGCGGGCGGTGAGTCACGGCGAGGATCCCCACTCACAGCTCGTAAACAGGAGGGAGAAACACGTGCTCCTGCCCAGGGCTGTGCCCAGGGGCCTCGTGGTGGGTTGGGATGGGGATGGGACAAGGATGGGAACAAGGACAGGGATGGGGATGGACTGCTGCCCACACTGCTCCCAGTACACAGGGTGAAACCAAGGCACAGCCTTTTTCCTGGTGGCTGTCATTGAGCTGGGGTCAGAGAAGAGCCTGGCCCCAGCCAGTGCCCCTGGTTCCATGCTGCTCCCACTGCTGTGCACGTGGCCATTCCCAACTTGTGTCCCAACCTCCTGTGCCCCCAGGCCAGCAGCATGAGATGACTGCACAGGCACCTTCCAGTGATGTTGCAGCAGCATCTAAAAGCTTGCTAAAAACTTATAGAGAAGTAGAGGAGCGATAGGATTTTTTTCCACAGCTAAGAAAAAAATGCTCGTTTGTGGGCATTTTCCATTCAGGAGCATCCTGCGCAAATGCATTGTTCCTCTTTGAATTCCTCAGCATATGGCATTCTGTGCTGTTAGAGTTTAATATTCTTTTCATTACCGATATCTAATACAGACAAGTCTTGAGGGTTACACAAAACATATGTGAGCCTAATTTGTTTTTACTGTGCCACATGGTTTTACTCCCTGCATCATTCAGTCAGCTTTTTTTTTTCAATCATGTGATCAACAAAAACTTAATGCTATTTTTAAGCATGGTAAGAAAGTGAAAAACACATTTACTGTGACTGCAGAGGAAGAAGAGTGTAGATTCCCCTCTGCAAAAATAGCTGTTATATTGTGATAGCAAAACGACACTGCTGCTGTAAAAATGGCATTGCTTAGGCAGTGTAGTTTGTCACAGTAGTGCCCAGCTTGTAAGAAGAATTCCTGAGAATTCTGGGTTTGGGGTGATTTATCTGACTGAGACAAATGAGAATGGGCTTCACAAATATGAAGATCTGTGGCAACAAGTCACCTTTCCATGGGGGAACTCACCTTCTTCCGGCTCTTCATCCTTCTCCACCTTCCCTTCATCTGACACCGCTCTGGAGAGGTGGACATTATTTTATTGAATATATCATCATTTTCCCCATCAAATTATCCAGGTGTTCACATGGTATCCATACTCATACCAGGGATACAGAAGGATGGTTGTGGTCCCCATGCCAGCAGCAAGGAATTAGTTCTTAGTTCTCCTCTCTGCAGTTCTGTCCCCAGTTGGCTGCACAGGTTGAGGCTGAGTTTATTTTGGGGATTTGGAGCCTGGAAATGAGGGGAGCAGGGAACAGGAGAGGGTGGGTTGCTGTGCGCAGAGCAGCTCTCTGCTGCTGGAACAGAAAAGCTGCAGAGATGTCGATGGCATGGGCAGGGTCAGGATGTGCTCATTGCCACACAGGTCTCTGAACATGGGGCTCTGTAATGAAATAACCAGCATTAGATCACAACCAGCCTTAGCCAGTTCTTGGCTTGGCACTGGGCTGGGGTGGCAGTGCCATCTTGCTGCCGGCCCACAGCCATGTGCCTGGAGCTTGCCACAACAGGTCAGGGAAACCTGAGCCCTGGAAGCTCATCCTGCCAGAGAGCTTCAAACAACCCTGAACACAGGAAATCCTGGTGCTGCCACACGCCACATCCTCTGTTCCCACACATGTGCCTTGTTAGCAGTGTCAGAAGCCTCCAGCTTGTGGGTGACTGCTAACCATAACCACCAGCATTAACCTCATGCTTGAAGGTCATTAGCAACAACCCACAGAAATGCCTCAGAATTGGGCCATGTTGAAAGAAGCTGGTGGGTTCCTGAAAAAAAAAAAAAAAAAAAAAGCTTTATTATTTATTCATTTGGGCCTTTGAGAATTCTGGACTAGACAAATAAAACCTCTGTGGACATCTGGAGCCTTCCAGGACAGGAACCCAAGAGTGGCCACGGTGTAGGACAGCTCCATTCATGGGCTGAGGTCATGGTCATTGGGCTCTGCTGCTTGGCCAAAGCAATGTGTGGGTCCTGCCAACCCTCTGACAACCAAGGGATCTGGTGTCAAAACTATCCAGCCAGCCCAGTAGGAGCCTGGCCTAAAAGGTGGAGTCTGGAGCAGAGTGTCTAAGCCAAGGAGACATTAAATCTTACATCACATAACATGGATAGAAGGGGAGAACAAGATGCCCCAGCAGCTTTCCCAGTGCAAATCTATCTATTCCCTCCAGCTGGAAAACTCTAGAACCTGCAGTCAGTTATCACTGTGGGACCCCCAGCTTGCACAGAAAAGGCTGGATGCCATGGGGGGCTGCCCCACACATCTGTGTCGGACATTCCCAGCATAAATAATCCACCATGCTGGGGAACCTGGGTCAGCTGTGCCAGTGGGTGCTCCTGAGGATGATCACACATTGGGTCAAGAAGCTGGATCTGTGTCATGGAGCATATCTAACCAGAGCCTTTGGTTATGCACAGGGCCTAGCCTTCAACGGGTTAAGGGTAATTTGAATGATTCCTTTTGTTTAGATTCATTTCAGGTTTCGTGATTTCTGTTATTGCTGCATAAAATCACTTGCAGGCACTCGAGGTGGGGCAGGCGGAGGGAGAGCAGGAGCAGATGTGAGCTAATTGGAAGCACAACAGCAGCAACAGCAAGTGCTGCCTGGCTCTTCAGGGCCCAGGGAGCCTCCAAGGCTTCGGCATACCCTGTTTGGAAGTTTCACTGGCCATGGGGTATGCCAGGGTGGGGTGCAGGATGCTGAATAAATGTCTGCCCTTCAGTGAGTGATGAGGCTCCACTCATCCCAGGCGGTGCCCAGCTCCCAGCATCTTGGCTTGGATTTAAGGTTGGATTGTTCTGCTTTCCATTCAGTTCACAAATAAAACTGGAAAACATAGACATTACTGCAAAAAGGTGAATTCTGTCTGCCAGGAATGTGGGTAAGGAATAGACTTGGAGGCCTCTTCATCAGTACTTCAGCAGATGGGCCATGTGCAGCCAGACAGCCCCAGCATGGCCATCCTGGGATGGAATGGGATGGGACGGGCAGCACCTCTCCATCCTGTTGCTCTGCTCACAGCAGGTATTGCCTGGCCTGTGGCTCCTTTGTGCCTGTCCACCAACACCCCACTCCATCTCCCCAGTGTGTGACTGGTCCTGTGTGGGATGGTCACCTTGCAGGCAGCCACTGCCTGGGAGTGCAGGCAGAAGTGCTGGGAGCTGTGAGAGACCCAGCTTCTCCCATTCCAGAGGTGAGGGCAAGATGCTCTGCTGTCTGTCAGCAGCTGTTCCCTGGGATGAAGGCAGGACCCACTCCTCCCTTCACCGGCTGAGCTGCTGTGATAACAGACGTACTTTGTCTGTGCCTGCCATGAGCTCACCAGAACTTGCTTTGTTCCCAAGGGCATAGTAGAAGATGCCATTCCTCCAACACCCACAGAGAGGGTCTTGTCACGCTGGGATGTGCCAGTGCTGGGCAGAGCAGGGCTGATTGCAACCTGCCCCAAACCTCCTCCTCATGCTGCGAGAGGGGTGAGAACTGGGAGGCCACGCAATAAAAATTTAAAGCATCCCAATCCAATAACCAGCTGAAGCTGCAAGTGCTAATGAGATTGTGCATCGGCTGTTGTTCCCCAGCTCGAATGTGTCAGGAGCTCTCTGGGGCCCACCATGGCAACACTGGTTTTAATTAAAGAATCTCTGTGCGGCACCAGAGGGCAGATTCACCCGGCTGGGATCCATGGCACTCACCGAGTCACGAGACAGTCTGTCTCTGTCCATAGATTAAGCTCCAGGAATCTGCCAGGTTGCTTGGCACAGAGAAACAGGGGAACTTCTGTGTGAATCTGAAGAACGTAGTTCAATTAACTTTTCTCACTCTCCCTTTGGGCTAGAAACAGAGTGCATCCAGGGGTTCACACCCCAGGCAGGTGACCAGGCTCAGGCTTAATTAAGGAGCTGACATTCCCAGAGCCCCACTTTCCTGGGAAAGCAGCCTGACGCTCCGAGCCAGAGGCTCCCAGAGCTGCCAGGACAGCCAGAAGGGTACCCAAAGGGTCCCCAGCCTCCCCTTCCCCTGGGGAGGCTTGGCAGGTGGCATCTTACTCCTCACTCTCTGTTGCTGCACTGGAAAATCACATCCATCACCAAAACCATTGGCATGGCTGAAGAAACCATGCGTGTGTGTACATACGTGTACATGTGTGGGCATCTTGTTTGGACTCAAGGGGTTCATTTTTGTGATGGCCCAGCAGCGCTGCCATCACCTTGGCCTCAAGGTTCCGTTGTTGCGCCAGAGCTGTGGGACTCGTGGCCATCCCAGCCCACTGAGCGGCCAAGACTAATGAGGGCTAGGAGGCAATCTTGGAGCAGTGACAGGGAGGGTGATGTGTCTGCCCTGTCCTGTCAGAGCATGTGGTTCTTCTTCTGAAATCCCAGCACTTCCTGCAACCTGGTCCATTGAACCAAAATATCTTTCAAAAGAAATCTGGAAATAGACTCTGACACTATCAAAACATCCTGTTTTGACATTTTCTGAATGAATCACTTTGATTTTTTTATTTGGAATGACCTCACTGCCTTTTTGGTAGAGAAATGGATTATGTTTATTGACAAGTTGTAACCAAACAAAGCCATTGATTTTTGCCTCACTGAAATGTTTCAGCCCCCTCCCCCATATCTGCTTTGAGGTTTGATTTGTTGTACCAGAGCATTTCTAAATATTATAATTTTGTTCCAACTTAGAGGCAGATTTTGCAATCCCAAGACAAGCCGGTCAGTCCGGCTGCGCAGTCTCAGCTGCATCCCAAGGACCAGCCCCTTGCAGTGGCACCGGGGGGGTCTCACCCAGGGCAGCCCCGGGTGGGGGGCATCACCGAGCCCCCAGAGTCCAGCGGCTGCCACAGGCTCCTACGTGGGGCCAGGGCTGATGGGGCTGGAGGTGACCTGGCTATTAGCACTATTTGACAACTTGTCAGGATTAGAAAGCTCATCATAAAACCCTCCAAAATGAGCAGGTTTTGTGTGTGTGCGCGAGTTAAACTTTTCTGCCCCAACCAGGAACAGATGTCTGAGCTGGTTGATGAATTGGAAACATCTGAAACAACTTTCCAAGCTGAAGTACAATAAATATACCTTTCATCACGATCCCTGCAAGAGGGTTTTAGAGGCAAAAATCACTGAAGTGTTTAATATGGCCTATGGTGAAGAATCATTACAACAAATGAACCAAATTAAATGAGAATTTCTCCCCATTTTAGTGACTTTGCTGGGACTTCAGGTGCCACCTTCTGAGCTGGCAATGGGTCTCTGTGCTGCCAGCCTTTCCAAATCTCTCCTCCATGCTCTAATACCACCACCTCCCTTAGGTGGAGGAGGATGGAGAAGTGGAGCCTCCCCTGGGGTTGTGGGGCCCTGGAGAGCACCCAGGCTCTGGCCTGGCTGTGTGGGCATGAACCAGGTGTTCCTGCACAAGGGTGGGCAGTTGCTATCTCCTGGGAAATCGGGGTCCATATCCATGGACAGGGCAGAGGGAGGCAGACACATCCTTGGTGTCTCTGGAGCCTTTCCCAATGCTTCACCAACTCCAGAGGCTGCTGGTGGAGCCCCAGCTTTCCTGCTGGCCCTTATGCCTGCCTTAACACCTGAGCCAGCAGTGCCATGGCAGCCCACCACCTCCATGCCAGGGTGGGATGCAGGAGGAGGCTGAGGGGTCTCGGGGCTCCCTCCCAGGTGGTGCCCAGGGGTCCCAGGGCTGCCCTCCTAGTGGGGCACACAAAACTCTGTGGCTGCCCAGGAGCCAGACTCTTCCAGACCAGGAACAACTGGCAAATCATCCTTGTGCCTCAGTGCCAGGAACATCTGTCAGAGTCCATGGGCTGCCTGCCAAGGTTCAAGTGCTGCCATTCTACTGTTGATCCCATGACCTGCAGAGATGAGAATCTTTCAACAGGAGTCATCAGAAAGAGTTTATTTTTCCATGTCTCCACTTGGCTTATTCCACTAAGCAAAGTCATGTTCTATTGATTTATTCTGAAATCACATTTATTTTCCTTTAAGAAATAAACCCCAATATTTCATGTTTCAAATTTCAAGTGGGTTGCACAGGATTTGAGGGTCAGATTTTCAAGCGTGAGCACATCCATGAAAACTCTTGCCTAGGCAGGACACATCCTTTGCACGTGGGAGCACCCAGTATGAGCCCCTGAACTAGTGCTCTCAAGTAAGGGGAGTTGCAGCCTTGCAGCAGGTCGGGTGCCCCATAGAAAATTCACTCCTGCTCCCCTCAGGACTCCCTTCTATGTCCCCACCAAAGGAGAGACAGGCATAAGAGAGTTCACATTCTGCACTGAGGGCTGTAAATATGAAAACAGAACAGAGATTGAGTCCCCAGTTGGGTTTCTTTGTCTCTGGCAGCACTCAGGGACCTGCAGTGATCCTGTGGTCTGGATGAAGCTGCCGCTGCCCCCAAGCCCCGAGGCCCAGCTGCCGCTCTCATGTCACCACTGTGACGGGAAGTGGTGGAAATGGTACTATGGAGGTTTCTAGGGACACACACTGGCACACACTGACCCTGTGCCAACACTTGCCAGGGACTCCCTGCCCTGGAGAGAGAACTGGGCTCTATTACAGCTGTTGTGACACTGTCCCTGACCTTGGGAGGGCACAGAACCTGCTGTGTTATATAACAGCCAGGCACTGGCTTTAAACAAATACATTATCAGAATGGCTAAAGCATCACCAACACGTGCTTTGAGTAGAATGAGTCACCAGAACATGACTCATAAATAGAGGAGACACCTTTGATGTCTCCATTCCCCTCCACTCCACAAGCTGGCAGCGTGGCGAGACCTGGGGAGCGCTCGGGCTGTCACAGGTGTCCTTAATGGGATACTGATGCTCACACGTTGCTGCCACACCAGAAGGCCATGGTGGCCCTCCTGCAAAGGAAGTGTGGGCAGAGATCCATTGCCTCCGCTCAATTGCCTAAAACTTCCCCGGGCCGTGTTGACTAATCCCCACCCATGGCAATGGATCAGTGTTCCCTGATAGTGGGGATGAGGGGCATGTCCCTGATGAGGAACCAGGACATGACACCCGCACGTGCCCTACAGGCTGGAATGAGCTGCCTCAGGTGATGAGGGCGAGATGCAACTGGGGTCCAGGCGCACGGGCTTGGCTTTGGCTTGGCACATGCAGGACAACCGGTGTGACCTGAAGCAACTTTTTCATTTAAGAAAAAAGATTTTGGAAGCTGCCACCTCCCTCTGCTCACCAGCAAGTTTAGGGTTTCATAAAGTCGGCCTGGTAATGGGTTACAAATGTACCTATCAGTTTTACATTTGTTTTCATTCAGGCTCAGTGAGTCTTCACCAAACCTGGTGGTGTCAGGGAAGGGCCCCCCCAGTCCCTTGTCCTCCCCGCTCCCCTCCCAGCACACCCACAAGTGAATTGTTCTTCCATAATCTAAACCAACACTCCTCTCCAGCAAATTGGATTTCGGTTAAACCCTGTGACTTATGTGCAAATCCTGACAGCAGATCTCCTTGCGCAAAGCTCCCCGCGGGGCACGGAGCCACCGCGGACACGCGGAGCCGGAGCCTCCACAGCTGGTGTCAATCAGCTCAGCCCAGCGGCGGGGCCGCGGCCCTGAACCCTGGATCCTGGGCACAGCCCCTGATCCTGGGTGTCGCACCCCCAGTTCCCAGGCACTGCACTCCCAGCTCCTGGGTCTTGCATCCCAGACCCTGGAAATTGCAGCTCAAATTAAGCAGCAGAAAACCAATCCCAGCATTGAGAAAACCCTGAGTTCAAAGAGCCTCATGCTGATGTCGGAGATTCAGAATATAAATGTTATGTGGCACAAGGTACGGCAGGAACTGGCTGAGGTCATAAAAGTTATCTTTTGTTCTGAACATTATTCAACTTTTGAAGCTGTAATGAAGTGCAGTTCCCAGAGGAGTCAACCAAGCAGGTCTTGTCTGGATCGTGTGAAACTGAAGCTGAGCAAAGTCACCCATTTCTAATTCAGTTACATGGTGATTACATGGACTCTTGGCTGAACAGCAATGAGGGGGTTTATTTTCTGTGATGAATAAGCATTTTTAGTGTCTGGACTAGCAGCTGTCACAGAGCTTATATTTTTGCCAAGAAATTAACTCAGAGGGGAAAGATAAATTCTAACTCAATTTTTTTCTTTTTATTTTGAGATTTAGGATCAAGAATTGACAGAAAAGCCTCCAGTCCTGCAGACGAGCCAGGCCTGGATGCTACCACTGCCACAGGGTCCCCCAGCACTCCTGAGCACTGCTGGGGGGACTGAAGTGATGTCACCTTCCAGCCCTCTGCAGGCTGCAGCACAGCCCAGCACCTTCCTGTGGCCTTGGTCAGCCCATCCGTCCTGCACATGGGAATGGTGTCTGGAGAGTGATTGACAACCTTGGTGCTGTTCAAACATGATGGGGGGTAACAGCACCAGCTCCTTCAGCCTGGTGTGGGGGGAGCCATCCCAGCCCTCACTTAAGGATGTTTTGAGGTACAATATCCATGGGGGAAGGGTAGGCAGGACCCACCACACGTGACAGGCAGATGTCGGGACATTGAACACACCACAGGTCTGGGGTTTGTTTGCTGCAGCTCCCTCATGCCTGAGCAAGAGCTTCAGGATGAGCAAAATCCACTTCCTGCGCACTTACTCAGGGGCATTACTCGGTCCTTCATGATTGACTCTGCTGCCTGGAGTTCTCCGATGGAAAAAGTCTATTTAATTTTGTGGTCTGTTAGCAATTTAAGTTGAAGAAATGGTGTTCAGTTCCATTGTTTTCAGCCCATGATATTCATGTGAAAGGTTTCTTTGATTCAGGATGGCACAGTGCAGGAAGGAACTGCAGACACTATGCAACAGCACATTGGTGAAAACACAGATAATTGATCAGGAGCTGATTGTGAGCGAGATACTGATGTTGTTGGTGATTTAAAGGGATGTCATCAACTTAAAATTCATGTTTAATTTATCAATTAATTTATATGCTAAAATTGGAGAGATCTTGCACTGACTCCAGGTGAATGAGATTAGGAATAGGTGGTTTTCTTTGTCTCACCTCCTTCACTTAATGACCTTGTCTGCATCTTGGCCGTACCCTACACTCCCTTGGAGCACAGAACCAGTGGAAGTACTCACCGTAGTAAAACCAAACACATGCCAATGTCACTGCCAGCCAGGGGCCTGGTGCATGGTCTGTGTTCACAGCTGCCCCAGTGCCAGCACTGACCTCACAGCGTGTCACACCTGGCACTCAAGGCAGGAGTGCCCAGGATGTTGCTGTTGGCTCCCTGGAATCCCCGGAGGTGTGTGGAGAATGGGTGGTTTTCATCCTCCCCCTCCTCTCTCTGAATTTCATATCTGGTTTGCATTAATCAGCTTCATTGTTCTAATCGGAATATGTAGAAAATGAGCACCAGCAACGGCATTTGTCTCTTGGAACTGGTTCTGTGTATTGGAGGGCAGGTGCTGAGCCAGCATGGTGCTGCGGATGCCAATCCACACATTCTCATTCTCCCTCTCCTCCTTTCCTTGGTCCAAACCCTCCCTCCCCAGGATGAGACTCTCCCTCCAGGGAGAGAGATGCGCACCAGGTGCTACAGCCAGGGCAGGCAGGATAAGATTTGTGTGATGAGCTGGGGTTGTGTGAGGCTGCTGAGGCAGGGCTGATCCCTGTTCCCAGCCAGGCCGCGGGCACAGCGCTCGGCACAGCGCTTTCCTTGTGTGACTTCAGCTCATCAGAGCAGGATCTCACTTCATTCACCCCCGACCGAATTACGAGCAGCCGCGCCGGGGCTCTGCTTTCACAAATGAAATACACACTGCGCTGGCTGCTCTGTCTGCCAAAAGGCTGCTGATGGGTCACCCAGAGCGGTGCTCACGATCTGGTGTTTTCCTGATTTCACCAACCTCCCCCAGCAGTTTATTGATACCAAGCAGCACCAGAGCAGCCACAGACAGCAGGAGGGGTCAGCCTTGCTGTTGGCCCATGGCAGACACAAAGAGGTTTTTTTGTGTACAGAGCGCCTCAGCTTTCCTGTGCTGGCCTGGTTTGGGTTACAGACCATCTTGTAGAAATGCAGCGAAACATGTCCCCCCTTCCTGAGGCACAGACACCAGCACCAGCTCATGGAGACCTCATGAAAAAAAGATGCTCCATCAAAACTGTATCCCCTGCATGCCATATCTGTTGTTATTTGTCCTGCTTGAAGTGTCAGCACAGACACTGATGTAGCACTTAATGAACCAAACTGAACTTGGCCCACAAACTCCACAGTGACATTAAGCAAATCTACTTCTTATTGTCATTTATCAGTTTAATGAAGCGGCAGGGACAGCTCTATAATTAAAGTCAAGTTCTGTTGCACTCAAAGTAAAACTTGTTGCAAATTCTCCCTGAAGTGTTGTCATTTTCAAAAGAAAGTTCCTTCTGAGATTTTACAAGAAAACTTTTTATTTAGGTTAGTACTTTCAGTGGGAATTTCCCTGAAGGGGAAAATTTTATATCCCAGGATCAAACAAAATAAATCCACTCAAGTTGTGAAAAATAATGACTAAAAGTGTCTATTAATCCTGCATAAAAATTGCTGGGTTTTTACTAGCAGTCCCACGAGTTCTGGACAGGCTGAGTAGGGGATGGAGGCAGAGGTGAGGGACATGTGTGCCTGGGACACCTGGAAGCAAAAAGGGTGACTGGCATAGGCAGAGCTGTGGCACAGGGATGAGGACCCAAGTGGGAAGGAAGGAGGAGCACCAGGATCCTGCCAATGTCTCGCTGGGAGGTCAGGGGTACCCAGAGCTCAGCCATCAGGGAGGGTCAGAGGACACAGGAGGATGCAACACACCAAGCCCGCAGCCAGTCGCCCACACACCGGCAGCTGAGGCAGCTCCTGGGGTTTCTGTTGGGACCCCCGTTGCTGTGGTGGAGCACTGTCATGAACTCACATCTGCATGTCTTGAACTGATTCGGAGCGTGCAGGCGGCAGCAGCAGCCACATGACGGGCTCCCACTCTCCAAGCAGCAAAGTGTCCCATGCACCGGGGACTGTGGGGTTTCCCTGGCTGGGAGTGACATGATTAATGGCCTCATTACTGCAGCTTTCACTGCACTGCCTGTCATACACTCTCATGCTTGTACACAACTGTGGAGTCCTCGCTCCTGGTGCCAGCCCTGATTCATATGTCAATAAACAGCAAAAGAGAAGTGATTTCCCTGCCAAACCAAACAAACAGTATCTTTTTAGTTGGGGCTACAACATCCCTGTGAAGCCAGTGCCAAGGGGCATCGTGCTGAGGTAATTCCCTGCTCTGCTGATGCTCCCCACGCCATGCCCATGGGTCAGCAGCCCTCAGTGGGTATGGGGCACCCTGGCCCGAAATGTCCGATCTCCCAGAGGGAGAGTGCACTCCTCCGCCCATCAGTGACAGGCACCTTACAGCCAAAAGTGGAAAGGGATGGGGGAATGCCTTGTTTAATAGCCCTTTTATAAATAAAAAGGAATTATTGGTCTGTATCCCTCCTGAAACTTTAATAAAAGTCAAATGATAGTTTTTTCTTCTCTACTTTTTCATTTATTTCTAATTCAGACCTGCACTGGGGCCAGATTAAGACTGCTTTTAACCTTTCCAGCAGGCCTGGTGGAGGCATGCCCAGAAGTAGGGTGAGCAGGAGGAGGCTGCCCAGGCTCTCCATTGCAGCAGCACCCCTGGGGCAGCCACTGGGCCCATGCCAAGCCCTGACTGGCAGTGATGTCCCGCAGCCCCGGGAGCTCCTGCCACACCTTCCCTGTGCTGTCCCTTTCAGCATGCAAGATGCTGTTCAAGTAAGTCCAAGAGCTTCACATTGACTCGCATCAGTGAATAAATGGCTCAGGGTTTAGGACCTTACACCTTGAGCAGATCTGACAGTGCCAATGAGGAATACAGAGGTACCAGGGGAATCCGGAGTGCTGGGTGAGCCCAGGTTAGGGCACTGCTTAGGCTCTGTTCTCTTTAACACTTTACCACCCTAAAGCCTGGCCATGCAGGCTCTTCTAGATCAGATTCCACATTTTCTTGGTAGAAACAGCTGTATTTGCCAAAGGAGAAAGAAAAATGTTTTCCATTAACACATCTAACACACCTGTTAGTGTGTTCTGGCTGTACATAAGTGGTAAAGAGATTTCACTGTGACATTGCAGGAGGAGAGATAGTAAAAGGGCAGTTTCTCTCATGGCTGGAGTAGCTGAATTAATTACTGGGATTAACCCTTTGCAGGACACAGCAGCTCTCATGGGGGGAGCAGGAAGACATGCGTTAATTTGGTGCGATTATCATCTGACTGAGGACAGGTACAAGCACAGGTGATAACAAGCACCACTGTGACAGCAGTGCTGGTGTGGGTGGCCTTGCTGGGAAGGTGCAACCACAGAGAACAGAGGGACAGGGTGGGCAGGCACTGAAAGTGGAGGAATGTGTGGGCACACTGAACAACCTTAGCTTGTTCTTCAATGCCCTGAAGATTTTCCTGTTCCTGCTGTCTGGGGAGCATGCAGCTGGCCAAAGGTGACTCTGGAGATGTTGGCTACCAGGGTGTCCCCACACCCCTCATGGGGGACTTCCCATTCTACCAGTCTTGCTGGGAACACAGGCAGACCCCAGGGGAGGGTGATGGGGTCTGCAGCCCCGACTCAACCAAACAGCTCTGGCTCCCCTGTAAGAGCTTCCATCCATCAAGAGCTACCCCACTCTGCCCAAGGATGTGCTGGGAAGCCTTCCCAGAGGAATGAAGCTATGGAGGGAAATATTTCTCATCTTAGCAGATGAGAAAAGGGAAAAATAAGGTGAGCGAATGTTTTATTTAAGGGACAATTTAATTGCTGACATATGTGATAAAAGCTGTTTTTTTCCAAATTGGAATTCGTTTCTATCTCAGGATGAAGCAGGGATGTGGGGGCAAATTCTTTGGAGAGTCCCTTTGAGTCCCATCCAAGGAGGATGGGGAATGAAATGTGGCACATGTTAAACATGTAAATGAGGTACTGATTTACTGATTTATCTGTTTCTTGCATGAGATCTTCTTTGGCTGCATCAGAATTACTGTATTATTTATAAGCCTTAAACATTTAAAATTAGATGTGTGGTTTTAAAACAAAACATCAAAACCTTAATGCAAACCACATTGTTTCAATAAGAAATTAGATTAAAAAAAAGCAAATTCAAAAAGTTGCTGTGCTGGATCAAACCTGCACCTCATGTGGTTCACATTCACATTGGATCCATTCTGTAGGACTGGGTTCTCTTTGCAAAGATTTGCAACAGTGAACTCAAAACAAACATATCTGGTTTCATTCATGGAATATTTCCTTGTTATTGAAAAGCATCATTTTCTGCACTGTCCCTTGACATTTCTTGGGGAAATCCTGGAGACTTGCAGCTCACTGGAGGCACCAGGACATCCCACCAGAGCCAGAAGTGCGATGTGCAGGCAGCTGCTCTTCCACCACACTGCCGAGGGCTCAGGAGCTGCCACTTAACTCTTCCTGGGCTGTGACAGTCCCTCTGAGGGCACAGTCTCTTCTCCAGGGCAGCTGCCCTTGCTGGGCTGCTTGATAAAGTATTTGGAGGGATCTGCAGAACATCATCATCACCCTCTGCCTGTCCAAAAGCAAGATGAAGCATGACAATGACTGCCAGCTGCCCCCTGCCAGTTTGCCCACTTGCGAGGCATGTGCCTGCAGCTCCAAGGCAGCCAGAGCTGCACCTGGTGAGGAGATTGAAGGCGTGAAGCTGCTCAGGTCACTGGTTTTGTGGAGCAGTGCGAATCCGACCTCTGAGCGTCATGGAGTCTGAGTTTGATTGTAGCACCACTTCCAGCTTCTGCCCATTTGTGTGACTGGTGTGTTCTGCAAATGGGGGAAAATGGTGATGCCTTTCACTTACCCTCATGGGCTGTTGCCCTGGCATTGGCACCCCGTAAATGTGTCATCGGTGAAATACAAACCACATCACAGTGAAGTTGGAGTTGCATCAGCTGGTTGGCACTTCTGTAATTGCACTTGTGACCAAGTGTTGAGGAAGGATGAAGGACTTGGGGCTCCACATAGGGGGACAAAGCTCACTGTGCAGGGGGATATGCTGTGGGCCACGCTGCACCTGTTCTGTCACATCACAGTGCTTAATGTACCCAAAATGGGTAGCTTTCTCCCTAGGAGGTTGGAAAGGACAGACACCCCTCTGAGCAAGAGGACAGGGCCTTTGGCCAGTGCCAGGCCCAGGGCTGGCAGCAGGCAGAGGGAGCCCAGTGCAGAGCCATCCTGCGTCCCGGGTGCCAACAGCAAGACAAAGTATCACCCCATAAACACGGAGCAGAGCAGAGAGTGAGCTGTGGCTCTCCATGCCGAAGGGTGCCATCAGTGTGTGCCTTTCGTGCTGGTGGGTCACAGATGTCACTGCCTATTGTCACCGTGGGGGTCCCCTGTCAGCCTCTGCCCACTGGTCCTGATGTAACTTTTCACTCCCAGCTTTGTGGTGTTTGTCATGATGAGTCAGCACTACCCTCCACAACTCATCCCTCCATCCCTCTCATCATGCTCTCTATACTTGGGAAGCTGGGAATCTTACTGGAGGACAGGAAGAGTTTGCTAACACCCCATTTAATGCACATTTTTCTGAGAGCAATGGAGGAGCTGAGGGGAAAAGCATGAACTGCAGGAATTGCTCATTTCATTTCCTGTGGTTTCATCATTTTCTTGCTTCCCAATTTTGAATTTCAAAAAGCTTGTGGTTTCCCTACAACCCTCATCTGGGGGGAAGACACATTTCAGTAGCATTCTGAGCTGACATGGCATCCCAAACAAAAATAATATGATGGCAACTGATGTTCTGAACTATGTGAGAAAGAAACACAACCCCACTCTGCCTGTGTTTGGCCCAGGTGAGGCAGCAAAGCAGAACCCCCAGTGTCAGCAGGTCACCCTGAGTGTCCAGGAGGGTGTGGTGTGGGTGCTCCTGTGCTGGGGGCAGGCGGCCTGTCACTCCTGGCAGCAGAGCACATGTGGGCAGCAGGACACATATGGGGAGGGACAGGAGTGAATGCATGTCCCTCCCCTCTTTGAGCAGATTTCTGTCCCACTGGGCCAGTGCAGCTGGTGCTGCTGAGCTCAGGGTGGGCGTGGGTTCTGTTCGTCACCTGGGCTAGTCCATTCCGATGGGCTTGGAACTTGGCCTCTGCCACAGGAGGTAAGTGGGTGTCCCAGAGAGAGATTTGTCCTGTTCTAGCTAATGGAAAGCTCAAGGATATCAGCAGGATGAGCCCTGCAACCTCAAGTGGCCTTGGGTGAGATCTGTAAGAGCTGAACCTGCTGCGATCCTCGCCCCGTCCTCAAGCCTTGAGCAGGAGGAGTGCGAGGACACATGGAAACGTGTCCCCAAGTGCTTCACTAGAAAGATCCATGGGTTGCATGGATTAGGAGTCGCATGGACCACATGGGTTGCAGTGATAGCTGCAAATATCCTCCTCTGGACACTGCTGGGGAGTCAGCTTGTGTTTATTGAAAATAAACTTTCAGAGGTGAAGAGAAGCCTATTGGTGAGGAAAATAGGTTTGTGAGCTCAGAATTTATAGCCTGCCTCCATAAAGCTGTCCAGAATCTGTGGATCTTTCCTTCAGATATTCATGTTAAAATAATTTTCATTCTGTTAAATGAAAAGTGCTTTAAGTTTGGCAGGGCTGTGCTGCTCATGCTCTCACCACTTCATAAATTATACTTTATAATAACAGCTCAGAATAAAACAAAAAAAAAAAATTGGAGGAGGGGCCAAGGTCTGCACCGAGCTCTCCTTGTCGTCTGTAAATACCTCTTGCCATGATGTCAGTTGCTCTGACAGAGGATCTGCCAAAATCACTACCATATGTGGAGCCCGGGGTTGGACTTTACCTGGACTTTCCACATAGTGAGTAATGTGGCTCACAGTCCTGGCAGCACTCACATGGCTCATGGCTGCAGACTCCTCTCCACTTTCCTGTGAACCAGTTACTACTATTGGACAGCACAATTTCATCAAATCAACTTATTTTTATTTCCCCCTAACTTTTTCATCCTTTAAATAAAAATCACTTCACACTTTCCCGAACGTCTCTGATACGATTTAATTCAAAACACACAGTCACGGGATCAGGAGAAGGATGAGCGCTTCTCATTCAGACAGAAACCAGAACCCCATCAGGACGGAGCAGAACGGTCCCATTGCTGGGAGGGCAGTGAAATAAGTGTCAAGAAACAAATTTCTCACTGCAGAAGATATATCCAACTCTTTGAGGCTTTACTGCAGCATTGCAAAATGGGCTCTGTGGCCTGAGACGCCCCACTCATGCCCTGCAGGCTGCCAGCAGGCCTCCAGAGCAGGCTGCGAGGGCTGGGGACCTCAGTCCGTCCCCCTTCATCTGGTGGCAGGGGCAGTGTCATGTTTGGAATGAGGAGGGACTGGGCAGATGGTCAAGGATAAACCTGGGACACCACAGCCTCCATTGTTGCCCCACAGCCATCCTGCTCTGTGCCTGCCCCAGCTCCTGCTGGTCCTCCCAGGAACACGGGTAGTTGAGGGACAATAATACTTTTAATGACCCCTGAAAATTGTTTACCAGCCCTTGAAGGGGCTGAATTAATGGAATCTGCCCAGACATGGCCTGGGTGTGACAGAGCCTGGGGAGGGATCTGCCCCTTGCCCGGCAGAGTGGATGGGGCACAGAGCACAACCCCCTACTCTCTGCAGGGCTCAAAGAACTTTTCCTCCCCTCATGGCTCTGCACCCATGATTCTAATTATCCTGTTCTGTGAAGTGGTTTGGGGATGCAGCTCATATGAAAGGCACAGTAAAACCGAGCACAGTTGAGTACTAAATAGCAGAAGGACATGTCCACATGTGGCAGCTGTTAGTCACATTGCTGGGCCCTTTGTCTGGGGGGACTCAGCCACACGCGCCCGGCGCTGCCATGAGGAGAGCACAGGGAGCTGAGCAGGCGCAAGCAAACAGTGGCCAAAAGCTTGAGAGCTGTGTGTGATAAGCCCTCACTGCAGCAAAGTGTTTCTAGTGTGTGTTCAACTGGAAGCTCCATGAGCTTTAACACTTATCCCCACACACCACAGCGAGATGCTGTTCCTGTGCCCCACGAGCCTTGTGCGGGTGCTCAGGTCAATGACAATCTTGTGGGTGTTTCCCGAGTCGGGGCAAGGAGACCCTGGGCTTGTGGAAGGGCGTCAGCTTGTCACCCAGCTGCAGGCTCCGTTATCCAGCCCTGGCCCCAGCTTTTGTGTCAGTGGGAGGGAGATCTCTGAGGATTTGGCTCAGAGCAGACAATGATGCCATGAGCGCAGTTTTTGTCAGTGCCAATGAGTCTAACCTAATAAAAGGGGGAAATTTCCACTGACCACAGGGGAGCGGCATGGTTGAGACGGAAAAAAGAGGTGGAAAATTATTTATGACAGTGTAATTGCATTTGAAACAACTTGTATATAGCCAAGATTCCACAAGAAATTTAGGAAAAAACAACTTTAGGTCAATTTGATTTGTTGTCCTGTGTGTAAGGAGGGGGGGGAGGAAATTTCCCTTGTGAAAATTGGACTCTGCAACCAAATAAGAACCCATAATCAAAATTAATGTGGAAAATAAATTGCTGGCTGGCATCCCTGTCAGCAACGGACATTCACTGTAGCTCCACTGTCCTGAGACAGCAGCACGTCCCGGTGTGCCCAGCCCTGCCAAGCTGGCATCTTCCTCTGGTTCCCTTAAAATCGGGTTTTGTTGTCCCCAAGGCTGGAGGGAGGAACAAAAGGATGCCAAAGCTGTGGGCAGGGTGGCAGTGGCTGCGTAACTCCGGCGGGGCGAGGAGGGCCCTGCTCACACCCCGGCCGAGGGCAGGACTCCATGCTCTGCTCCCAGCCCTCCTGGGGCCATGCCTCATCCTCGGGGGCCTCCCGTACCTACCTGGAGGGCAGTTCTGGTGCACTGGAGTATCACGCCCTGGTAGATGCTGCCTGAGTCACTCCAGCTCTTCCCGTGGCTTCCTGGAGATCCTGGGGCTGGCAGCTGATCCCTGGCCAGCACAAAGGCTCAAACCTTGAGTAAATGGTGAGCATGTGCTGCTCTCTGGCTCCAGCTGAGCTCCTGGGCATCATACTTCCAAGTTTTCCTCCTCCACCAACATAGCCAAAAACCTTTGTTTTTTCAAATAAAGGTGAGAGTTTAATGAACTGCAAAAGCCTCTCTGGGCTCATTTACTGGAGTCCAGAAGTTCAAGCTTTCAGAAAACCCACCAATTCCTGCAAAAAGTGGCACCATGGGAATAGCCAGGGCTGTTTGCTCTCTGCAGCAGAAACTTAGTGCTGCAGAGGAGCCACGCATGCTGGCAGGCCGGTGTGTGGGCTCCAGAGGTGCTATCTCTGCACAGAGAGGTTCTGAGGTTTTAATCTGGCTCTGTTAGAGAATGTGCTGCTAATTCCAGTGGTTAATTTTATTATGTGTCTTTTCCCTCCATTATTTGGTTCAAAAGATGAAGACTAAACGTAGGATTTAAAATTATCCAGATTTCAGATCTTGCCCCTGGGAAAGCTTCAACCTCATCTTTTGTTTTCATTTCTGGATTTTTGCAGGTCTGCAAATGTGTTTGTTTAATAATGCAGCTGCAGGACAGATTAAAAAAGCAAGTATCGCTGGCATTTAAGATCTCTAATCCAGCAGTAAGACAAGCCTGCCGACCGTTTGCTTAATGTTCAACAGCCTTTTCTGATTAAGCAAAAGGTTTGAAGTGATTATAGTTTATTTACAACAAAAGTGGACTTAAATGAGAGTTAATTCCTCCCCCTCCTCCCTCATCGGGCTGCGTGCCAGTAAGCATGTGTCTGCTCTGCTCCCTCTTTCAGAGCATCCACAGAAGCCACGGCAGATGTTCCCACTAGGCTCTCCAAGAAGAGGTTCTCCTCTGGGAGCACCCAGGAATGGGAGTGTCCCTGGAGTCCTGACTCAGCTGTGGTACCGACTTAGGTGGGAGCCCTGTTCATTTCCCTGCAGAAAGTCCAGCATTTCTTCAGCTGATACTGCATGAGAAATTTTTAATTTCAAGCACCAATATGCTTTATTTTCCTTATTGTTCATCAAACAGGCTTTAAAGAGCAAGAGGCTACTATGGTGAGCAGTGGTGGCTGTCTGTGGGGTTTGGCCATTGTGTCCCACTAAGGCCCCATAATCCAGGGAGACAACAAGGAGGGAAAAAGCAGAAAGAAGAGGTGAGAGTGCTGGGAAAGAGGAGGCAAAATCCACTTCAAAGTGATGCAAAAGCTAAAGGGATTGAAAATAAAAAAATGAAGTGGATTTTGATTTGTTTTCTGGTCAAAATATTTCCAAAGGAAATTTGCAAAGGGATTTGTTGGTTTTTTTCAGAATATATCAGCATTTGCCAGTGTATGAAAACATAAACTGCAGAGGCAGCATCCAGTTCTTCCCAATGACTAAGCTGGGACTTCCTGACACTGCCTGGCTCTGCCAGCTCCCAGCTCCACCCGCTGGAACACCTGCAACAGGTGCGAGGCAGAGCTGGGGGCTGTAACAAGGTCACTATTTAGGACTTAATGGCATATGCTGGGCACAGGGTGTGGGGCACCCACCGATAATGGGGTCCCTGCTGTGGCACTGTCCCCTCTGGCTCGAGCACTGTGGGACTGGTGCTCAAGAGGCACAGACCACAAGGCAGCCAGGAACCCTCTTCGAAAGCTGTCTCATCCCGGTTGGGCAGGTGCATTTTCATGTTGGGAATCTGGTGGGTCTCAGAGTGAGCAAGAGACTGGGGGACAAGAGGGAGTGGTGGGGGATATAGGGCTCTCTGATGTCCTGGGGCTAAGAGGCTCCGGTTTTCCCCTATTGTACAACCTATCTGAAGACCTTTACGGTCCACATTGGACACTCATTGGAGGATCCACATTGGATCCTCCCTGCCCACGGCCTGCCTATTTGCCACTTCCAGGGCATCATTTCCCTGTTAACTGAAAGTAATTTTCCCATAAAAATGTAAAATTACTTCTCCAAACAAGCCATCAAGCACACGCTGCTCACCAGTGTGGTGAAATGCTGCGAGTGCAGCTCGACGTTGGCGCCAGTGTCACGGACCATGGGCAGGGAGCTGCCTCGGCGGGATTTGGCATTTCCCAGCAGCAGTGGTGGCTCAATGGATACAATGAGGCTGGTGGGCCCCGGGGCCGGCACTAGGCACTGCCCCTGTCCCTACCTACCGGCTCAATGAAGCCCCTGGCTCTCACCGGCAGGGAGTGCGAGGAAGAAAGACACAAAAGCTTCAGAGAGTGAATAAACTCAATTAGATCGCTGTAATTGCAACAAGAATTAGTGTGGGGGTCGGGCACATGTGCCGGCACAGAGCAGTAATTAAAAGTGCCATGTTTGCCGTGCTGGGGAGGTGGCCTGCTGGGTCCCAGCAGTGCCCTTTGAAAAGCTCCATGATGGAGCTTCAAGCCTGGATAAATACAAATGTCAGTGCCTTGCAGCCTGTGGGGGGACTCTCAATTCACAGCTCAGTGGGAGAATCTCCTGCTTTACATTCCCATCAGTTGGGCTAATTTCAGAGTCAGGCTTTGATGTGCTTTGGGGAGCCCTGTGTGCTACACACTTTCCCAGCGAGGCGTCCTCTCCCTTTCTCAAATGCTTTATTAATTTTCTCCTGTGGTTTTTTTTATCCTTTCTCTCAGGCCTGTCTGCAACTTCTCTTTTGTGCTTACCCAGCAGGGCTCATAGCGGAGAATTTATATCATTCTGAAATACATATAAAGAAGGGATAAAAGAGGAGAGGAAGAACATGCAGAGATCAGAATGACAATCCATCCTGGGAGCCAGGGTCCCCTTGCTCCAGCCACCAGCCCCGTGTGCCCCCAGCGCTGATAACACCAGTTTCCCAGCTGAGTCCAGAGCTGCTCCTCCCCATCTGTGCCATCAGCTCAGGGACAAGGATAGCTGATGCCCCAAGGGACAGCAAAGGTGACAGTGGACTGTTAACAAGCATGACACTCCACAGCAGCGGGCAGGATGAAGTATCTGGTCAGAGGTCCCTTGGAGTCCAGCCTTTGCCACCCGCCCTCAGCCACCACAAAGGGCAGCAGTGCCACCAGAGCGGGTGCAGCACTTGCCACTCACTGGCAGGGGAGGCTGTGACAGGCAGACTGTGATGGGCAGGCTTTGACAGGCAGGTGATGGCACTGCCATGGCACACGGTGTTCCTGGTGCTGCCAGCCACAGGATCCTCACAGCCCTATCCCCTTTCTGAGGCACAATGGCAGCACTGGATATGCCCAGCACAGGGCCCTGCCCACACTGCCATGGTCCCCAGTGGTCCCCTCATCCCTGCTTTGTCCCTGGTGCTCACCAGAAGCAGCCAGCACCCACTGGGTGCTGTGGCTGAGGCCACGGGTGCATTGCTGCTGGGGTGCATGGCCTCCCTTTCATGCTCCTCGATGGAACTCCAGCCTCCTCAACCCCATCACTCTCCCCTTGCCTGCCCCCACCCTGGGATGCTGCTGGGCCACTGTGACACCCGCACGCCGCAGTGAGCAGCCCCGGCTGCTCAGCTCCTCCAGAACTGGCATCCAGCTCCCTTCCTGTTTTTTATTATCAACTGAATTTGGCATGGAGGGGATTCTCTCCCCACATCCCATTGGCAAAAAAAGGCTCAAAAACCAGCAAAACCATTGTTTGTGCTCGAAGGGTGGGGACCAGGGTGAGGAGAACAGCATGTTTAGAGCCCAGAGCTAGGAACCATGAGAGCATCTGGAACAGTTAGTGGGACAGGGGCGTTACAATTAAATAAAAATGGGCGATTACAGAACCATTCCCTGGCTCTGACAAACACCAGGGCAATGCGGCACATGCCTGAGCACACAGTTAAAGGGGGTTCCTCTCCTACAGGCCCAGAATAAATGGAGTTTTCAACGGAAAAGGCTGAGGCTGGTGTGAACTTCTGTGCATGGCACAGAGGAGCACAGCTGCCCTTTGCCAGGACGTGGTGCAGAGGCATCTCCCACTGGAGGCAGCGCGTGGCTCCAGTGAAAGGAGTCACATTCCTGGGGGCCAGAGAGGCCTCAGAGGAGCCGGAGCATGGCAATAGTTCCCACTGGCTGCAGCCACTGCCACAGCCTGGTCCCTTCACATAGCAGGG
Organism: Oxyruncus cristatus; assembly: GCA_013399855.1. Taxonomy (NCBI): domain Eukaryota; kingdom Metazoa; phylum Chordata; class Aves; order Passeriformes; family Cotingidae; genus Oxyruncus; species Oxyruncus cristatus. Next base: position 402,591 of record VXAY01003078.1, on the reverse strand, counting down.
AAGCTCCTGCGCCTGCCAAACTCCCCGGCCCCTCTGAGGGTGCAGTGTTCAGCCTTGGCTGTCAGTTTGCAGCTGGAATGGAGATTTTGAGCCAGCTTTCTCTTTTCACAAGACCCTGAAGAGCATTTGTGCCCCATCCCTCCAGTTCCTGCTGTTTGGAGGGAACTGGCAGAGTTGGACAGTGCAGCTTTTGCAGATATACAAGTCCTACAGAAAAAACCCTACTGTTCAAGGACCTTAGCCCCATGCCCTGAACTGTGCTGTTTTCATTAAAGCAGTGAAATCGGGTTTCAAAAAACCCAGGCTTTGGACAGTGGCCCTCGATTTGGGCCTGATGAACAAGATCCAGAAGCAAAACAATGGCTGTTTCCACAATGGTTGAAGGGAAAGGGAACAGGTCCAATTGCAAAACTTGGATCCTGGCACTGAGGGAGTCTTTGTGTGTGAGACCTGTGGCAATGGATGGCAGTGACTTCGGGAAATTCAATACTCGCCTAGCTCATAAACAGAAAACAAGGAAAATAAACTTGGGCAGATGGGAGGAAGCACAGAGCCAAGCCGTTGATTTCTGCTGGGCTGGAAAGTAGCCTAGCTGTCCCCGGCTGTGGGTCCTGAGCTCGATGGCTACCGAGGCCATGTCAGGGTGCTCAGGGCCACAGTGATGGACACTGAGCACTGGGCTGTGCAGCTGTGGGAGGCAGCAGCCCCCCCTCTACCCTGGGCACTGGGTGGGAAGAGAGGGCACGGGGAGTCGGGGCAGGAGGGTCACGGTGCAGAAGCAGCACGGTGGGAACTCCTGCACCGCCAGACAGGAGCAGGGAGGTGACAGTGCTGATGCCCACCACAGCTCACCCCAGAGCACGGTGGAGGCAATGGCGGCAGATTGCCTTGTGTCATTTCTTGCGGAAGCTGGAAACGCTTGGCCGCGGTGGTGACAGGGGTGGGATAACCACTTGAATAGAAAAGAAATTTCTCTGCCAGCCTCCTCCCAGAGCACACTGGTGTGTGGTGGTGCTGCTGGATCCCTCATACAAACCCTCTGGTTGTGCAACTTCCCGGGGCAGCTCCTTGTCTCGGCAGTTTCACCTCCAGGCTCTTCAGTGGAGGAGAGCAGGGGTCTGAACTCAGTGCCTGGGGCTGGAAGTGGAGCCTGTTTGGCTTACACCAGTCACCGTGAGTGCTATGTGGAAGAGGAGCTGCCCCTCAGTGCACGCCAGGGGAGGACATGATGGCTGGGGATGCGACAGGAGCAGGGAAGGGCTGCAAAGAGATGAGGGCAGCAGTTCAGTGAAAGAAATTACTTTTGAAAAAAACTTTTGAGAAACAGAGATGATGACTCCATACAGCCTCAAATTTGCTGCCAGACGATGCCGCCTAGTTCAAAAACCCAAGAGCTAACTGTTCCCTCTTGGCCACAGACAAGAGGAATCAGTATTTAGATCATTTATGGGCCGCAAAAGGTCCGCGGAGATATGAAATCTGTGGATTCATTGAATTCCCTCAGTACCACAACCCCACATTTGCAATTACAGATTCATGGAGCTCAGCATCCCTCCTGCCACTGAGCACTGCCTGTAACCCTGCTGCGTGCTCAGTCCTGGAGCTGAGCTGGCTGCCCCATGCCAGGCACCGGCCTCGGGTGCACCCCAGGGGGACAGCATGACACAAGAGGTTCCCCAAAATCTGGTACAGGAATACTGGAGTGCCCCAAGTCACCCAGCCACCTCCGCAGGAGCAGTGTGTGTGTGTGTAGGAAAACCTATGGAATCTTTATGATAAATAGTCTTTCTTGGGAAAAGAAGCAGCATCCTCCCCTCAATTTGGGCAATTATACTTGGTTATTTCATGTTTTAAACTGCTGGCTCATAACAGAAAAGCAACCAAGAGGGGAGCAGCACGGCTGAGCTGCGCACACTGGGATGCAGTGCCAGCGCCTGTGTGACACTGGCCACTGTCACCAAACCAAGAGAGCAGGGTCCAAGTTGTGCCGGCACCACTGCCTTGGACCCCAGCCTGCTCCTGTTGGTGTTTGCAGCACCGAGGCCAAGGGGCAGGACCCAGTCAGCCCAGGGCTCTGACTGTCCCTGCCATGACGAGAAGCTTTTGCCTGCTCAAACCAGCACAGCCGGCTTAAAGAAATCCAAGCCAGCCACCTACTGCTGCTCCTTGGAAATTCAGAGCAGCATCGTGCCTGACCTCCCTTTCTGACAGAATCGTAAGAGAAATACTAGTGATAAAATACAGTGGATACTTTGTTGGAGAAAAAACATCATAAATCAGTATAAGAAGTACACTTGAATTTTAGAGGAATATGTCAGATACACTGGCCAGCCATTAAATTTTACAGGTTCAGTTTAAGAACTTCAGGAGATTGCTGGCATTGCCTGAAAGGGAGAAGAAAATTATAAACATATGCAGGGGGCTCCGAATGAGACACAGAAATCTGGAGGATAATCCTTATTGCTATCCAGGATACAACGAAATAGCCACAATAAAGAATTCCATTCACCTGCCTGGAGAATGAGTGACCATAACATCTAATGCCAGCAAAATTAAAGATATTTCTTCAGAGTGAGTGGGTCAGGTATTTGTTGACTGCTGCAGGTTTGCTTCGGCCTTGCCTGGCCCTTCTTCACCCCGGCTGATCTCCTCCCGTGCCACCAGTCTGCAATGTCGCATAGTCCATCCCGCAGCCGAGCAGCTGATTTTGCCGCCCATAGTGTGCCTGTGCTGAGAGCCCAGGCAGCCACGGTGCCAGGGCATGTGGACACAGGGGGCAGCAGTGCCCATCACTGTGCAGTCAGATCTGGCCTGTGGGGGGAGGGCATGTGGGAAACATCACTTTGTGGGGCAGCTTTGGGAGGGCAGAGGAGGAGATGCCATCTGCCAGGGTAAGTAGAGGAAGTGAGGAGACAGTCATTGTGCTTTTGAGCATCTCTAGGCATAAAACTGGGCCTTTGGGAAAGCAGAGGGACATGAGAACTATGGAGCACGGGGCCATGCTGACTCTTGGGACACTCTTGTCCTTCAGACATTCTCACAACACCGTCCTGCTCAGCCTTGGACACAGGTGATGCTGAATGGCCACTTGGAGCACCAGGACATGTGATGCTGTAGCCAGGGAGCACCAGGATGCAGGATGATGTACCAGGGGAGCGCCAGGATGCAGGATGATGTACCAGGGGAGCACCAGGATGCAGCTCTGGAAATAAGCGCAAGAGCCCTGCAGGTCCAAAGTCAGTCCTGGGAATAAGGGTCTTGATGGAGCAGTGTCATATGGAAGTGAAGCACTGGGAGCTCAGAGAAGTCCCTGTAGACACAGTGGGAAAGCCAAGAGGCACCATCAGCAGGGACTGTGGAGCTGGAAGCCCCTGGATCCAAGGACATTGTTACTATACTTCAGATTATATAAATAACTCGCTGAATAAAACCACATGTGACCACATTCTGTTCTCCATCCCTCTGCTCTGCCGGCAGCGCACAGGCTCTTGCAACACTTGTTTACTGGGGAGACTGTATATAAAGTGAAAATAATTTGCTGGGTCTTATGTTTCCACTTTAATTCTCAGTGTATAAAAAAAACCTGTGAATTTGCTAATGGGCTTTGAAAACGTATTTTTAAAGCAAGGGCAGCATGACTCGGTGAGTTGTTACAAAGGATTACAGAAGGAACAAGGTTTGCTAGGAAAATTATTCCCTTGAGAAAATCTGTAACAGTTGAAAGGCCAGAGCCTGCTTCTTTCCAAGAAAATAAACACATTTCTGCATGCAAAATCAAGCTTTGTCTCAGGTATGGATTTTTTTCTGGTACTTATGTGCTTCCCATAGGCTTTGGTGTTCAGTTTGATATGTTTGAAGGCCAAACATACACTCCAGTTCTCTCCCGGAAGGAAGATTCCCATTGCACCTTTGAAGCACACTTTTGGACAGAGATAAATGGCAACGAGCTTCAGGAGTGTCAGAACCAGATGGTCAATTGAGATTCCTTTCTACATTTCTCTATTTCAACCCAGAGTTATCTTGCATAAAAAATATTTTTTTTAGCATTAGTTCTGACTTCTCTGGAGCAGGAGAATTTGCAAATGATCTGCTCAGGGGCCACAAACCCTTGGCTCTCTCTTTCCTGGTCATTATAATCCACGTGCTTTGGGAGTTTTTGTACCCAGGGCCAATTTAGAGCATTTGATTTGCTGGAGTTTTTTGTTAAAAACGTCCTCATCCAGTGGAGCAGCTCCTACTGTCACTGGGAATGCAGGAATCAGTGTGAGTCTTGCACTTCTACAGGTAGGGAATTGTTATTCCTTACTCACAGACTAAACCTCCTGGGAAACAGTCCCTGAAATTCTCCACAAACATTTGCAATTCTTCCTCCAACAGCCAGGAATACTGTGACAGGTGGGAAGGCAGTAAGTGGGAATCAGATTTATGATTTTACGATTTAATGTTACAAGGTCTTTTGGGCAAATACCCACATCCTCTTCAATCATTCCTGCAGTCGCTGTCTGTCTGTGGGGGCTGTGGGGGCTCTGCCCTTTCCAGTGAGGAGACACGATGCCTGCAGCTCTGTGCAGAATTGAGTTCTGGTCATAATAATCCAGCACATCTCCTGCCTCCAGGCAGTTTCACCATTTCCCCCCTTTCCACAGCCATTTCGGCGTCTCCCCAAGCAGTGTGGGGAACACGCTGGATTTTCCGCATCACATTAATCAGAACCAGGTACGACTGCTGCCCCTTGGCTGGCGGGAGAGCAGGAGTTAACCCATCCTGTGGAATGAGGCTGTAATTGCCACTAGGCTCCTAAGATGAATGAGCTTTTAAGGACTGCCAACTTCTGAATGGAGGCAGGAAGACCAACAACAGCACCGGCTTAATAACCAGCAGCCAGCAGCAGGAGCACATATGGAGGCAGTGTGGTTCAGCTGGAAATTAATCCTGGAGGTGTCAGGGCAGTGGATAAGGGCTGTGCTGGCAGCATGGAGGTGGAAAAGATGAAATCTGACTGCCAGGGAAACAAACAAGGCTGCCAGGCTGGACATGTGTGTGAGCCTTGTTTCCCTGTTCCAGCCTGGGGACCCGGAGCCCCCGCACTGGGGTTGACTCAGAGGCTGGCGGGCTGGGGAGGCGATCCCAAGGCTGTTGCAAAACAGCTGCTGGATCTCAGCTCCTGCCAGGATACATCTCTGGCTGGGACTTGGGTCCTTTGAACCCAGCTGAGAAGCAGCAGAGAAAACCAGCAAATTAGGCACAGGGTTTGACCTCAGAGGACCACGGAGAGACTGTGTACCCTGGGACCCCACAGAGCAGCACCTGCGGGGGCTGGGCAGAGACTGAGGGATGCTCTTGCACGTCATGGGTGAGGTCACCAAGGGGCACTTCCACTGCGCCAGTACCACCAGCTCTGCACCAGGCCCTGTGGCACAAAGGGATCCAGGGGACCTGTTATGGCACTGTCCTGACTCTGAGCAGCTCTTGGAGCTCTTGCACAGCAGCAAAAATGTTTAGAACATTGTACATCACCCTGCAAGCACCTCCCTGAGCAGGGGCAGCAGGGCTTGCATGGAGGAGCCACAGCTAAGCTTAAACATCTGGCTCTGTGCATTCCTATATTGTAATAAAATAAGTCTTCCCACAGATTTCACGTCATCTTTGTCTGGGCATCACTGAACTGTGAAGAGAGAAACTTTTTTGTGGTTTTCCAAGGAACAAAGAGACGATCTGCATCTGGTGAGGTGTCCTGGCAGCCTCCTGCACTCCAAGCCTGCATCTCATGCTAGCCGTGCAGCCCGGTGTTCTGGGACAGCTGCCTGGCACACAGCACCCAAACTGCAGAGCCTGGGTGGACTGGAATCCCCAAGGCCCGGGAACTGTGAGAGAACCTCACCGCAGCCCACAAAGACCAGGAACAGCAGCCCCCAAACAGAAAGAGGTCCCAAGAACACACCTGCAATTTGGATCCCACCTTTTTGGCCCCTGCTCACATGAAAAGGCAACAAAGGACATAAAGCAACTGCTTAAAAACTCACAGTCCCAGTGAAGTACAGGGAGGACCATTCCCTGTGGCTGACCCAGGCACCGAAAGGCACAGCCTCAGCACCTCCCGGGATGGGCACAGGGACAAAAATTGCATTTTCTCTGCAAAGTACAAACCTGCTAGTGCAGGTGGCTCAGCAGAGGGAGTGAGCACAGATATCTGTGGGGAATTAACAGAGCAAAACTGAAGCAAGCTGGATCGGATCATGCTTTGCAGGGAACATGGAGCTGTCTTTGTTTCCAAGGAGCAGCCACGGAGCCCTTTGCTCCCACACCCATATCCTGCAGGCTCCTCCCAGTGGTGCTGCTGCACCATGACTGCTCTGATGCTGTTTATCTTTGATCACGGCCTGCTGAAAGGTGCTCAAGTGGCCCACTGGGCTCTCTGGCCACCTAGCATCCTGTGAGGACAAATGACTCTCTAGCATCAAGAAAATTGTGAAGAGAGTCCCCTTCTCCTCAGCTGCCCAATGCAGCCTGTAACCCATCAGCCTGCTGTGTTTATTTGGAGCAGGCACGTTTAAAGAGACCCTGAGCTTATCGTAAGACTCCCACTTAAGCAGAGAAGACACACCCACAGGGCTGTTGAAGGTCAGGGGAACGTTTGGCTGCAGCCACCCCTTGCAGATGATAAATGGCTGATGGGGGAATGCAGTGGGAAATGGGATGGACTTGGCTGTAAATGTGAGTGGAGAAAGTGCGTTTGATGGAACCTGAGCATTCAAGGAGGGGAATGCGGCCCCCACTCCCAAGCCTCCTCCTCCCCAGGCCTCCTTGCCCCTGTTCCTTGGTACACGTTTGCATGTGTCCCCATGGATCAGCGCAGGGAGACCCCAACCATAAATCTTCAGGAGCCATTTTTCAGTGGGACTAGATTGCATTCAGGCCATAACTTACCAGTCTGTTTGGGAAAAGGGATTTCATTCCTTTGCTTCTTCTTGTCAGAATGGATTTACTGATCCCAAACATGTTCCTTGCACTTTATTTAGTGCTTATTATGCATCATTTACATTGCTGAGCTGTCACCAGCCTGTCTGCGCAGTACAGGCAGGCAGGCAATGCACTTTCCTGCCCTCTTGCTCTCCCTCCAGATGTGGAACTGGGAGGATAAGGCAGTTAAGAGATCCCTTGTCAGATGCCATTTGTTTTTTTGGGGATTGTTCCACTCCAAGCAGGGGTCAGACAGGCTCAGCACAGATGGGTATCTTCCTCCAGCTACATTCCCAGGAACAAGGCACCTGGAACTGGCAGTTTCAAGGGAGAGGGTTTGATTTTCTCATTAAGGGTTGCCAAGTGATGGCTCTTGAGCGCAGAACCTGTGCCTCAGCCTGTACTGGGACAGGAGGTTCCCCAGTGTTGACAGTGCTCACTGGATGGGTCACTTCTGCAGCAATAGCAATATTTCTCCCTGAACTCCCTGTCATGTTTCCTCCCTGGCAGCCCTTGCTGTGCAATGCTGTGGGATCTGCCTTCCTACCCAGTACCCAAAATGAGGAACAGGCAGAGATTCCAGATCCCTCCTCCTACCTGAAAGGATCCCATGGCTCCTCCCAGGACTCCAGGAACTGACCTGCTGATCTCTGGGAGCTCTGAAAGCAAAAGGAACAGTGGCGTTAGATGTCAGATCAGTGATGATCACATGGGAGGGAAAACACAGTTAGGATTTACATTCTGTTCCCTATGAATGCTTTGGCTGATGTACTAAAAGCTGGATGGAGCATAAAAGTGGAATTTATTCAAATTAAATGGTTGCAAATGTCATACTGCATTGAGCCAGAAAGTTCTCCTACACGCAAAGAGTGGAATTTTGCTTCTTAAAGCATGTGGGGTTTTTTACCTGCTACTGCCCGGAAAGGACAGGCCTGTCCTGGACTTCTGCTCTCCAAAATAAAAAACAAAAAGCACCATCTGGTCGGGGTGCCAGGATGTATCCAGAAAGATTTCAGAAAGGCAACATATACTTTTTCAATTATTGCTTGAACACCAGGTGAATACCAAAGTTACCTTCAGATGTAACTATAACAGCAGTTGTTACTGTTTAGCATTTACCCTTAGGCTCAGAACCACTCAGTCACAAAAGGAGAGGACCATCAGGCCGGTGACTACGGGGTGCTGACCCTAGTGGGCCTCAAAAGGGCAGGTTAAAGAGCGGAGGATCTCCGTCCAAAAGGCAGACTCCTCTGAGGCTTTTTGAGTGAGGACCCCAAATAAGAGATCCCAGAGCCTTAGGACCTATGAGGAGGTGACGTGTAGGATGTCCTCTGTCCGCGGGCAGAGGTGATAATCCTTTTCCCTGCTCCTCCTTGGCCAAGGTCCTCTCCAGTGGACACTCTCAGGAACCAGCTCTCCTTCTGGGGGACTCTTGGAGTGGAGATCAGAGCTCAGCACCCAGCGTAGAGCTGCACATTGGGGTTGGGCTCTCCATCCTTACCTGCTTATTTTAGCCCATGACTGCCTGACTCCAGATAACTGGATTATCTTCCTGCCTGCTGTTAAATCCACATTAAAGTCCAGTGTGTCCCGCCTGGGTCGTGGCACTTGGCACCTCACGGGTCTGTGCGTGGTGGGGGGTCAGGCCAGGGCTCTCAGCGGACACCGGGGCACCTGGCAGCTTTCATCACATGTGCCGGAACACGCAGAGCCTGTTGAAAACAACAGCTTGTAAATGCAAAGCTCCGTCTCCAGTTACTACTCCCCTGCATCAGCCCGTCTCCTGCTCTCCATGAGATATGTTCCAAATGATAACATTTGTCTTTAATAAATGGGCACTACATAAACTGCCTCCTATGGGAAACCTGGGGGTTGTAAGTAAAACCTGATGTTTCCATTTCATTATAATGCATTTGCTCAGAGATGAATTCCAATCCATTCCCTGTTTAATATCAGCTGAAGGTGTGCAGTGGGTTTTTGCTATTTATGAAACTCATATCACTGGGTTGAATCCGTTTCAGATTCCCCAGCAGTCTCTGTGTCTGTATCAGCTTGACCTGAAACAAGGATGTTCTTCTGCTGGAGTCATTGGTATCACCAACATTCAGGGAGGATAAGGGGCAAAGCTCCTTCCATGGCTACAGAATATCTGACTGTAGATACACAGTTCTTATCCAAATGTTTCTTTAGGATATCTCCTGGGATGCTTCCTTTCAAGGCCAAATCTCTCTGTATTGGTCCCTACTCCAAAAAGGAATCTGAGATGCAAAACCAATTACTATGTCAGAGCAGCATTGCTGCCACACTCCTGCACGCACTGTACACCTGAGGAACATGGCAAGCTGCAGCACTCGGGGTCCTGGGCCTTCTTGTGTGCCCCTTGTGTGCCCCTTGTATGCCTCTTGTCTTAAACACACTGATCTGTGCGCACAGCTTGGACCTTGACATGCTTCAGCAGAGAAACGTTTCGCAGGTCAGTGATTATTTCTCAGCCACTCGTCAGACACCCGTCACATCAGGGAGCACAAATCCCACCCAGAGCATAACAAAACGGCACAGGTAGGAGCATCTGGGTTTGGTTCAAACAGATGTAAACCATGCGCTGAGTGATCCCTCAAGTCCAGGGCTTATGTTTCACCCATCCATCATGTCCTGGTGCTGTATCACTCAGGCATTTCTAACAAAAGTGATGAGATAATCTCTGCCCGTGGGAGCTTCTCTGCTGGTATCTCCTGCAACAGGAGAGGGGAAGCAGAGTGCTGCCTCCTCCCCTGCTCATCTTTGCAGAGGTCACTGTTCTGACTCAGCCTCAACAGGGAATGCAAATCCTTCAAATAACCTCCAAAGATTTGGAAATCGGGCTCAGGGAGTCACCATCGGTTCGTGTCACTGCTGGAGAGAGAAGGTATTACCTGAAGTTGTACAGAGTCATCAACAACTGGAAGAGAAGAAATTCATATTGCAGCTGCATTTCTCTGCTTCCCACTTCTCCTCACTAAAAAACCAGCACCACAGAGAGTAAATTACTGCAACCATAAAGCCATTAGCTAAACCCTCCTGCCTCAAAGCTGTCCCATTTGGGAAGGTCTGGACAGGACGGCTGCCGGGGGGGACCCCGCCACACATTGACTCATGAGCTGGCTGCCTTCATGAACCCTGCTGAGAACCTGAGTTTAGTTCATAGCAAATGCCCTTTGGGGACGGCAAAAATAAAAATTAAAAAAAAAAAAAAAAAAAAGAGGGAGAGACTGACCCATTTGAGTTCCATCTGTTGGGGTTTATAATGTTCTCCTTATAATTGCCAACAGACAATGTGAATTGCAATTAGCTAATTGCTTGCTAACTTTCCATTCTAATAATAGTCATGTTCCAGTGTTATACAAGCTTGGAGGCTGCTGCTGTTCCCTTGCAACTGGCAATAATAAATAATATCGTATTCCCTCAGCTTTGCCATTTCTTCCAAGTTTTATCCCCATGCAAATTGCTCCAGCATGTCCTAATCCCTGACGGGATGGCAGAGGCATCAACAGCATTTATTTGCAGTTCCCTGCACTGGGAGGGTTCAATGCTTGCACGAGGATGTGGCACCGGGAAGCTGTGATTCCTGTGTGCCATTTGTCCCCACTGCAGAGCCAGTGCAGCAGGGCCAGGAGGTGCCTCTCATCATGGTAGGGCAGCAGGACAGGATATGCACCCTTGGAAATCCAGTCCTTCCCATCACCATGTGTGTGGTTACAGCTCTTTAGAGGTTTTGGATTTTGTTTGGCTTTTCACTTTCCCTCTGCAGGATCAGATGTGGCCCTGGCCCCTGTAGTGACATGTTTTATTACCAGTAGCTTCAATAATGTCAGCACAGACCCAAACTGGAGCTTTCAGGAACACACACTCTCCAGCAGCAGAACAAGCTGTACAGTGTCACTGCTGCAGCGATAAGGGGGGACTGGATCCTGGCAGGGCTCCTGGAGGGCACAGAGGGCCAGTTGGGTGCTGAGCCCAAGCATCCCCAGGATGGGGGCATGGAGAGCTCCCTTCCACATGGGTGAACTTTTTGGCACTCCCTCTCCAGCCTGTCTGACCTCCAGCTCATTACTGCCGTGCAGATGCAGCTAATTGAGAAGCAGAGCAGCAGCCTGATCCAGTGAAGTCAAGGCCAATGAAATGAGCAACATCATTCCCTAGCGCATGAGGAACTACTGAACATGGAGCTGCCAGCAGGCTGACATCTCCAGAGCTTACAGACTAATCCCATTAAACTCAAGCAAAAAGCTTTTCAGAGCTGGGGAGCCGTGTCCAGCAAAAGCTGGGCTGGATTATTCACCTCAGGGGTTTTTCCACATGCCTGGAAACCCCACATCACAGGCAGGGGAGTGTGGGACCCCAGCCGCAATGCAGCACAGGATGGGGGGCATCTTCCCAAACCCCACTGCTCTGGGGCTCAGCCCACAAGGGCTCCTGGTTCCCCAGATGGGACTTGCACAGAGGGCAGCAGGGGCTCTTGTTCAGGTTCTTCATGAGCAGAACTTTCTGTCACTGAATCAGGTGCTCTCCCAGCACCTCCTCCTGTGGGCTCCTCAGCTCCAAAGCTGCTTCAGGCTGTTTCTCCTTTGGGCACTATGATCCCAACTTTTCCGTTCCTGACTTCTCCCCTCCCCTGCTCTTGCTGTCTGACTCACAGGCAGATATATGAAGTTTAAAAGCACTCTTTGAGCAAGCCACACTCCATAGCCCTGCCTTCCCAGTCTTACAACCTGCTCTCACGCCTCCCCCAGGGTTTGGGCAGAGGTACTAGAGCTGTACCGTGAAAGGGAATTCTCCTTGGCAAACTGAGCCTTTCTCGGCAACTGGAGATTTTTGTCCCCTCTCCACAGCTCAGGTGCACAGGGCAGGAGGAGGCTGCTCTTGCTCAAACCAAGTAGCAGGACACGAGGAGCTGGGGGAATCCAGCCAAAGGAACAGCTTTGCTTACTTCTGCTTTGGCTTCCTCTGTGAATGTTTTCTCTCAGCACTGGTTGATGAGTTTCAGACTGAGGGAATGTTGGGAAATGAATGGGATTAGGATTATGCACGAGGTGCCAAGGACCTGTGGTGATGTACAGCAGCTGGCAGAGCCCTGGTGTGCACCTCACGGGTCCCTGGCTGCCCCCATGGGACCTGCCACCCTCACCCCAGCATTCCTAGCACACCCACAGCCACTGGCTGCCGCTTCTCTGTTCACACCAGCACCTGCTGCTCTACACCCACAGCAGTGGCACTGGCTGGGCCATTACGATGGGACAGGTGGAGGGTTTGTGGCAGAATCCACTCAGGGCAGGGGATGGGGGGACAGAAAAGCTGCCAGGGCCTGGAAACTGCCAGCACAGAGTGTCCCCAGGGCTACTGGCCCACTGCAGAAAATGGCCATAGCACAGGGAGGGTGAGGTGCCACTGGACCACGCTGCATCCAGGGGGTTGTCCCTTCTCCTACCCCTGTACAAATCACTGCCAGGTGCTCTTGGACATAAGGCCGTGAGGTTTGACCAGCTTGAATTCATCTCCCGACCTCAGGAGAGCAGAGCAAAGGTCTCGCTGGGCTCAGTGTGGGGCTGGTCCCCAGATGACAAGTGGCCATGGACTACACACAAAAATGCTCTAAAGCTGACAGCACCAAATGTTTCTTCTCCACCTAAAACAGTTGTTTGGGATTCAGTTAGGAACAAAACTGCATCTTGTAGGTTTTAATAAAACTCTTGGCAAGCAGTTCAAACACTGCGGGGGGAAGCAGGAGAGAGAGGTTGAATTTATGGGAGCAGGAGGAGATCATTTGCTTTCTTAGGAATTGGAAAAGATTAATAGTGTGCAAAGACTCTTGGATTCATTCCTCACATAGCAGAATGATTAGAAGACTTACTGGCTTGATGTTCTTCATTCTGCCTTCCCCAGGTGGCTTAGAGACTGTCTGGGCTGCAGAGAAAATGACCAGGGAGAACAGAGAGCCATCCCACATCAGCCCCAGTGAGAAGGCAGCTGTGACACGCTGGGGGATGGAGGAGCACTGAATCTCACAGGTGACTTTGTTGGGAAATTAAATAGGTGCTTAATATGTCTGTAAATGCTGATCTGTGGGAAGGCACCTGCACCTGAGAGGTGGTAGGAGTACAGGTCAACAGGGCAGGTTTGTCCTTCCAGCACACACCCACTTCTGGACCCCAGGGTGCTGACAGCACAGAACTGTTCAGTAACAAGAATCTGAACCTGGAGAAGGTCCTGTCTCTCTCCCAGCACCGGCATTTTGCAGTGACCTGGTACTGTGTGAGGTGAATCCTGAAGCAAGGAAAAAAGGTAAGAAAAAGACAGGAATTTCCCAAGTTCTACTGAACAGCCCAAAGTTTCTTTCCAACAGTCAAAACCAGATGCAAGCCTCACTGTGCACAGAGTGCAGGGGAAGGGCAAAAAGCCACTGGATGCACATGGGGAATCACAGGACCTGACTGCCAGACAAGTCAGAGGCTGTGCTGGAGAGGCAGACTAGACTGTCTTAGGCACTGCTTCAGTCTTAAAAATCTCATTTGGCTCTGGGATGACAGGCAGCCCATGTCCCCAGAGACCTGTGCCAATGCAGCCTTTAGTGTGGCCCCAGAAGCTGCAGCAGATCCACACACCCAAACAACCAGGACAGGACACACAGATCACCTGGAGAGTATGAGCAACAGGAGCCACTGATCGCGTCCCTTGCCCAAAGAAAGTCATCTCCCCAAAAAGAAAGTTAAGCTGGAAACTAGATGAGAGAATGGGCAGAGCCACTTGCTTTCCGTTGGTGGCCTCAGTCAAAGCAACATTGGATAGACCTCCCAATTTCTCCATGCTGCTGTAGCAGGGAAAGTCCAAGCCAACACCCAGACACTTGGCTGGGTACAAGCACAGCATGCAGTGTTTTCAAGACTCCATAGACATCCGTGGAAAACAGACTTCTGTACTATTTATGGATATCTGTTGTGCTCCAGTTCAGGAGCGGAAGGCGGCAGTGACGCTTAAAACCTGGTACTGGGAGGCAGCAACAGCTCTCGGGCAGCCACAATCAGTCTGAGTTTTCAATATTAGGAAATATACTGTTTGCTCTGTCAGAGAATGAATGAAGAACTTGGGCAAAACTGCTAAACATAAAAGTTCCTGGACATCTGGAAAGGATTAGTTATGGAAGGTGCTTGGAACAGGGAGTTCAGGCGAGTTCAGGAGACACCTACTGCAGATCTGTGTCCACAAGAGGGAGGAGGAGCAAAAGGTTGGTGGGAAAAGCAGGAAGGGAGGATTGAAATAAAACCTCTGCAGGACAGGCAGTGAGAACAGGCTCCATCCTGCAGTGACATGCAGCACAGGCGGCCCTAGAGAGTCTGCAGGGGTGAAGGGGTCAAGGGCCAGACCACGGTGGCAAAGAGCTGGCCAAGTAACAGCTCATGCCCGAACTTGCAAGGGCAGACACGGCGCCTGTGCTGAGCGTGACCCGCCTCGGAAGAGCACATCACTGCTTCCTTGCCACGTGTCCCCACCCACCACACATCCATCGGATCAGCAGGTTTTGTCCCCTTTGGAGCTAATCAACAGCTCAATAGGGCAAAGGCTGTGACAAAGTCACAAGCAATAGAGAAACACTCAAGAGAGCTGGGCGTGGGGAACAGAGCGACACACCCAGTTAACGGGCCGGGAGAACGTTTGCTTTATTTCAAAGCAGATAAACACTCAGGCAGCCCCTCGGCCCCTGCAGTCACAAAGGAGTTCTGCTTCAGGCCAGGATGAAAGTCTCAAAGAATAAGCATAAAACCCACAGGGCCTTGTGAAACCCATGCTTGGTTTATTAAATGAATCACAAAGCTTTTTATCACATATTTCTGCCTTCGAGTCACTTTACACTTCAGTTCATGTCCGAATTCTTTGTCTTTTCCCTAACTGTGGGCTCTTGTAATATACTCAGTTTTGGAATCTGTTTGAAATCCATGAGCTTACGCTGAAGCAGAGTTTTGGGGTTTCTTTTGGAAGTCTGGCATTACTCACAGAAGGTCCCCATTTCTGAGCATACCCATGCACAGGCCCTGCTGCAGCAGAAGTTAACGCTCACCCTGTGGGAGGAAAGAAACCAACAAGATATAAGTCAGGTGCTCCCTATAAATGTTCATGGGCATTCGAATTTAGTAACTGAGTATAGTTTGTGCTTTCCCTGTAAGTGAAGAATAACTATTTTCCAATGGAGTTAGCAGGAGGTAAAGCTGAAAATCAAAGTGTGAGCTTTGTGTTTCCTGGTAATTTGCCTTTAACAAAGTAGTTCCAGCTGCTAACTGCATTTTATTGCATTCCTCAAAGACAGATCTCCATGCAAGAACACTTTGAGAGCTCTGCTCCAAAAATAAAGGTACTTGGAGCTATTTTTATGGTTAGGTATAGTTTACCAGCTGGTCTCAGAGCCTTTGGTGCTGCCCTTACAGCCTCACTTGGATACGGCACAGGCTGGAGCCACCGGCTTTGCATTCCGTTCCCGGCAGTGGAGTAGCTGGGTGCTACTCTCACTCACCTCCCTCCTGTCCCAGGACTCAGGAAAGTACTGAAATCTGGCACCCAGTGACATCCCTGAGCCGCAGGTGTCTCCCTCAGCTGTGCAGGCTTCCAGGCATGGGAGAAAGAAAAGTGGCCTTTCCACCTGCCTGCTGTCAAGTGCAATGCTGAAAGACTGAATGCCCACCCTGACTGTCTTCTTGGGGGAACCCTCAAACCCCCAGAGACTCCCAGGTGAGTATTGACTGAAGGAAGTCCCACACACATGAAAAACCACACCCTTGTTACCAGTGGGGACCCTGGCAGCCACCCTGACTGAACATCCTGATCTGGAAAAGAATGAGCCCACAGCTGATCCCAATTAGAGTGCTCTGATGAGGAGGTTCACTCACACCCTTCAGAACACTGCAGACAAATGCAATTGATGACATGGCCCATCAGCCAGGAAAAGCACAGAGCAATTAATCACACCAAAACTTCAGTGAGCACCTCTTTCACCCCATTTCAGTCAGTCAAAGTCAGGGCACAGCCACTTTCAGTGCAGAAAGCTCCTTCAGCACTTTTAGCAGGGCTGTTGTTAGCCCAAAGACAGACATCAGGGGCCAAACATCTGGGGGAAGAAGAAGGGCCACCACCGAAGTGTGCTGAACATCTTCTAGAATTTAAATCCATTTGTTCTTTGTGCAGATGTCCTGGGCAGAGGCTGACAGAAGAGGGGTGTTGAGGGCTGTGTAGTGTGTGCACATGTAAAGAAAATTCTGCACACCATGATCTACTGGTTTCTGATGATGATACATCAAGGCCTGAGCAAGCATAACACCCCCAACTCACCCTGCAGCTACAGCCAAGCAAGCCCCCAACATGACCTCCAGCCCCTGCCCTGCCAGGAGCAGAACCCACCTCACATCCACCCTGGGTAAACGTCAGCTCCCTCGGCCAGGACACTGAACTCCAGGTGGGGGAGGGTGGTTTTCTTTGCAATTAGAACTGGGCGTGAAGCCCCATCCCAAGAAGTCTCTGTCCCTAACGTGGGCATTGGCAGCCCTGGCCCTGCAGCGAGCAGCCTCCCTCCCTCCACACGCTGCTCTTCCCAGCACCCCGATCTGCTCCCACAAGCCCTGCACGCCCCTCTCCGCAGGTCGCACAGTGCCCTCAGGTGGCCGCAGGGACTCGCCAGGTTGGAGACAGAAACAGCAGCACAAACACAGCCACAATGTGTCCAATACAATTCTTTATTGGCTTTCCCGGAGAAACTCCCATTTCTTACCAAATATGTTATTCAGAGGGAAACATCCCACCGCTTTCCGGGATCGAGAGGATCAGTGCCATAGTCAACAAAAGATGTTCCTGAACTGTCAGCAGCTGCTGCCATTGGACAGTGAAGTTTTAAGACTGATTTCAGTGGGCCCTGGGAGAGGTATCAGAGCAGCGTACTCTGACACCCTTGAAAACTGCCTGTGTAAGAACTCAGGCATTCTTGCACCTCCATAATTACATTTTCAAGCCAGATTTGCTCCTTCCTCCTCCATGCCCAGGTGGGATAAACACACTACTCAGAGGCACAGAGTGCCCAGTATGCGTAAGCCCTGATCTGAAATCTTTTCTTTATTTGTAAGGATAGGACTCAAACACCTTTCTTACACGGCATCAGCCTGAGGGAATCTGTGTTTCACTCATGCATCTGCAGCACCTCATGTCAGTAAGCCTCAGCTTTTTTTCCATGATACAAAAGATCTGCTGCAGGAGAACAATGGGAAAGTTCCACAGCTGGAAGTGACTCCCTTCTATCCTCATGGTTTGTTCACTCAGCCTCTTCAGACACCAAGCCCATTTCCACTTGAAAACAGGACAGTCCAAGCATTTCCTGCTGAGGCCAAGAATCAACTCATTCAGCTTCCAGAAAGCACCAGTAGAGCTCCCTCAATTCCTCATCCCCTTTGCAGCATTCTAGAACACACCAGGCTGGCAGAAGCTGCTCAGTGCCAGTCCCTGCTGCTCTGTCAGGAGATAGGCAAGCAGATCAGCTCTTGATGGTTCTCCACAAACAGCGAGATCTTCAGGAGAGTATCTGAGTCAGAGAGAAAACAACAACCCTGTTGGTTCAAGGCACTTTACCTATATTCTGTATCCCCCTAAACTTATGCTGTTTCTAAATGCAAGAAAGAAAAGTGCAAGTAAAACTGACTGAGCAGCGAAATGGATCACTGAGCCCTTGTTACATGGAGAGAATGTTGCTTCCAGCTGTGCCCACATGTGATAGTGAGTACTTTCAACTGAAGCTGACCGAGATCTCAGAGCAGGTCACAAAGATCAACTGAGCAGAATCACCTGCTGCTGCTGCCGAGCCCAGCACAGCCACCAAGGCCAGGCCTGTGTGCTGTCACCAGGGCAGGGACAACAGCACCGAGCCCCAGGAAAAGACCATCGGGTCTGTGCACATGGAACTACCTTGAACAACGTCTTCCTTGTGGTGCTCCAAAATCCTCTCCCAGGACTGCGGAAGGGCTTCCATGTCTGCCAGGCTGTCACAGCTGAGCCGCTGCAGGAGCAGTTTGCTCTCCAAGTACCTTCGCGCCCGGTAAGGACAATAACGAGAGAACATCCCCCCAGCGCTGCCCAGAGCCCCCACAGCAGGATACAGGTGCCGGTAGTAGCGCTCCACGTCCTGCAGCCCTTCCAGCACGTCGGCCAGCGAGGGGCAGCGCGGTCCGCGCCGCAGGGCCCCCTCCAGCCCCAGCTCGGCCGCCCGCTCCTCGTACATCCGCAGCACGGCAG
>VXAY01003078.1:345560-384057 GCA_013399855.1 Oxyruncus cristatus | reverse complement strand
AGCGCCGCCATCGCCCCGCCCAGAACCGGTAGTACGTCATCGCCCCGCGCCGCGACACCATTGGCCGCTTGTGGGCGGCGGTTGGTTCGAACGCTCGCCCGCGCCCGACACCGCGAGAGGGAGCGACACCGAGATACCGAGCAGGTGATCGGCTCCGAGACACCGAGTGGGGCCTCACCGAGACACCGAGAACGGCACCGGCATCGAGCGAGTGATCGGCACCGAGACACCGAGCGAGTGATCGGCTTCGAGGCACCGAAGAGCGAACGGGGCCTCACCGACACACCGAGAGCGGCACTGGCATCGAGCGAGTGATCGGCACCGAGAGACCGAGCGAGTGATCGGCACGGAGACACCGAGCGAGTGGTCGGCACCGAGACACCAAGCGAGCGCCAATCGAGCACCGATCGCCACCGAACGCGGCACTAACCGCGGCCCCCGGCCCCGTCATGGCTCCCGCGAGGAAGAAGGGCGGCTCGAGCTCGCGCAGCAGGAAGCTCGCGGCCTTCCTGAAGGATTTCGACTGCGAGGGTAGGAACTGGAACGGGGCCGGGGGAGAGAACGGTATCGCCGGGGGTGACGCCGCGTGTCCCCGCAGTGAACCAGCGTCTGGAGCGGTTGCGGGCGGACGGGGAGCGGCTGGTGAAGGAGGTGGAGAAGCTGTACGACATGGAGATCCTCCGGCTGCCGTTGGAGCTGCGCCAGATGAACTGGCTTGAGTACTTCGGCAAGTGGGCTGGCGCTCCCTCGGATAACAAAGCCCGACCTGGGGTCTGCTGTGCCCCGAAACCCCGGGCGGGGGGGGCGGCTCCCACTCTCTGTGGGTGAAAGCTGGTTTGTGCTGTTTTTTGCGCTGTCCCGGACTTGAACTGATTGGTCTGAAATATTTTTGTTCTAGGTAAAGAAGGAAGTGGAAAGACACTGGAGGAGGTGGCCATGGTAGGTTTCCAGCAAAAACACACCAACGCAGGGGCTCCTGGGCTGTAACAACGTTCCAGAGTGTTGCAAGAGCAAAAGTTACATCAATCTTTACACAAATTCTGTTTTAAGACTTAACAGTAAGAAATGCTTATGTATCTGATGTAGGCTTTGCTCGCTCCTGCTGCTCTTTGTTGACCTTTCCTTACCTGCTGGATTCCACTCCCAGACCCCTGGGAGTACGTGCACTTTGCAGTAAATTAAAGCATTTCCACATTGGTTGAGCAGCAGGGCATAGGTGAGGCACTGCTGCAGCTACCAAAGCAGGCACTGAGTCCTGAGGGTGTGCTGTCATCTCCAGGATAACCTGAAAGGGCCCAGTTTGAGCAGAACAGCAAATGTGGAGCTGTTCTGGCTGTAAAATAATTAGGGGTTTGCTCTACAGGTTACCAGAACTCTGTGTTGCCAGAAATCCTAATGGTGTCACAACTGTTTTTAATTTCAGGCAGACTTGGAAATAGCAGAAATAGACAAGCGAACAGCAGAAGTTATCAATACTCAGTTTGAAATTGTCAAGAAAGGTCAGTTGGAGCTTTGTGAGGCTGGTGAGGTGGAAGCATGTCGTGATTCCTTTATGTGAATAATAATTCAGTTCTTGCTCACATCCCTCAATATATTTAAAACAGGAAAATAATACTACTTTTATCCCTACTACCTGCAGTAGGTCTAATTTATTTCATAAAAACATTCAAAATAATTCAAAGTAGTGCTCTATAAACCATTGGGATTGCACTGGAATTTGGACTTTAGAAGCAAATTTTTGCCAGAAGTGTAGTTGTTTGCTGTTTGGCTCTGCTGATAACTAATAGTTTAAAGTTATTATTTACCTAGATAACACTTTCTCTTTCTAGTGGAGAAATCCAAAAGGAGTGTTGAAGCCATTGAGGAGGAAGCAGAGCCTCCGTCACTCCCTCTACCAAAGAAATCCAGAGTTGACAGCCAGTGTCCTTCAGAGACAGAGGCTGGGAGTGTGAATCCAAGAACTGCAAAGGTAAATAGCTGTTCTGTGGGATGACTTTATCCCCAGGATATAAATTCCCGACTGAGCTGATTACTAGGGCTGTCCAGGATGCTCTGAGGGAAACTTCAGACAGCTTCCCTGAGAATTCTAACGATAGGGGAATGTCATGAAGGCTTGAATGGTGTTTGTTCTGGGCTCTTGTGCCATGAAAAGGAGACTGAGCATTTTGTATGGAAGTATCTGTTTGTGTGGACTCAGCTGTCCCATGAGAGGGAAGTAACTGACCTGGTGAGTGATGTGTGCTTCAGGTGAAGGCATCCACCAAAAAGCCACCCGTGTCCAGAAGACCCCGCTCAGCGAGAGTGAAGCGCATGAGCAAGAGGTAATAGGGATATCTCTCTTTCATCTCCAGAAATGCAGAATGAGATTGTAAATATATCTCTTTCCTGGGATGGAGTTTGGTTCAGCAGGGGATGGGGAGTTGTGCCATGTTACAGTAAAAAATTGGTGATATGACAGTGAATGGAAGATGGGCAACTGCCTCTCCTGTGAGGACCAGCTGTCCCCAGCTTTGCAGGCCACTGATTAGTGAGAACCCCTGGGTTTTGTGGTGATCACCTTGTTTAAGCCTGTGATAAGTGCTTCTACGATTTGTTAAAGGTCATCTTAATGAGCAGATGTTTATTTCTGTTTAACAGATCAAGCAAAAACAGCTTTATCACTCCAGCTACTGGGAGAATGGGTGATTTCTGTGCTCGGGGAGGTACCTCCATGATCACACCCAGATTTGATTCTAGGTTTGTATTCTATTAGGTTTCTCTGTTGATCTGTTAACAGAGAAATGTCTTTCCCTTCTATCTCTGTTATGATCTGTTATAAGCCGTTTGCTTTATGTCACCTGTTTGCCACACAATCTTTAGCATCTCTCTGAACATGAAATGAAAGACTTTGACTAGAAGTGCTTTGAGCAAACACTGCTCACTAATAACTTATTGTTTCAGGGTGTTCAAGACGCCGGGTTTGCGCACGCCTGCGCTCAATGAGCGCATTTACACCATCTCTGCCAACGGCAGCCCCCTCGCCGACACTGGGGACGCCTTCCTGACCCTGCCGCTGGGTGGAGGGGAGGTAATTCCTGAAATTTCACCTGCAGAGGCTGGAGGGATGTACAGGCGAGGCTGAAGCTTTGAACCTCTTGGTGCCTCACCAGCTTCAGTTCATCCACTCGTGTCTCTTTAGGTGTGCCACTGCAGTTTATCGGGGGATTGATCAAGCTTAAAAAGAACCTTAAGCGACTCTTAGTCAGAAGTGGGAGTTGCTTACACTGGTCAAAACAGAATAGAAGGATGTTTTGCTGGGCATTCAAGTAACACTTAAAGTAGCAGTAGTGGCAGTAATGCATTAATGCACTGCAAGAAAGGTGTGAGTTGAGCTTTTGGTCAACCTGAATGTAGTTCTCTGCATGTCTGTGGTCTCCTACTATGCGTAGATCTTAATTAATTCTATTTTTTTATTTTTTTTCTGCCTCAAGCTGCTGCAACTGACCAAAAGAAAACCTAAGATTTGGGTTTGTTTCCACAGAGCATACGTTTGACAGCAAAGGATTTGACCAAGAAGAATTTTCTTCAGCTGAACCCCAAGGCCCGAGGGCTCATGAAGAAGTTGTCAGTAAGTCTGGCTGGTTTTGGCAGCCGTGATCTGAAGTTGTAAAGTAGTGCTGTCACTCTGTCATTGGTCAGGGGACTGCTGAGCTGCAGTAGAAACCTCTGATTCCCTTCCTGGCCTTGTCTTGTATTTTGGCTCATGTCAGAGGTGAAGAAGCAGCAAGGAGCAGGGAAGAAGTGGGAGGAGCTTTACATCACATCTGGCTGAATACACACACACTGGGGAAAAGAACTGTTGTCAGTGCTCTGAAAAATAGAGAGTTGTCTGTTAGGCCAGAGCTGTGGGTGGTTGTGGGCTGTACCACTGTCTGAGCACTGACTGATTTCTCTTTCCTTCCAGGTTTGTCTCGCACAGGCTTGCAGTGAGGCAAAGAAACCCGTAGATGGAAGTCAGTGAGCAATGACATCCTCTGCAAATACGTTTTATGTTTAGGACTGCTACTTTCATTTAGTTCTTCTAATTTGTGTCCCTTCCATTAATTTACAGAATGGAAGCTAAGAGTTAGTTTTTCTCTATAATATCTATAATATGAACTCTATGTAATGGCATCAAAATAAATTGCGCTTTTTTTTTAATTTTGGAGGAAAAAACAGTCTTTATTTCCTTTAAGGCTGAGACCATGACACAGTTCTCTTGGGTTTGCAGACCAGCAAGTGGGCAGAAAGGCTGTTGATGGGCAAGTTAAGAGCATTCAGAGCAAAGAACTCTGCTTCTCTAACTCTGTTTAGGATTTTTTTTCCTAAAAATAACCCTATTTCTTTGTTAGTTGGTGCACTGTCCTTTCCAAAGGTGCCTCTTTGTCCTTGATTTAAGCCTCTTAACACTGCTATAAACAAGGATGTTGAGACTTTGGAACCTTTGCTATGTTTGAAAAGTTCTGCTTTTGGCATGGTTAAGAAGGGAGATGGAGACAAGCTGCAATCGAGCTAACTGAGGCCTTGGTGTGGCTCTTTGGTGCAGTGTGTGGTATAGGAGAAAGCTTGTAGAGCAGCATTCATACATGACTTTCCTTTGGAGATCAAAGATGTTACCATAATGCAGACCTCAGCTATATACGATGGATTTGGAAATCTCTGTTTAAGAGATTTTGGCAGGTTCCAAGTCCTAACTACAGGTGGCAATATTATAAACCACTCAGCTACATGTACACCTGCCTTGCTGTCACGGAATTCTGTGAACATATTAATTAAAAGCACTGATTAGTTGAGCTCTAAATAAAAATTTTCTGTATTTGCAGATGTGTGATTCTGCTTTAAACACATTTTTACCAGGGAAAAAAATTTAGCTAGAATGCTTAGCCTGCCCAGAGGATTTGCTCACTGAGTCGCAGTTCCACTCCTGCATATCTGGGGAAGGGGGTGCTCGGGGGGACAGAGGGGTGGGAGGTGTTCAGGGCATGACTGTGTGTGGGCTCTGCTCCCAGTGCCACTGGAGCAGCAGCCATCCCTCCCAAGGGCTCCCCCAGGGAGCACTTGGATCTGCAGCCATGGTTCTTGTCAGTAACAGAAACCACACTCCTGCGCTCCGTGGCTGTGGCAGGGTCACACAGCCCTGCAGCCATCAGCCCAGAGCAGCTTTCCAGGGAAAACTCAATACTTATGGGACAATCTTCCCTATAAAATACAAGCCCTGCCCATGATGCACAGTTCAGGGCCATGCTCAGCAGGGCAGCACACAGGCTTCATATACAATTTGAATTTAACTCTTGCTGGGGGGTAGTAACTGGGAATGGCAGTAAGGTCTCAGCTGCTGTTGTGATCCCCTCCCTGAGTGGGGCTGGATCTGGCTACAGCCCCTAAATGAACACTGCCCTGGGGGAAAGCTCTGCATCTGGTGCTGTTGGATGTTCCTGTGTATTTAACTCTTTCCTGAAATAAAAAAAATTGTGAATTTTCTTCCCCCTTGTCCCTGAAAGGGTCTGAAAGCCCTGAGGCAGGATGGAGGGGTCAGTGAGCAATGTCAGCCTGCAGTTCAGGGTCTCTCCCTGCCCACCGTGCAGCAGAGTCAGGGCTGGGGTGGGAGAGGGGCAGAAGCAGGGCTCTGCTTCAGCTGGGAAGCTTATCTCCCACAGAGGGTGACCTTGTGGTCCAGGAGCCTGGGAGGCTGGATCCTGATGGCACTTGATTGATGGGATCTGATGAGTCATTCTCCCTCAATGTCAGTCGGCTGCCTCTGCTGACTGCAAATGAAGGCACAAGAAATTGGACAGTAAACGATGCCAGATGGAAGGTGCAATTGGAAATGCCCCTGTCTGGAGCATGTGGCCAGTGGGAGCCTCGGCCAGGACAGTGCTGAGGGTATGCTCGAGCCCACTTAGATGCTCCTGCTTTGTCTTTCTGTCCCCACCTCTCCCCTTTGATTTCACCAGGGCAGCATCTTCTACCTGCCATGCTTGAACAGACCCATTCCATCCCGTCCCACGGCTTGAGGAGTGACCGTGGCTCTGCAGGGTGAGATCGGAGCTGCTCATGGGGATCTGGGTGACAAATTACCGGTGACATTGTTGAGGTGAGCATGCACATGCGGTGATGGGGTTGTAATGAATTATGTGCTGTTAAAATTGATGCAGGACTGTTGTAAGGAGTGTGCATGTGTTGTAAGGAGTGATGAATATTGTCCATCAGCTGTGATAAAAAGCCTATCATCCCAATACATATTTTCAAAAACTAATTTAAGGCTGAAAGAGATTATTAAAAATGAGGAGAGGAAATTGTCTGGGATATATTTCGAGTCCCTTGCTAGGTAAGATGAATTCCAGAAGTCAAAATACCGCCTGTGGGGTGAAAGGAATCCAATGTAGGTATTGTGGTGGTTCATGGTAAGAAGACAGGGCAATTCCACCGTCAGGGGAGAGCATCTGGGGAAGGACAGCCCTTGTCTGGGACTGGTGTGCTGGTGAGCAGAATGCTGAGCTGATCCCACGGCAGAGGGACCATCCTGGAGCTGTCAGCCCTCCTCAAGAGAGTGGAGCACAGCACATCTCTGCCCCAAACCCAGAGTCCAGCTGGTCCCTTCCCGCCTTGGTTCCCTTCCTGAGGCTGTGGCCGCTTTGCAGTTAGGCAGTGGAGACACAAGCTGGTGAAGTATCCTGGGGATTCCCAGTGGAAGTAGCTTCTGCAAAATGACATTTACGAGCAGCCACGGCTGGAGATGCTCAGGAGGGAAGCCCCCAGACCTGGTGCTGGGTGGGCTCAGGCTCTGTTCCTCTGCATTTTATTCTCTGTCCTTAAGAGAATACATGCCCCTGTACCCCAAGTGCTATGCCAGTGTGGGTCTATGGAGACAAACATAGCCAGCCTGCAACCTGCCGTGCTCTGGACATCTGGAAATCTGAGTTTTGATCTTAGCTATTCCCTCACTCTTTCATTTATCTCTCTGTGCTGTTCTCAATGACAAGATCATTAGGAACCCAGTTGCTGTTGCTGAGCTCTTCCTCCTGAGCTGTGGGTAACCGCGGACAATGTCTGCAAGACAAGAGGCTTAATTGTGTTCTGCCAGCATCGAGGGGCTGTCAGCCAGGCAAATTTAAAGCCAGGCTGGATGGGAGTGGGAGATGCACTGCCATTACTCACCAACCTGGATGAGGTTTAGCTTTACTGTATCCGGAAATAGCCAAGCCTGGGAAGTGCTGATTGAAGCCATTTGAAAACATGACAACATCCCCAGGATGAGAGATGTCTAATCTAACGAAGCCAGAGTGCATTAGGTAAGAGCTGAGCAAAGCGAGGAAAATACAATTAAAGCATTCCTGAGGACAGCTGTCGACCTGCGTCAGGGACACTGGGGCTGAGACATCGGCATGTGTCTAATGAAAACAAATGATCTGTTTGAAACGTTCCTCAAATCAATAACAGAGCCCCAGCCACTGCTGGGCTCAGCCTTGGAGGGTCCCACCAGCCACAAGCTGGTGCAGGCCTATGCCTATGTGGGGTTCCCCAGGCAGGACTGGTGGCACCCGCCTGTGCAGTACCGGGGGCATGGCAGGGTTTTGTCTTTGCAAGAAAACAGCCCAGGAGCAAGTCACCGCCTCATTCCCCAGCGATGGAATAAGGGAGCCGCTGGGATTAGTGCCCATACATGGCACATCAGGGCTTTTCCCAGACAAACGCCCTTCCTGAGGCTGCCAGACTGACACCTTTCTCGCAGTGTGTTACCCAGGCAGGATCCCTTCCCTCCCTGCAGAGTTTTGGAAGTTTTTGTCTCTAAATAATTTAACCTCTTAGAAACCTTCAGGCTGGTGAGCCACAGGGGCCAGTGCTCTGGCCAGGGCAGGCAGCAGTCTCCCTGTGTCACCACTGTGGTCTCGGGGAAGTGGAAATGGAGGAAATGCTCCTTTTCCTTCAGTGCTCAGAGTGGATTGTGCTTTGTGCTCTCTCTTCCCAGATCTGCTGTATAGGAGCTGCATTAAGGAGCTGGGTTTCCAGTTGCGCATTTGGGGAGAGACACCTTCCACTCTCCCTTTAGAATCCCGCTGTTATAAACAGTGATTAAACCCACACACTTCTGTAAATTGCTGGCAAAAGGAACTTGTATCAAATCATGCTTCTTTGGCAAGAGTTTAAATTGACAGTGACAAGCTTATTTCTAGAAGAAGGTTCTATTTTCGGGGGCTTGATTCATTGAGCCACTTGGCGTTTTGATGCTGTGCGATGTGATACCTGACACATCCTGTTCCCCTCGAGGCAAAGCAGGGATTTATGCATTGCTGTGAGACAGAGCCACCCGCCTCTCATCAGGTGAGACAACAGTGTTAGCAGCGATTTTAACAGGCTCAGGGAAACTCTTATCCTTTTGGGGGTCCCTGAGCCTGTTTTTCCCTGGGGATGTACAGCATTCCTGATGTACATTCCATTACACTGAGAACCTGTATTTACAGTCACAAACTGCCATTTATCCAAAACAAAATTGCCATCACCCAGGAGCACCTAAATCTCACAAAAAGCCTTTTTATTACCCTATTACTCTTTGTCTCCTGACATTTAATAGAATTCACTTAAAAATATTTCACAGCATAAACCCCCAGGGCTGAGTGCCATCGCTACGGCTGCCTGGAGGGACAGCCCTACCACCTCCATGCTTGGGACACCAGGAGCATGCAGCTCCACTGTCCTCTCATCCTGGCTGCTGCCCCAGTGCTGCCCCATCACGCCTGAGCACTCTATTAAGCCCCCAGTGAACAGAGATGCCATATTTCCCTGGGAACTTGTCAATGGGGAACAAACTTCATTATGAAGGAGGGACTTGCAAGAAAAACCTGAATTACCCAGTCCTACGTTCTTCTCCAAACATTTTCCCAGGGAACAGATGATCGAGGCCTCCTGCAAGGATGAGTTGCTGCTGCTTTATTTCAGCCCCATTATGGAATTTAAATACTGTGGGAGTTAATGGAGATGTTTATGGCTGCACATACAGCAGCAAGATGGGCTCCCCCTGCACAGGGCAGAGCAGGGGCAGCGCCCCACACCTGCAGGTTCTGGGGCATTTGTCACAGCACCCGAGGAGGTGCCCAGCACCAGAGCAGCCAGGGAAACATCACCAGCCACACACCACAGAACCAGTGCTGCCAATGTGGTGGGAATGCACTGACAGCTGGGCGGCACCACCAAAAGTGCCCGTTTGCAGGGCACTCTGAAAACAGTTGTGCAACACTCCTTCTGGCCCGACCGGCTCGTGACAGCCTGGTCTGCCAATAAATCACGGCTCATTAAAATGGCCTTTTAATTACTGACATCCTCTAAGTCAGTCACCATCCTGAAAAAAAGGGTTGTGGAGGCAGGCGCCTGGAGAGAACACCCTGTAAGTGCTCTTCATTGTAACAGAAGCTCCAGAAACCTCTGAACAACTTCCCATCTCTCCTCTTTTCCCTTTGCTGCTGCTGTTGGGGCTCCAGGGGTGGGAGGAAAAGGGCAGCTACCACTCTCCCAGTGATGGCCAAACTCATGCCACAGCAGTGGCTCTGGGGCCAATACGGACCTGCTAATGCAGCATAGCTCCTCTGCTTTTGTCCGTGCCCCTTCAGGGGTGGCAGCTGCCTGGAAGCAGCCGCTGTGCTGAGCAATAACAGCAGCTCTTTGATGCTGAAGCCTCGGCAAGATAAAAAGGCCAAAGACATTTATAATTGTGCAATTACATGTCTCCTGTGCCTTCCAGGTAGCTGTTGCTGCTGTGCAGACGTCCCTGCTGTCAGCAGGCAGCCACGAATGCAGAGGCAACTGCGGTCACCCATGGTGGGGCTGGTGGGTGCTGCTGGATTGCACCCAGCCCTGTGCCAGTGTCTCCCAGCACCGTGCCAACGTCACCCAGCCCTGCGCCAAGGCCACCTCCACTGTGATGTGCCACAAACCCCAGCATATGCCTCACCCCTGGCCTCCCTCAACAGCTGGCACAAATGCACTCACCTTGTCCCCAGCCGAGGTGGGCGCATGGCACATGGCCCTGGGGGCAGCCTGGTGGGGCACTGGGAGCCATGAGGCAGGAGGAGCTGAGGGGTCTGGCCATGTCTCAGCCTGTGCAGTGCTCTTCAGGCACACCAAGACTGTGGGAGATGAATGTGAGGAGGAAAGAAGGATCTGTCCTGGTGACATCTGAACTGAGAGATCACTGATTACAATGATAGATAGCACCTGCTTTCCTGATAATTAGCAGTCATTCATATTCAAACCTTGCTCTTCCTCCAGAGCCAGGCTCTTTTAACATTCCCTGGGCACCAGGACACATGCCAGGGAGGCTGGGCTTGTCTGACCCCAGTACGCTGCCATCACAGCTGCAGTGGCTCGTCCTGTCCTCACCAGCCATCACAGCAGAGACAGAGCTGTGCAGCCTCACTGCAGTGAATGTCCAGAAGAGGAGCAGGGAAGAGGATGAATTTTGTGTATGAGGCTGCTGAGTGGGAGTGAGGGGCAAGAGGAGAAGCCCTGGCTCCTCCTTTGCCCTCCCCAAAACATAAAGCCACTGGTGGAGCTGACCAGACACTGTGGCAGCTGCTTTCATCAGCACCATGCCATGAAAGTTTTATTTTGAAAAATCCTCCATAAGAGCAGCACCTGCCAAGTGCTGAGGCCATCCCTGACTGAGCACTGCTGCACCTTGGGGTTCCCTGGCTGAGCCGTAACAGCTTATTAATCCCCCTTTGTCACCAGAGCTGCGTCCTCCGGTAGAGCGTGGGGATGAGTGGGGTGCAAGACCAGTGCAGGGCTGGCACAGGGGGGTGCCAGCCCCCCAGTGCATCCAAGACAGGAGATGTCCCACAGTCTCCAGCTGAGAGGGTGCCAGGAAGGTCACGGAAGAGAGACAAACCCATTGCCACAGCCCACAGGAGGCACAGCTGCCAATAACTGGGTAAAATCTGCTTCTGCTTGGCCATGACTGAGAATCCGCTGCTCATCGCCCTGCTCCAGAGCTCTAATTATTTCTTTATAGTGCCAGTACAGCCCTGGCCAGGCTCCGAGCTAAGGCTGCCTCAATTAATTGACCAACAGAAGGCAAATAGACTTCACCCATTCTAAGCACCCATTCAGTCCTTTCCCAGCAGCTGTCACTGCTGTCACCGCAATGACCTAGGCTCCTGTGCCTGTTCCTTGGCATTGAACAGCCTGGGAAAAAGAAAAGAGATGTGTACGAGTGAGAGTCACATCAAATGATTTCTAAGTATCATTGTGCAGAGTTTGCATTTAATGTGCTGGCCACACATAGTTTTCATTTACTCAATTGAACAATTAATTACATGGCTTGCGCACAGGAACTCTGCAGCATTTTCCCCCTGCTCAGCAGCATCCCCACACTTAGACACCAGCATCTGTATCAGACTGACCACTGCACTTGAACTGATAGCTCCACACTGCAAGCACTTCCATGGTTATCTGGTCCTTGGGCTGATGGGAGGGATTCCCACCTGCCCAAACAGCACCTGGTCCCACAGGCCAGGCTATGCACCTTTCTGTCCACACAACACACACTAGCAAAGCAAAGTAGATGTTTTTGTCCCCGAAATGAACTGCCAATAGCAGGAAATCACCCCCTCTGGCCACTCTACAGCTGGAGCACAGGCTCCCACCTTGGCATAGACATTATTTAACAAAACAAGACATCACTTCACACCTAGCTGCTATTAAAACTGTCCCTTATCTGCCACCTGCCACCCTTGCTAAAGTGGCACTTCCCCCCAGAATACTGAAATGACTCGCAGAGACAAGCCAGGGCAGGATTAGTGGTTGGTTTTACTCAGGTATTTAGGTATCTTTTTATTGCCATCTTCAGTTATGGTTCAATAAATACAAAATTAACAAAAATGTCAATAGATTTTT
Organism: Oxyruncus cristatus; assembly: GCA_013399855.1. Taxonomy (NCBI): domain Eukaryota; kingdom Metazoa; phylum Chordata; class Aves; order Passeriformes; family Cotingidae; genus Oxyruncus; species Oxyruncus cristatus. Next base: position 372,150 of record VXAY01003078.1, on the reverse strand, counting down.
ATTACATTTATTATTAACATTATTATTATTAAATATTCCAAACCAACTGAAATTCCCTGGAGATGTCTGACTATAGTTCAAACATGAGATGCACACAGTGTCCCTTGTAACACTTTATTACATTTATCTCAAGCTTATAAAAATATATATTGACTTCTTGAGTGTGTATTTACAGTATTTAACAGGTGACTAATGAATATAAAAGCATCTGGATATGAACCAACTTGATTCCTGTTTGGTTTCATGTGAGTGGGGTGTTGCAGGTCTGCTTCCACAGTACCGGACACCCCCAGCCTGGGGAGGAGGCAGGAGCCTCACACTGTGCCAGAGGCTGGATGGGAAGAGATCAGAATCATTTTGAGGCATTTCCCTTGGTTGAGCAGCTCCAAAACAGCACTGCTAATTAATTTAATCATACCACTTCCCCAAGGAGAGGGTCTGAGAGGATGTAAGTTAATTTTAAAATCGTAAGAACAATCTATAGCCTAATCTACTAATTTTGTTATTCTGTGTTGGTGAGGAGCCCAATTAAAAGTGTTTATTGTTGCAAGAAACTGGGCTAGGAGTATGTTTCCATTGTGGGCTTTCCTTTCCTTTCCTGAAGGAGAGGACGGGAAAGCCAATGACCCACATTCCTGCCGAGTTAGAGTCCATCCCAGAACTCATCTCCTGTGGGACCCCTGCCCGCGCAGTCATGGCTGTTTCCCACAGGACCCATAACCCCAGCCAACCACCAGCCACTGCAGCCCAGGGAAAAGGCCATGACTACAGATAACTGTGCTGAGGTTTATCTCTTTTCAGCTGGGCAGCATCTGTAGGGACAGAGGAGCAGATCCCAGCAGCTCCCAGTGCAGCCACAGGTGGCATCCACAGCTGGCCCCTCCTCACATTCCTAACGCTGGAGACAGCGTCTGTCCTGGGGGGTTTGAGGGCACATGTCACTGCCTGCTCATGGCACTATCACCTCATCACCAAGTCCTGCATGTCCCCAAGCCTCCTTGAAAGCAGCTGCACCAGCCTGGAGCCAGCTCTTCCAGCAGCGACTTCCCAGCGTAGCTCCTGCATCCCAATGGACAGGATGAGCAGGGAGAGGGGGAGAAGATCTGGAATCAAGCTGGTTCAATCCCCTGCCTAGAGACCTGTAATATACTTTCTCTAAAGATAAAATGTAAACATGAAGAACACACAAATTGCACTTGATCCTTGGGATTGGGCATTTCACCAAATGCAGGGCTCAGTTCACTGCTCTTCCTCGTCAGGGTGGGAAACAGTAGGAATGGCAAGTGACCAACCTGATTGGACATGGGCCAGACTTAATTTATTTCTGCTAGAAACACTAACCAAGAGACATTGGGGAGTGTTGTTTGAACTACAGAGGGGATGAGGAGAGCTTGTTTTGCTCACAGTGTGTGCGGGCAGAACTATCACTGTGCTGGCCCCGAGGGGCTGCCTCAGGGCCCTTCACTCAATCCTCATTTGGATCCCCATCCTCTGGGAGCAGGCTAACAGGAAGGTCTGACTGGAGCAGATTTCCAGCCACACCGTGAGCATCTCCCACAGCCTTCATCCCCTTTGTAAATCTTTTCCTTTCAGTATTAATAATTCACTAGCAACACTTACAGATGATAATAAAAGCCCTACAAAACTCCGTACAGGGCTGCAAAGAGACATTTAATGAACTAACTTCAAGGAAATTGTATTATTAAGGAGATGCTATTTATGTCTTTGTTACAGATCAGGCTGCAGCCATGGGAGCTGCCAGTGTGCCAGGCAGGCAGCACTGTGCTCACAAAACAAAGTGTGGATGTGCCCTGGACTGCCTGATGTGTCCTGGATTGCTTGGGTGCAGCACCATTTGCTCTGTTCTTTACCAGAGACAGCAACTCAGGTGTCAAACACTCAGTGAAGTAACTCTCGGAGAAGAAGGGATGCAGCTGGGAAAGACTTTCCTTCAGCACAGATGGGGAAAGTCACCTCCCAGAAGTTGGGTGCTGGGTGAGAGCTGTGCTCTGCTCTCTAAAAGTAAAAGCAACAAAAGCTCTGTGTGGGGTTGCTGGGATCTGTCAGGTTGTATAAAAGTATCCATGGATTCACCAGCAGAATGCTAGATATGGAAATATCAGCTCTGGATTAAGACAGTGCACTAAAGTCCATCCCACCCTGTGAACTCCATTACCACCTAAAACGGTATCAATACGGTTTGACTCATCTTACAAAACAGTGCCAGGGAGAGCCACGTCCACCCAGGTACACCGAACTATCCCAGGAATCCTGGGCTGCCCCAGCTCAGAGGACAGAAGCTCTGCTCTCTTGCTACATGGAATGACGTATTTGGCAGCACCCAGATGTTCCCACAGCCCACTTGAGACCACAGATTTCACAGATAGGGCCAGTGGGCCGCTCCTTCCCAGGAGTGCCAGGCTGATGCTCTGCACCTTTGCAGGGCACTGCTTCACACCTGCACTCCTCGGCCATGCATCTGGATCACCTGGGCCCGGAGGGTCTGGATCCCACTCAGGATGGTCTTCTGGTGCTCCACCAGTGTGATCCCCAGGCTGAGGATGTCTCTGCAAAATGAACCCCATGTCAGCCAAGACAAACCAGCCCTGAATGCCACGTGCCCTGACACCGACTGCTCCCAGGCAGGGGTAGCACAGGTTCCCGACATGCAGGATTAAGAAATCCCCAACCTTTTGTCCCCGCTGAAGCAATACTGACGCTGACCAGGAATCCCGGGCTAACAGGAGCCTGTAGCACACCAAGTGCGGGACAGCTCCAACCCTGCCACCCTGTGCCGTGGCACAACAGCTTAGCAGTAAATCACACTGGATTTGGCTCTGCTCTCTGGCAGGGGAAGGAAACACTGATCTCACTGCGCCTGTGACATGAGGTTACATCCAGGAAACCAGGTCACTTACTGGGCTGTCATCCTGGCCACCGACTCCAGGTAGCAGTAGCCCGCAGCAGTGAAGTTGTCTTTGTACCTGCCCATTTCTATTGTTTCCAGCCACTTGCCTACAGAGCTGAAAGATGGGAAGGCTGAGAAGGTTCGCTCAGAGAAGGGGATGGATGTGCCATGGGACCTGCCAACAGAGCAGGTGGTGAGGAGGCAGTGGGGCACGGCACTGCAGCAGGGGGATGGGCAGGCATGGCCAAGACAGTGGTCACCTGGGGCATGTGGAGCTGGGGCACTCTGGGGGCTCCAGACTCTGCAGCAACTTGCTGAGGACACTGTGGATATGGGAGAACTTGGGCCTCCGGCTGCGGTCCTTCTGCCAGCATTCGAGCATCAGCTGGTGGAGGGGTGGCTGGCAGTTCACCGGGGCAGGCAGGCGGAACCCGTCCTCCACAGCCTTCATCACCTGCAGTGAGGAAGATGTGAGCGGCTGGGGTCAGGTACTGCAACGCAGATTAAAGGCAAACTCTGGGGCATACCTCCCTCCTCACACCCCATCCAGGAGCAGCAGCAGCTCCTCTCTGTGCCACAAAGCCACCACACACCATCAGCAATCACCACACCATCATCTACCACGCAGCCGCGGGGGACTCACGTCCTGGTGGGACATGTCCCAGTAGGGTCTCTCGCCATAGGACATGACTTCCCACATGACGATGCCGAAGCTCCACACGTCGCTGGCCGGGCTGAAGTGGTGATACTGGATGGCCTCAGGGGCTGACCACAGCACCAGGCTCTTCCCACGCTGGACAGGCAGAAGGGCAGGAATGATGTGCTCGCCCAGCAGGATGTGGCCAATGCTGGCGATTCCCTGGCGGCCATTTATTGGTCAATGTGCCCTGCCTGGCACCGCAAACCCACGTGCCACGAGCACGTTTAGTACTAAGAGAAAACTTCTCCCTCAATTTGTTTAAAATGGCAGTGCAACTGTACACTACATGGGAGTGCAAGTCCTGAAATATTAGTGGGAGAGGAGAGTGTCCCCAGGAAGAGCTGATGGCATTTTATACATTAATATTTAATGAAAACCACCTCAGAGCTGCACAAACACAAGTCCCTTTGCCCTGACTTGTTCTCCTGTAATGAACCATCCCCATCCTGGCATCTGCAGAGCCCTCTGGATGCACTTGGGGAAGCAGGTGACAGAGACCACTGCTAATTGTAATTAACAGCAGAGACCTTGACCCCAAAGACACAGCCCTGCTGCAGCACAGTGGGAAAAGTCAGGGCTCCTGGTGGGCTCTCCATTCTGTGGCTCTGCAGGAGGCTCCATACCCATGGCACACCAGGGCATGGCTGTGCAGCGGGGCTGCAGCTGGAGTAGGCATGGTGCTGGGCTGCTGCTGTGCAGTTCCCTGCCCAAACACGTTGGATTTCTATCTAAGAAAGAAGCTGAAGGTGCAGAGGCCCTGTTCATACCTGAAGAAGGAAATGGGAGCTTAGAAAAAGTGTTGACAACTGAATGTGGAAATGCAGCTCACCATGGTGGAGAAGATGGTTTCCATCTTATCTTCCTGTGGCTGTCTGAACCCAGTGATCTTGCACACCAGGCTGCTGCTCACAAGGACCTTGTGCGCAGCCAGGCTTCTGTGCACGTAGCCCATCTCTGCCAGGTACGCCATGCCAGAGGCAATGCCCTGCAGCATGCAGACGAGCTGCGAGCCTGTGAACTGCCCCTCGTGTTTCTTTGAGAGCAGAGGAGGAAAAGCCAAAGGTGAGAAATGCAGACACAGCCAGCAGAGCCTGAGCTGGGCAGACCCCCAGCACTCACCCTGAGAAAGGAGTCCAGCAGGCCGTTCCCCATGTACTCCATCACTATCATCATGGTGCTCCCTGCACAGACGGACAAGGAGCGCGGTGTGAATGCTACTGTCACTCAGGCAGTTCGGACACCACAGGGGTTAGAAACCCAGGTGCCAATCCCTCCATTGCTTTGGAGAAGACAAGGTTGCAAGGAGTAGTGGGTCTGAGGCTTTCCTGTCATTCCCAGCTAGGATCCTACTGGATTCCAGAATCAGAAATTCCTTTCATCAAAATTCTGAACCACATCACAAAGGCAAGCACAGCCCAGTGAAAGCAAAAGCACCCAGCTCAGCCAGAATACTTTCTTTCCTAATAAAAAGCCCAGTTAGCACATGTGCTGCAGTTCCTTTGGATTTACAAGAATATCCATTTAACTGCTGCATCCAGAGCCTGGTTCAGCACACTCATGGGAGAGAGCTAGAGCAGTCAGTCTCATCTGTTTTACTGACAGAATCTCACTTCAATTTGCTTTTATTAAAAGTCCACGGGTTTGGTTGCTAAGCCAGTCCCACTACCTGCATTTATTAATCTAGCTGGAAGCTTTCTATTAATCACCAAAATGCAAAATCAGCTGATACATGTGGGAACACCTGATCTCCCAGGAGTCAACTGGACCTCCAGCATCAGGTCACCAATACAATGCAGCAGCATAAGTTCATTCCTGCACAGGAGCCTCCCGGGACCCCCATACCTCTGGTGATGACCCCCTCCAAGCGGATGACATTGGAGTGGTCAAACTGGCCCATGGTGCACGCCTCGGCCAGGAAGGAGTGCTGTTGCTTCTCCGAGCAGCCTGCCCGTAGCGTCTGGATGGCGACAGGCAGCTCCCGCTTGCTGGGCAGCTTCAGGCACCCCTGGCACGTCTCACCAAACTCTCCTGTGCAGCAGAGAAATGGGTTAAACAGATCCGTGGTTGCTGAGCACCTGGCCTTCCCGAGGACCTGCCACGGATTACGCCACTCCTCTGCATGGCTGCTGACCCTTGGCCTTCTCCAGAGCCTCTCAGGTGTTCTCTCCACCCTCTGCTCCAGTGGATATTGTGTTTTATCCCACAGGAAGAGGATTAACCCATTGTCACTGAGCTCATGCTCCAGAGCTGTGCTGCTCTGTCTTCCCAGCTTGACATGTGCAGGGCCTTCTTCCCAAGGATCCAAGCAGGGCAGGGCCAGAGGGCTCCTGCAGTGCTTGAGGCAGAACATCCCGCTGCAGAGCCACATGCTCCACAACAGGAGCTATGGAATACCCAACATAAAAAGCCAATATTGGCTTTACAGCAAAAAGCATGTAGCTATGAATAGCCCTATTGATTTGAAATCAGGTTCTTGTTGGGTCAGCAGTGAGACAAACACACGCCCAAATTCCTTAGATTTAAACGTCTTCCTGACTAATTTATTTCTTGATTTTTCAAACACTAGTTTGATTCTGAAAGGTACGGGTGTTTGTCTGAGTTGGTCTATGCCACAGCTCAGAGACAACCTTGTCCCCTCCTCAGTGTCCTCTCCCCTTCAACACTGTCCTTCAGCTGCAAGAAAAGCCCTTCCCTCCTCCCTTCCTCCACCTCTGCTGCTGCTGCAGCTGAATTTCTCTTTAGGAAAAGAAATGACAAAGAATGATCATGTTTCCCATGTTCTGGCACACAGTAGCCATTAAGGCTCTAAGGCCCAGCCAGGAGATTTTAATTTGCTTTTAAATTTCAGGCAGTGAACTCGATGAAAATCAATAAATCATTAGGTTCACATATTTATAAATAGTTTTCATGTTGCTGTCAAACTGCCCAGATGCAGGTAATTGCTGATGCTTTCTGGTCCACGTGGCACTCACTTGGCTGTGCTCAGTGTCTCAGGAAAACACCAGGAACATGGAACTAAGCTCCCAGACAAAATCCTCACCACCCTCACTCCTAACCTCCACTGCCGGCAGGTACCCCTGAGACAGGAGCAATATCACATCACTGCCATGGCCCAGCATGCCGGGGGCATGGCATGCTCTGGCTGGGCACTGGCACAGCCCCTGGCACAGCCACCACCCTGCAGAACTTGCCTGTCCTGATGATTCTCTCAATTTTTATGCTGGCATTATCCAGCTCCTTGGCAAAGAGGTGCACAGCCTGCATGGGGTCTTCACAGGTGTTGGGGTCAATGTATGTCCTCCTGGTCGGTATTTTAACTGCAGGAAAGGTATAAACAGCAAATGAGAAGGGCTCAGCAGAGCATCCCCCCATCCATCCTGGGAAACACTTTCCCAGCTTATCCACCTCCAGGGCTGTGGGCAGGACCAACGTGCCACCTTTCTATAAGCAAAGCAAAAGACTTGGCTCTAAGGTTTCTAAAAATTTTCTTTTGAGATTCAGCGAACTCCACTGTCACAAGCCCTGGGTAAAGGAGAGTGGCCCCTTTGCTCTGGTACAGCTCCCACCCTCCAAAGCCAATTGAAACAGCCAAGGCAGGCTCTGCTACTCCTGAAGTGCTTTGGGGAGCAGAAGAGCACATGTGCACAGGCATATGCCAGGAATTAAATAAACTCATCAATCCTGACATCTGAATTCCCTCTGACAACTGTTGTCCATAAAATTATTGCTGCTCAATAATCCAGAGCAGCCCCAGAAAACAAGGCTGTTTGCTCATGTTTGTAAGAAGCTAACGGAACAATTCCTACACCCACTGGAAGGCTGCAAACATCCCCTTTTCCTCTGGCATGCAGTGATCTGCACGCAGGAAGGACAGACACTGGCTCATGAAGCTGTCAAGCCCACAGTCCACGGAGAGTCTCGCTGTGCCAGCCCCTGCTCTGGGATAATGCAGGATGACTACACTTCAAAAGTGAGGACTCAGGGCTGCTTTGGTGGGAGCTGGGTTATTAACAGCAATAAATTCAGGGATCCCCACAGTCGCAGCAGCCACTTACAGTGGAAGTACAGCTCCTCGTCCCCATCCTGGCTGGCTTTGCTGTACCCACACTGCCTGCAAAGAGAATGAAGATGCACTCCAGCACCTGGGCAGCAGCCCCTTGCCCCAGCTCGAAACCCCCTGATCCATACCCAACCCCACTCACCTCCTCCAGACCATCATACCGATCACTGTGGACACCAGCACTGTCAGTCCTGCAATGGCCACCACTACAATTATGAGGACGGGGTTCTGCTCACTGGAGGCCACTGTCACTGTCCAAGGGAAGCAGAGACGGTCAGCTACGTGCCCTGGGGCAGGTCTGAGGAGAGGGACCACCCTGGTCACTGCTCCGATGGCCTGCCCATGTTCTCCAGCCAGCAGGTCTGTGGGACCAGCCACCCGCCTGCTTTTCACCATCCTCACAACTATTCATGTTCTGGTTCAGCTTTATGAACTCAAGCTGGTGGGATCAGCCCAATATGCTGGGCAGTGCTGCAGGCACAGACGGAGCAATCCAGTGCTGTTGCACCAGCTCCTGATTTTGTTAATCAGAGCTGAGGAAGATTCCTATTTATCAGAGGGACATATCAAAATTTATGGCTCACAAATAGTTTTCCTTCATCACACTAGTCCTTCTCTTCCTGCCTTTGCAAACAGGGGTATTAAAAAGCTACATTCTCTATAAAATTTTTATTGGCTTCAATTCATTCTGAAACATCTTCTGTGTGGCAAATGGAGGCAATTTAAAGCCCTGTTAAACACAATCTGCAGGAGTCGTACTGAGTCAGCCAGCTCAGGCTTGCGCTTCCAGCCAAGGTGGGGGATTGTGCTGAAGCCCAACATCCCTCCTCCAGTCCTCTTTTAGTGAAATAAGATGCTTCTGGACCACAGTTATGAATGGTAACTGAAAAGGCAAAACCCCAGCAGACAACACTGATGCTAGCTGCCCTGAACCAGCCAAGCACAGGACAAGCCAACTGCCTACTGAGCCAGGACAGCAGCAGGGTGGAAGGGAAGGGGGAGCAGTCATGTGTTAAGCACATTTTTGGGCAATCTCAGCCAAAGGGCAGAGACTGTCCCAGTCTCCACACTAGAGAGCCGCTGCCCTCACTGACGCTGAACTGAGAAGAGCCAGGACAGGAACCTCCAGGACAGGCAAGGCACCAAGACCAAACTCATTAAAATCCAATGGGAAAATGCAAGGAAAGCAGGTTCCTGGGCAGTACATGCCCTTAGACCTGGAGCAGCAGAACCAGAGGAACAGGTGCTGCCCCATAAAACCAGGAGCAGCTGGGGCAGGAGCTGTGAGCACAGCATCCCCATGGCCCAGCTCAGAGCCCTGATAGGGACAGGGACACGAGCCCTGCTGCACTTACACTCTGCCAGTGTCTCCACTTCAATGCCAGGGTTGTAGTTCCCATAGTCTGGAGAGGAAGATGTTCGGACTTGAAAGATATAGAGGGTACCAGGCTTCAGGTTATTGACCGTCACAGCCGTTGATGTGGTTTTCACAGTAGAGTAACTTTGATCTCTCTGATCCTGTGAAATAATAAGATACCTGAGATAGAGCTGGACTGACAGCTGTGCTGCAGAGCTTGGACAGCACAGCCACATCCCTGCCTCTGTCAGGAAACCTGTCCAAGCAGCCAAGCTCTAACAGAAACAATACCTTCACTGCATGTCTCATTAAGAGAAATTACATGGGAAGGTCACAGGAACTGGTAGCCAGAGCTGGATGAGGTGCTATGAGAACAGGGGGAGGATGGGGTGGTGGAGAGCAACTGTGTCATCCTGCACAGCTCCTTTCCCCTGCACCAGGGCTCAGCTGTGGTGCTGTCTGGCCCCTTCCCACTCCCCTGCTGCAGCCACTTGAGTCCTGGAGTAAATCCATAGACTGGCAAACACTGAAGAATCACAGCAGGCAGGTGGAGCCCCGAGGAGCAACCCAGACCACGGTTTGGCACAAGTACACACAGAGTCCCAGCCCCATGTCCAGCACGGGCAGTGTTCCAGCCCCACGGTCCGGCACAGGCAGCGGTCGCTCACTGCACCACTCACATCTCTACCAAATGTGTTTTCCATTTGATATACTTTTCCTCTTGAATCTCCACAGTTAAAGTAAAAGCTTTAAAAGGAAAGATTAGGAACTAAGTTTATTTTCATGTCAGCATCAAGAGCCTCATTTCAATGAACAATTGCTAAACTATAGTTAAATTTCCTACCCAAGTAGGATGGATCCTCATTTCATACCCCAAGTATCGTGTTGCTGCAGCCCATTTGCACAGGAATTACCATCTTGGGCTCCAGCATTTGCCCTCCCCCACAGATCCCTCCTCTCAAATCTATCAGATGCTGAAAATCACATTAATATGAATCAGCTTCACGGTAGCTGGTTTCTAAATACAGAACACTGACATGTCACCTGCGCAGTGTGCCTGACATGCCATCAGCTCCATAATGAGCCTGAGCACATGCAGATAAGGTAATTTGCAGAACGGTGTCATAAACTGCATTTATTTTGATTTAGAGCCTTGTCCTTGCTCTGCCCACTGGTATTTCTTCTAAAATTCCCAACCCACTGTACCTGTCAAAAAGAAGCAATTTTCAAAATCAAGAGACTGTCACAAAAAGGTTTGTTGAGCCTCCTCCTGTGTGCAGGGCCACTCACAGCTCACTACAGTGGCAGGTTCATGGCCCTTGTTCCTAAACCAGCGCAGACCACAAGATCCAACACTGTCCCAGAGAGCAGGCTGGGAACACAGAGGCCATCTCCTCAAGGATGTGGGAATTCACTGTGGTGTCACAGCTTTGTCTAGCTGTTGTCACATGGTGGGTGTGTGACGGGGACAGGGATGGGGGGCACCCGTACCTGGTACTGTATTCCTGAGAGCAGATCTGGCCGGCAAGAGAAGGACCCAGAGTCAACCGGGGCACAACCAGAGCCCGAGCCAGTGCCCAGCACGTACCTTCTCATAGTACTTGACCTCGTACTCAGTGTCATTGGTGGTCGGGAAGCCTGGCTCCTGCCACGACAAGGAGATGCTCTTCTGCTCTACTTTATCTGTGCGGATGTCAGTGACAGGAGTTGGTGCTGAAAAAGCAGAGAGGAAAGGGGCAGTGACTGCAGTGCTGCCTCAGTAAAACCCTCAAAAATTTCAACAGCTGCAGAGTGTGCAACTTCTGCAGTCCATTCTCTCTGAATCAGGACTGGAATAACTTCAAGATGGTGACCATCCAATGGGAGAAGATTGTGGTAAAACACAAGAGCTTTGTAATCTGTGAACAGTCAGGAACACTCCAATGGAAAACTGGCAAAAACGCTAACAGCACCCTCCGCTCTCAGTGCTGCAGAGGTGTTCAAGACCTGGCTCATATCCTGGGCTCCAAACCCCTACTAAGGATTTCTGGGAAAGATAAAATGCAATCTTTGATCAGGAGGGCTGATGGGACATACCAAGGCCTCCTCAGCCACTTGGTACTGGATATGCCCCATGCCAACAAACAGCTGGGAGTATGGGAAGGCCACTTGCCTGCCTGCCCTGCTCTGAGCACAGCCTGTGCCCCAGAAGCTGGCTGTGTATTTCTGGTCAGCACATGCTCCACACTGCAGCTCCCTCCCTGACACACATGCACCCATTTAGTTCCTCCACTGCAAGATGCGCTTGTCAACTACTCCCATTTTAACCAGGTTTGGCTTGCCTGTGTAGCCTGGTCATGGCCCTCAGGCACAGCAAAAGGTGCACCGGGATGTCGACTGTTTCCAGCTTGTCCCACTTCTCATGAAATCAGGACCTTTGCTGAACCCTTCTCTGTCCCACAGAGATGCCTGTGGAGAGGAACAAGTCCCTGGAAAGCAAACTTAAGTATCTGTGAAATTTTGTATTTATTACTTAGCTCATTAATCTTCATTGAAGAAAAAAGCCCTCCTTATGTTTTGTTCATGGTGATTTGCTCCTTGATTCCAAGTCCCTTTGGCTTCTGATGAGAGCGTGAGCAAAGCCAAAGGGGCTCCCATGTAGCTCCCAGTGCCCACGCATGGCTCCCTCCACTGTGCCCCACTCCATGGCCTGGGACATCATCAGACATAATCCACCAGTGAATTCACTGGCCCCGGAGTTGGCCTTGAAGGAGACATTGAACTGTCCCTGCATAAGGAACAGGGAGTGAGCTCACCCCCAGCATGAAGCACGGCAGGAAGTTCAGTAATGCTCTGTCTGTGTGGTGGGAAAGGGCCGGCTCTGGCAACACCCACCTATGGTGAAGGTTTCCCCAACTCTTGCCTTGAGTCCTGCTTCTGTTAACTAAGCTAAGTGCTCCTTGCTGTGTTATATGATTCTCATCAATGAAATATCACACAACTGCCCTCCTGTATCTCTGAATCCAGCAAACTGACTGGAGAGACCTGAACGCGTGGTCTTGACTGTTAACAAAGTCATCAGGAAAAATCCCACTCACTCAGGAACGGGCTATAGAGCAGAGCCCATGGTACATGCCAGAAAAGCAGGTACCAGCCTCAATCAGGTTTAAAAAGCATTAAAGAAAATCACACAGGCTATAAAGCATTTCACACTGTGAAAAAAATGTGTTTCCCATCAATATTTTAAGCTCCCCTAACATTGCCTCTATTCTGAAAAAGCAAACATTAAATTATTCACCACTCTGCCTGATTTTATAAACTCCATTCCCCTGTACATGGGTTTTCTCCTCTTGATTAACCAGCACAGCAGCAGAACAGGCATAAAACTAGATGTGGCACCGTGTCCCTCCCTGGATTGATCCACTGCATCCAAAATCTGCCCTCAGTGAGGGGCACCAAATGCCTCTGCACCCTGCCCTGCTTGTGCTGGACAGAGCCACCTCTCCCCTCCCTCACCAGTTACTAACATCCCAACACAGAACATGCCCTGGGCACCATCCCAGGCAGTTCCCACCTCAGAGTTCTCCACTCCAAACCAGAGAAGCTGTCTCTCAAGTCAGCAGACAGCTCTTTCAGGGCAAAACCCCCCGGAGTGCAGACCCTCACCCCAGAACCGGCTCATCCCATGGCCCCACTACCCTCTGGGCACTGCACCAGCCCCAGGCACACGCAGGGAAATCTGCCTCAGAGGACCAAATTCCAGCCCAAATGCCTTCTCCACTCTCAGGAAGAAGGATACATTCAAGCACTGTCTGCATTATTAATCTGCAGTAGATTTAAAAGCCCTTTAAGGAAGGAGCCAATCCCTGCCAGAAATACAAATGACATGGGCCCAGAGTGCACATTTACATGGCTAATGCAGCTCTGCTTCTGCAGGTGAACAGCTCTGCTCACTCCTCAAACACTTTTATTTAGTCCCATGCTGGGGCCAGATTAGAAAAAAACACAGTATTAATTTTGCCTCCTGCAGACTAAATTGCATCTCTTCTTTTCCCTGCAAATACAGGGAACGATGATTAGTTCCCTCTGGTGACTGCCAGAGGGGAAGGGCAGCACAGATCTGCACTCAGAGCTGGATTAGAGGATCTAAATAGGGTCTTGTTTCTTGTTTAATTTTTCCTCCGAACCTGCATATCTGCAGCCAGAGCCCCCCTGCTGCTGCAAATGACTTCCAAGATCACGGCATGACAGCCCTCATGGAAGTCACTGCTGTTCAGGCATCCCTGGAATCTCCTTTCTCTTGACCTCTGGCCCCATCTGGCATTTCTGTGGTGGGCTCTAATGATGAGGGACTGCAGGGTTGGGACTCCAGGAGATGGCATGCTCTGCAGAGCAGCTCCACACGCCATCCGCGCCAGCCATGGCTCCATGTCCTGTCTGCACAGGGTCCCCTCCTAGCAGTGGGGTCTTACAGGCAAACTCAGCTGCACAGCTGCCTCTCCAGGAGAGGACCTTCTCCCCACCTTCTCCCCCTCTTTGCCAATTGGCCCAGGTTAACCATCACCATTACTCCTTGCCCAGGGTGCCAAGGCAAGTGGAGCCAGGGCACCAGGTGCCTGCAATACAGGGCAGCCCCAGCCTGGCATTGCGCAGGAGGGGACACCTTCAGCAGCAAAAACTGTCATGTTTCAAGAAACTTTCCGAGCCTCAGCTGCTCAGGTAATTCCAAGCCACCATCTGCATCTGGAGACTTGACAGCTCAACAAGAGACGTTGATTTTGAACAGATTATAGGATTAATTATCCACATTCTTTATGTGCATTTCAGTTCCCTCAGGAGTACACAGCGTTGAGTGAAAGGGTGAGATTCCCCCTTCCCAAGGGGAAAAGCGGCTCTGAGCAGCCAAGATACAGGCTGGCATCACTGACTTGCTGCCTTGATCCCTAAGAGGACAGTGCATTTGCTGCCCGTACCTGGCCTCTTTTGTCAAGCTCAAATCTGGAGGCCCAGGCAAGGAGACAGCTCCAGAGCACTGGTCCTTCTGCCTGCACCAGACTGGAGGCATGACTCATTATTAGACCTCACCCTATTATGCTCACCCTTCCCCAGCCTGTTCACTGGTTCACTGGCCTGAGCTTGGGAGGTAGAAGATCTTCCCAAAGCAAAATCCATCCTTGAACCGCCAAGATCCTAATGAGAAATGACACTTCTGCTGAGGAGCAGTCTGCAGCACAGCATCCCCCAACAGATCCAGGGGGATTATGGTATGAGGGAAGAGAAAGCAACAATGTGCACAAAAACATTTGATCAAGTAGTGGGAAAATTATTTATAATAAGATCAAAGTTTAATCTCTTCAGATGAAATTGTTGCCCAATTCCTGCCAAGAGGTATGTGAGGATCATCTGTCTCCATTAACTGTGGTTTGGCAAAGGGTTTTCATGCAAATTAATAATGTAACTGCAGGGGAATGGACAAGGACACAACAAGTCAGAGCTGACTATCCTTTGGCACAGCTGACAGCCAAGGAAGGACCGATCCCTCTGGCCAGGGCCCCACCCACAGGCAGCCAGAAGCCTGCTTCCCCTCACCTGAGGGAACAGAAATGCCAAATGGGAAACGGAAGGAAACAATTATGATAAGAAATTGTGTCCAGAGACCAGCACAGGATACAGAGAGAAAATAAATTTTTTGTTTCCAAAGGACAGCCAACATTTGAATTATCTGGTTTAAGGAGGATTTTTTGTGAAGGGGCTGAAAATGTTGCTTCATCAAAGGTATTTTTCTGTGATCAGTAAATTCATCTGCAGCCAGATCATGGAGCAGGCTCATCCCTTCGCAGCCCAGGCTGTCACCACACTCACTCCTTGCCTCCCCATGGCACCCACCATAAACCCCTGAGAGTGCCATACGTCAGTCTTTGCCCACCCCTCTGCCACCACTGAGCACCACGCCTGTGCCACCAGGGTAAACCCAGTGGAATCGGGGCACTGCCACAGCACAGGCCTGTGGAGCCCAAGGACAATCCCCCCACCACTTCCAGACCCCGTGTTCTCCCAGCAGCAAAGCCACCAACCTGTCTTTGGAGCAGACCCACACACCCCAGAGGTGATGTGCCAGAGCAAAACAGTGCCAGCCACCACCCCTTGGTGCAGCAGGGGCGAAGCACCGACCCCAGTCCATGTGTGCCACGCCACCGCCATACCCTGCCCGCAGCCGTACCTGCGTGGCCAGTGGAGACGTTGACCTCAGCATACTGCTGCCCTGCAAGCGGGCTGACACCTGAGACGCCGTTGACAGCTGCCACACGGATGGTGTAGTTGACGTGAGGCAGCAGGTTCACCAGGGTGACGGTGCGGTCCACCAGCCCTGTCTGCTGTGGCACAAAGCCCACGCTGTTGCCACACTGCTCACAGTGGCCCTGCAGCGCCGCCAGGCACCGGCCGCACCACAGGCTGTAGGTCAGGTCGCTGCGGCCGCCAGCATCGGCTGGGGCACTCCACTCCAGCACCAGTGACGACTGCCGCAGGCTGTACACCAGGTTCCTCGGGGCAGAGGGCGGGCCTGGAAACAGAAGAGTGTCTTTGCACAGGTGCCAGGACAAACCTACAGGTCCTCTGGGAGCAGCAGCACAGGCTGGCAGACCGTGAGTGTAGTCCCGGACAGCTGCAGCATGGGATGGCACAAGGGGACATGGAGGCACTGGTGCGTGCAGCACAGTGGGACATGGGACAGAGGATCCCTGCTGGAGTGACGTATGTGCACCACAAGTCACAGCTCACACCGTGTGTGAGAAGCACCCTGCTGGACCCAGCACCTCCCCAGGTTTTGGCCCAGGGGCCCAGGGGCACCACCAGTCAGACACTGCCCAGCCACGCTCGGCAGAGCTGGAGGGCTCCTCATTGCTGTGCCAGCAGCTGGACAGCATCCATCACCCAAGCAGCTGGAGTCCAATCCAATTAACTAGAGGCCATTTAATTAAAATCTGTGAACTCTAGCGACTAAATGACTGTACCCCAGTTTTACCAGGGAGTCTGAGAACCTGACCGTGCATCTGTCTCATCAGACTGCAGCCTCAGCCTGCAAGCTCCACGGCACAGGGACAGCCCCTCCACCCCCTCCCCACTGCAGCAGCACCCCAGTGCAGACAGGGTCCCCAGGGATATGCTCCCACAGGTGAGGACACAGTGCAGGCTGGGGACAGCCTGGGACAGCCCTGGGCACTCCCCTGGCTCCGTGCTGTAGGACAGACACAGTGCCTCAACCCTGTTCCCTCGCCACAAGAAGTGGCCACTCCAGTGAGACGTACGTGTGCAGGACGCAGATGGTGGGTCTGATGGAGACCTAGAGTAGTTCTTCTGGCATGAACAGAATGTGGAGGCTTCCTCATGCGTGAAGCTGTGCTCAGGACATGGAGAGCAGAGAGGGAGATGGAGGGAGACCTTGTAAAATCCTGGAAGGCAAGCTGAAAGAGAGAGAGGAAGTTATGGGAAGAGCACCACAGGCTGACTGGGAACATGTCTGATGACTGCACTTCCCTGTTTTCTGGGACATCCTTTGCTGCCACTGGCCAGCAGACACCACCCTTCAAGCTTTCCTGGAGCACTTACATGATTCTGGCATCAAGCAAGGTGTGCATTGGTTTGACCCAGATGAGACATTTGGGTAGCTCTGCACTGACTTCCATAGTAAATGTCATTCCTTACCTAGGGCACTAGACAAACCAGGGAAAACTATCAACCATTAAAATTACTCCCAAAACTTCCAGCTCCCTCTTTAG
Organism: Oxyruncus cristatus; assembly: GCA_013399855.1. Classification (NCBI taxonomy): domain Eukaryota; kingdom Metazoa; phylum Chordata; class Aves; order Passeriformes; family Cotingidae; genus Oxyruncus; species Oxyruncus cristatus. The sequence goes on along the minus strand of VXAY01003078.1, from coordinate 355,368 downwards.
ATTTGAGAAATCAAACCGAAACTAACATTACATTCATAGAATCGAGACAGAGTTTGCTTTTTCAATTAGTTAAGCAGCACTGACCACAACACAGAGCAGAAATATCACTGTGTCAGGCAGGACAGAAAAATCAATCCTGTTTACAAACATGATGGGACCCAAGCGCTAAGCCCAGAGCCCCCATCCCTCTGATACGCCTGACACACAGTTCTGACATTTCATCATAGGAATTTAAACATTTCCATTTAGAAGCATATTTCAGACTATTCCTTCCTGTTTTCTAACAGTCAGAAGTAACTTTACTGAAGTATCTGTCATTAGTAATGTCACAAAATGCCCTGATTTGCACGTCCCAGGAACAGGCACCACAACCTCGTGTGAGCACATCCCACAAGGAGTCGTGGGCTTTACTTGCTAATTTTGTTCCTTGGCTGTCCAAAACTTGCCCTTGAGAAGAACAAAGGCACTCAGCACATGTGATGCATCATGTGTGTGCCTTCGTTTCTTTTTTCAGACAAACTCCCACCCCCTTCCACCTCGTCCTATGAGTATTTTTCTTGGTCTCCAGCTGGTTTAGGTGTCCTTGTCATTTTGCAGTGCTCATTTCTGCAGTGGGTTCCTGATAGCACTTGAGAGATCAGGTCATCAATTTATAGAATGAAATTCTCTTTTTTGTACACTATTTTCTATCCTGTTCCTTGTCCTCTGGTACTACGAAACTAAATTGTTAAACAATAAAATTCAATAATTCCTTCTCCCAGAGACAAAGAGAAGCAGCTGCATGGGTCAGACAGATCAATCATGTCTCTCGAAATCCACCATTGCTGACCACAGAAGCTCCTCAAGGCATGCCTGATCAACATCACTGACAGAGAGAGCACTTTCCCCCTTTGATGTAACAATGCACACACAGTCAAACCAGCAGCAGAACCATCCACACTGATTTGTGCTGCAGGTTGGCCGATTACCCAGCACAAAGCAACCATGGGAAGGGTTCCTCTTACCACCTCATCTGACATGGCTCCTCGGATGGGAGTGGATGTCTCTGTCAAGAAACAGCAACGTCCTCTTTGATTCCCAGCCTGTGCCATAGGGAGAGCAGGGGCAACTGAGGATGCAGAGCTGGAAAATGCATGGTTTCCTACCCCTGCGGCACAGGACAGCTTTCGTTTTCCCTCCCCAGCGAAGTCCTGCCAGCAGCAGAAGTGCTGCCCATGCCAGCGTGGATAGATAATGACCATGGCCTCACTCAAAACACCTATACTGGCATTTATAATTAACACTACAATTTAGTTGTCTTCCAAAATCAATTCCTTTCTAGTTTTTGTCATGGAATTGTATTTGACGAAGTTCGTCTGCTTTAATGTGTGTTAATTTTCTCTGTTGAAGTAGACATTCGTAAAAATGATCTTTATAAAAGCCACACCTGGGAGAACACGCAGCCAGCACTGGGGGGGTGTCGCAGTGAGAACTAGAACAGCACCTGGGGGGCCAAGGTGCCCCAGCAGCCTGACAAGCCCTCCTGGCAAAGGGCAGACTGGGTCCCCCCAAGCTCTCAGACTTGCATCCAGCCCTCAGTGAGCAACGTTCAAACCTGAAACCTCACCATTGTCATCAAAGTTGTTCCCAACACATCTGTCCCAGGAGCCCTGCTCCTGCTGACCCCTTGCTGGACTGGGCTGGCACAGCTGGCTTCCATCTATCTTAATTGCACACTCAAGCAGGCAAGTCACTGTTTATTATGTTCCTAGTATTTCATCAGTGCTTCAGAGGTGAGGTGCCTCAGGCGAGTGCAGCAGAAGGGACCGGGCAGCAGCCTCAAGGAGGGACGAACACTGCCAGCCAGCGCCTGCGGACAAGGACACACTGCCCAAATCAGACCGGGCACCTTGTGCAAAACACTGGCGGAAGAGAGTTTCAGTGTGTATTGAGCTTGCCAAAGAGGCTTATTGACAAACATCCTCGGGTAACAGAGAGGCTCCTGCCCCCTCCAAGCTGGGTTTGCGACTTCGCCTTGTCTCACCGCACCAGCTGTGATCAATACCGCAGGCAGAGCAATGCTCCGCAGCCCTGCAGAGAGGAGGGACAGCAATCATGTCCCATCTCCACACCGGTGAGAGAGGAACAAAGTCAGCATGAGGAACGGTCGATCAGAGCACTGAGTCAGGTCTCTGCCTCCTCTCACCTTGGTTCCATGCCTGCCAGGATGGGAATTTCGCGCTGCCTCACTTGAGAGAATCCAAAAGCACCTTGTCTTCCACACAGTTTGGGGGTTTTTAATAAGTGGTTTTAAATATTACTTTCTAGCAGCCTATGGTCCAACATGTTCCCAGCAACTCTGACACCTTTAGACAATGCTACTCTGTAATTTTTGCCCTTGTCAAGTAACTTGAAGAGCACTAAAATGAAAACCTGCGTCCAAGGGCAAGATCTTTGTGCATCCCCAACAATGAACTCTTACTAGCTGAAATTAAATTCAGTGATTTAGTCCAGAAGAAAATTAATAAATATTAATTTATTAAATAGAATAATATAATAAATAGAATAATAGAGAATATTTAGTAAGAGTCTTGAAATATCTAACAGAGTGCATTTGCTGAATCCAGGCAAGACTGATAGACGTTGTTGCTGATTATGCCAGAATGTTCCTGAAGGACACACTGAGGCAGGCACATCTGCTGAGCCAAGTGCAATTTACTGTTGTCTCTCTCAGTTCCCTAATGGATCCACCAAACGGTTCACGGGGAAGGACTGGCTGACTGGCCTCTTCAGGACACCCTGTACCTGCTGAGCACTTTGGCTCACACAAACCCCCTCAGCTGTGGGCAAGACATGTCCCCACAGGATTTCAGCAGTGAATCCAGCATGTCCATAAAGCAGCCAGGTATCCATAACCTTATCCTGACAGGAATTCTGCAAACTATTTGCGATGCTTATAATTTTTGGAGTAGTTTGCTCTGAAATTGTCATGGAGCAATTTGTGTCTGGCTCTGCCCCGATTTCCATAGACATAATTATTTCAGACATACTGTGAACCAGTGATGTAAAACGCAATCCCAAATGATAAATACCTCCCAGCCTGATAATTACTCTTCAGAGACTGAAGAGAAAGCCCATTTTACACAGGTGTCCCATGTGCATGGCTGATGGGAAGCAGCACCCACCATCCAGCACTATGGCTGCTGCAGGAGGTGTCACTGATGGGCAGGGCAGATGGATATTCCGGATTCATTCAGCAGAAAGCTCTCCACACCTTTGGACTGTCACTTTGCCCAGGTCACAAAGGGGCTCCAGCCATGTTCTGCTAGAGCACAACACCCAAGAGGAGAAAGCCAAAATGTAGCTCAGACAGGAAACCAAAGTACAAATTTCCACAGTGATTATTCCTCCAGCGACAGGCACAGATTGCCTCCCACAGCCCCTGCTCACTGCGCAGCTCTGATCCCACCCCAGGACCCCTATGGTGTCCCCGGCTCCAGCCCTGCCAAGGACCAACTCAGTGCAGCCGTGCCGGCCCCACAAGCACAGGGCCTGGCTGTGGGATGCCCATGGCTGCATTTGTGATGAAAGTAAAACCCGGGGCTTTGCGCAACTTAACAGAGTCCCAGGAGGAAAAATAAACTTATTATGCATAATCCTCCAGTATCAGTCAGCAGATACTCCAGGAGCACATAGAGATTTGTAAGCTAATGTATAAAAGATGAAATAAATACAAAGCCCTGAGTGCTGTATGTTTGGATCCATCTCTTTTGTATTTAAACAGGAAAACAGACCTCAGGTTTCAGGAGGTGTCTTTGCACCAAATGACAAAATACTGTAATTTATTATTTTAAATTCTCTAACTTTCAATTGAATTATTTCTTTTGCACCTAAAGACACTGCAGCGACATGATGCTGTGGTGGGACATATCCAACAGACAGGAAAGTATCTTACCCCACAACCCACTCCCACCCGAAACTGTTGCTTTCTCCCTAAGCAAGAGAAAATAAATCTTCCTTGTGTCTTGCCCATGGCACATTGAATCCAACATGTTGCTCAAAAATCCGCTCAGTGATGAAGAAAAGGGGGGAGAACTTGTTATTCCCCATTTCAAACAGCCATGTGGACACCAGCAGCTGCTCCCTATGCTGCCACAAGCAGCACATCACTGAAGTCACCTCCTGTGCAAGTCTTCCTCCCTGGAAAAGCCGCAACACTCATCCCTTTAGAACATCATTGAAAAATCCCGACAAAGCACTAGAAATTACTTTGTCCCTAAAACTGGTTTCAGTAACATCATTCCCATGTAGACAAGGGACATGGCTGCTAATTAGACCATCATCAACCAGATGACAACAAGCGGTGCTCCGGGTGCCGATGAGGGAGAGCAGAGCACAAGGCACAACGGCAGCACACTCCCGCCACTGCTGTCAGAAGTGGGGGGAAATGAATTGAGAAGGAAACTTTGCCAGAGCACAAATTTATATTTCTGTCAAAAAAGAGTGGCTGGTAGCTATTTTTGCTAACTGGTCTTCATCATGTTAATTCATGGCGGCAGTCGTCTCATTTGCAACAATTGGCTGGTAAATATAAACCTCAGGCTTCGCTGAAATTCTCCTTGCAGATATTACTAGGAATTGGATGGAAAAGATGAAGCAGAAGGAGACAACTTTACATGCAAATGTCCGGTAGATTCTCCACATCACTGTTTCATTTACACAAAAGCCATTTCAACACACCACAAAGCAAATGGCTCAAATCAGCTACAGCTCTCACCTGGAAAAATTAAGGGTAAAAAGACATCAAAGCCAAGAAACCAAGCGAAAACAAAACAAAACAGGGATGGGCAGGGGATCACCAGGACTGCCCACTCGCCTGCAGCACATCTGCTGGGAACGGGTTTTCTGGTCAGAGTAAGCGCAGCATCTGGCTACAGAGAGACAAGCATCCCGAGTGCATTTACAGTGACAAAGCTCTCCTCTTCTTCGTGAGTGGATGTTAAACAGACACTAAAGCTGTGCAGTCCCACCCCAGAGATGGCTGCACTCCACTGACCGCCAAAATGATTCATCAGAAACATGCAAACCTGTCAGAGTCCCTTTGGAGCAGTGGTGCAGGACAGGAGGATGGACAGGGAAAAGCTTGGCTTTCCTGTAGCAGGAATTAGTGGGGTCTGAAGGCTTATTCAGTTTTTTTTCATCTCTCCTAATTTCATAGTGAGGGCATAAACATTATCTTGGCCCAGGATGCTTTTGGCACTTCAATCAGGGTTACAGGGATGCCAGCTCTGACCAAGTTCAAATGCCTTCACCAGTTCACCTCCTGCATTCCCCAGCTGCACCACAGCTGCCGTCGGTGCCACAGCCCTGCTGCCACCACCACCTGGCAGCGTGACCCTGGTCCTGCCACGCCATGGGCACCAGCGGCAGCAAAACCCCCACCACCTCTGGTCCACCAGCCAGACCTCTCAGACACACAAGAGCTGTGACAGAGACTGTGGCCAAGAAGTTTCATGGGCCAGCAGACTCATACCTGTTGAGCTCTCCAAAGCCACAGCTATGGGACCACAGTGGTGGAATCAGGTCTGCTGCGCCATTGCCTTACCCCAAACTTCCACTGTATCCACCTGCCTCCAGCTCATGGGCTTTTGTCCTCACTGAAGAACTTCCACAGCCCTGGCTGCTTTCATCAGAAAGCTATTCACTTAGCACTGTGCTAATGCAGGGCTGCAAAACAAACACAAAACTTTCAACCCTTAAAAACTATTTTTTGATATTTGACCAGACATCAGATGCTGCTCCACAGAGAGTGACTAATGATCTGCTTTCTGCGAGAGGGAAGAAAAACTTAATTATATCCATTAAATTACTTCAAATATTTTTCCTCTGAGAATATGAATTATTTAAATTCAACACACAAAAACCTGAAACATTAACAAAAACCTTCTGGGACTCGCTATGTAAATCCCCACTTGAAACAGATGGGGAAAGCATGGCGAGCTGCCATGCAGCCACTGAAGCAATCAACAGCACTGAGATTTCAATTCGATAGCTTTAATAAGGTCTTCTTAAGGAGAAGCCACTGTCTGGAGCTCTGGGAAGAGCATCCCACTGCCTGGAAGAAGGAGGCACCATCAGCACAGCATAAAACTGAAAAGCTTCAAGTTGTTCCTAAGGGGCAGATCCAATTCTGCTGGAAAAGCTCACTCTCCCACTGCACCACCCACCTCAAATGCAGGGGAACTCTACCTGTCTGGGACCTATTTAACTGCTTTCTCTCAATCTTTTTTTGTGGCAAAAAAGGAGAGGTCCAAGGTATCACTTGGACACCAGGCATGGGCAGCAAAGGTTTTTTCAGCTGTGTTTTAATGAAGAACTCATCCCCTCTGCCAGGTCCCAGCTGGCAGTAAGGTGCCCAGGAACAGCATTAGCCCTGGAATTCCCTCTGTTCAGAGACTTACACACTCCAAGGAGGAGCACAGTAGCCAGTATCGCACATTCAGGGCTGATTGCACACCTGGCTCTAACCTGCCTTCAAAAGTGAGATGGAAGTAGTCACAGACCCAGGTTGGTTATTGGGACACCCATTAAGGCACAGGGTACATCCATTTCTACAGCTGTCATTAAACGTAACTTTCTGAGTTGCAAAGTCACCAAATTATTAAACAGTGTCCAAAGCATGACAACAGCGATATTAATGTTCCAGACTAATTTTAACATTACAGATAAAGCTGTGGGAAATGCCTGAGGGCATCCAGAGCTCTGGCATGTCTGCCCAGCCAGCACAGTGCTGCAGAGCAGCCCCAGGGGGCATCCCACGCTCCCAACCACTACTCTCCAGATGAAGGTCTGGTCATTAGCTGGGGAGCTGCCATTGCCTAAAGAAACATATTGCTGACAATAGGCAATTCCATTTGTCCAAGCTGTGCTCAGGCATTGAGTGGTCTGGCAGCAGCACAGACTGACACAGATAAAAAACTGCCAGAGGACACCAACAGCCACCTTTACCTCTGCATCCCCCATCCTTCTCCTCAAAGCCAGGGCCGCATGTGCATTTCCCTATGGGGACCAGCCACTCGCCCTCAGTGCTGCAGTGCATCCGGGGGGGATTATCCACGTCCACTTCAGCATGAGCGACACAAGTGCCCTTAACTTCCACCAGCGTCGCAAAGGCCGTCTCTGCCACTGTGTCTGGGAACACGGCCAAGTTCTGCACAGTGGTGAGGCATTTCTTGTAATAGACCCGCACGGAGACCAGCGCCACACAGGCACCCACGTCCTGGAAGCCCAGGTGGAAGCCTCTCTTGCTCAGGTGCCCTATCTCCCTCAGCTCAGTGTTCAGCTTCATCTTGCGCTCGCCCAGGTCCCCCTGCGTGAAGCTCTCATCAGCAGCGATGGTGTCAATCTTGGTGTGCTTGCTTTCACGGACGCTCTGGCCCAGGTCAGAGTCAGACTCGACATAGTACAAGTTGAAAGTCTCCTTGCAGCTGCTCATCACGCCAGGGATGCTGTTGCAGTCCCGCAGGGTGAACTTCAGCTCGATGAAGATCCTCTGGCCATCGCGCCTGGCGATCCAGCCCGTCTGCAGCCAGTTGTTCTGATTCGGCTCCATGACATTGCACACCTGATACGTGCGTATCGGCTTGTAGCTCTCATCTATGCCACTGATCTCTTCCCACTGGGGAAAGAACACAAAGGGCTGTAACAGCTCAGGAGCTGCACCAGCAGAGACACGCCAACCCATATAAATGTCACCACCACAAGCCTCCCCACCACAGGCTGTTATGTCATAGGCACTGGAAGTCCTCAGCCTGCCAAACCCACTAGCTGCAGTAACCCAGCTGCTGGGCCACCTAACACCTGAGCTTTCTGTAGAGATGCAAACACAAAGACACAACTAGAAAGGCAGCACTGCCAGTAGACCTTGGAAAACAAAGCCTGATTCTGGACACACACATACTGAGGAGCCAGAGGCCTTCATGTCCAACACAGTCATTAGATTTTCTGTCCGTGGAAGGGGACATCCAGACAGCATTACTGCACAATGTAATGCTGCATGGGCCACCCAGAGAAGTCCAAGACATCCAAGAAGATGTGACACTAGTCAAACTATCATATGAAGACATCAAACATCTTTGTGAAGAGCAGCAGCAGCTTCTCTGCCAGGAGAAGTTTTAGCTGGAAAAGGACAAATCTTTTGACTGTAAGTGAAATGGTGTTTCCCCAAAACTACCAGCAGAGATTCTGATCAGCAAAATGATTATTCAACCCTCACAGCCTGAATGATGACCTGGCAATTTCCCAAAGCAATTCTTTCTGGGGGTAAACTTATGCAAAATAGCCAAAACGTATCCAAAACAGTTTCTTCTGCAGACAAACAGCTGGGCCACACAGATGACTCCAGGATCTATCACTGTTCCCTCTGAACGCTTTGTTTTCATTTCAGAAAAGCAGCTGTAGACCGACCCCAGCAGCAAAGCCAGGGCCTGATCAAACAAACCTTACATGACACAGAGCTCCTGACAACTCCCCCAGCCACAGCTCCCAGATTCCAAAGGCTGGACTGATCCCCAGACCTCATGCTAGTGTGCAAACCACAACACAAAGCCTTGAGTGGCCGGTGTTTATCTGCTCATTTTAGGAGTGCAAAATCCATGTCGAGGAGGGACTCCACACCAGTTGCATTATCTATACAGCCAACACCTCTCTGCTCCCTGGGGTACACAGTGCTGATCATGACAAGTTGCCCATCGCCCTGGAACGAGGAGATCCCGCCCCAGCTCCGTGTAACCAAAGTGCTCATACTACAAGACTTCAAATACTGCTGAGCACCAAGAGGCCAACAGACCCTCCCGGGTGGTGCAGGGGGCCAGTCCCACCATTGTACTTACCCCGTTCGACGGGTGTGAGGTCCAGCCCAGCTCTGCCTGAGATTCCTTCGAGTCCAGCAGGACAACTGCACGGAAGACAACATGTTAGCAAACCCACTGACACAGGAAATGCCGGTAAAACCCACCCAGTCCATCCACTGAGAAGCTCAGTGCCATGCTGTGCTGGGTTCCAGGGCGCGGGAGCAGCTCCCGCCCCGGCTCCACAAGCCGTGTCGTCACCGTGTGAGTACCGTGCGCTGCAGAGCTCTCACTGCACACCCAGAACAACCTCGCAGGTAGCTGAGCAGTGCCCTAATGAGGGTGCCATTCCAGGGGCGATCCCTCTGACAGCACAGCCAACCCCGGCACTGTGCCGTGCCTGTAGCGTACGGATCCTGGCACTGAAAGGTACCGGCGGCTGCTTTGAAACAGGGATTTCCCTGGCAGTCGACACCCTTTTTCCACAAAACAGCCAATTCTTTCTTTGACAGGAAGAGCTATTTCGCTCAATTCACAGCTTAACGATGCTTCCACATTGCCAGCCGGCAAATAGCCACAGCCCCGGACCGGCAGGTTGAGTCTCCTCTCGGGCTCAGACACCGGTAACGCGGGGCACGGCAGCGCATCCCCGGAGGCCGTTGCACTCGGAGGGCTCCGGGACGCTCTTCCCGGCGCCGGGGCCGGGCGGGTCCGACCGTGGCAGGGCACCTCCGCGCAGACGAACCTCGGGGCTCGATCCTGCGCCTGTCACGGTACCGGCAGCGCGGCGCGGGCAGCGGCGCCACGCGAGCCCCGTTCCGCCCAGCGCCTCCGGTGATTGCGGAAACCGGGACGCCCCGGGCTGACCCGGCGACTCCGCGGGGACCCGCCCGTCCTCTCCCGCTCCTCCCGCAGGTCCCCGCGGCCCGGAGAGCGGCGGCACATCCGCCCCACGACGCGGCCGGCCGGTCCCGGAGCGT
>VXAY01003078.1:321538-345250 GCA_013399855.1 Oxyruncus cristatus | reverse complement strand
GGGCGGTGCCGCGCTCTGCGCGGCCAATCGGTGGGAAGGGGCGTGGCCGGGGTCGGAGTGAGGCCAGTCACTCCGGACCGACTGACGGCAGCGCCGGCTCCGCGTCCCACCGGAGGAGCCCCCTGCTACCGGCGCCGGGGCTCGCTCCTGCAGGGACAGGCGGCACGCCACAGGCCTGAGCTTTGGGCTGCCTGCAGCTGCTGCCCAGGGCAGGGGCGGCCCGCCCCATGGGCACCAAAGGACTGCTGAGGCACGGGCAGCCCTTGCTGATTGCTGAGACGCTGCGGCGACAATGAGGAGTGCTGTGAAGTCCCCAAACTCAAAAAAAAGAATTTTGCTCCCTGCTGGTGGTAGATCTTTTCTGCAGCACAGGCCCCAGGAGAGCAGCGGGGTAAATCTCATTCCTGCCCTGGCCTGCAAACGATGCCTGGGAATGTCAGTTTTACATCGAGCCCTCTGTCCTGCCTTTCTGGGTTGAAATTTGATTCACAGCTTCATCTCGAGGTCCTTCAAGCCCAGCAGCTGCTGTAAAAGCAAAAGTGGCCAGAAACCCCGGGAAAAGGCAGGCCCAGGCAGAGTGGGTCCTGCCAGACCCGCGCCAAGGACAGTGCTGTGGCAGCAGGCACAGCACCGGCAGGCTGCGGGAGAGCTGCCTGACCTGGGGGTAGTGATTCCTGGCTCACTGCAGCCGAGGTACATGCCACCAGGCCCACGGTCTCCTGCTCTGGAGGAGGAACTTGACAAGGTTTGATTACCATTAATTGTAGGTGTTGCAGGTCCCTGCAAAGTTTAGTCAGGCTGAATGCCTGCCGGCCTCCCACCTGATGGTGGATACCGTGACAGCAAAGCTTGCTTATGTAGCTACATTTGTTCCTGTGGGATGTTCCTTTTGCCGTGATTATGTGCTGCCAAATGTAAAACATTGCATGTCTGGAGTAAAAATATTGAACCTCCATCTGACTCAGCCCAGCTGGGCTATGGTACCCTATGCGTGGCCCCTGCTCGCAGGGGTGGGTGCTCAGACCACAGGCCAAGGCCAGCTGGACACCTGGAGCCAGAGAATGTTTCCAGCCCTCCCTTCATTTCTCAGCCCCTCTGCAGACAGTCACCACCTTTTCTCTCTGTGTTAACCTGACTGGCGACGAAGTCCCCATTCATTTGTCAATGCTTTTCCCATCCGTGAGAGCTCAATGTGGGCCGGTGCTTTGGGAGCTGCTGCACCAGCCCTTGGAGCCCGATCTGCTCCTGCTGTGCGACTGCAGCCCAGCAGCTCCTGGAATAGCGCTGATGACTGGGCGCACAGGTTCATATGATTAAAACTCTCTCTCCGCCACGTTACAGGGCAGGGAAGCAAAAGACAGGGTTTATTTATAATCTTCCTCAAGTGGAAACCAGAAGAAGTGACCCGTTATTACTGGAGATTTCTCAAGCCATCCAAGAAGAAAAGTGATATTTAGTTGCCGTTAAAGGCTCAGAACTGCATAACAATTTCATGCTATGTTAACTTCCAGGTTTTCTTTCGCATATAAATTTTTAAGGAATAAAATAGAAAAAACGAGGCACTTGACCTTTAATCACAGTTATTTGTGTGACCAGTCAAGTGTGGGAAAAAGCTAGTTTGTGCTTGAAAGATGCCCTTTGAAGCCAGATTGCTCTAATATGACACACAGCTCTCACAGTGTAATATAAAGGATCTCGCCTGCCCGCCTTCGGGCACAGTAGCTCCTGTTTAGTATTCACGTGCTGGGTCTGGCTGCTGGGACAGTGGAAGGTGTCGGTGTCATGAAGCAAATTGGTCCAAGCCCCCGGGACAGCTCCATTCACTGTCAAGCCCCATAGGCATGTACACTTTCCTGTCAGTGAGGAGCCAAGCAGGGAAGAAGGTTTTGGATGTATATGGAGGATTTGATATTAGATATGTTTCACTAGAAGAAGGGTCTGTCATGCAAACGGAGTATATGGCATTTCCACTTATCTGAAATATTATTCCAAGCACTTATAAAATCTTCAGATTAGAAGAGCCACAGATATTTTAATCAAGATTTTAAAGTATCATATTGTTTTGGGGAAATGATCTCATGAATTTTTCTTTGGCAACACCAGATGACTAAACGCCATTGCTGGGGTAAAGGAAACAGAGCAGCCTTTAATGGAGACTATTTGATTTCTTCACTATCAGTCTCAGTGTATGAGCAGGGCCAGACCTCTGAGCCCAAAGATGAGCCAGGGAGCAGGACAGAGGGGTCAGAGGACACAGCAGAGGGGTGCTGTCCCTAGGATGGCTCAGCAAACAGCTTCTCAAGCACCAGTTTCTGCAGGTGAAGGAAGAAGAATACCCAGATTGTTTTTCACCTCTGCTCCTCACATCCAGCTCTGGGGCTGCTGCCCTGACCTGCTCCCAGGTGCTGCCACAACTACAGGATGAGCCTGTGGAGACAAGCAGGAAAGCAAAGACACTGGGTCATCCAGACTCCAGATTGCCAGAGGAACTTGTGCAAAGAGTGCGGCCAGCCCAGAAAACGTGTAATTGGCTGAGCTGAGATACTACCTGCTGTAAGTGGAGACAGAAAGGTATTTTTGACACCACAGTGAAAATAACCCTCCTGGGAAAAAAAATCAATACAAACACCAAGGAAAGAGAATCAGAATCCAAGACCATCAATTCCTGAGATAAACAGCTGAAAGTCTCAGTGGGAGGACAGACAGATCTGGACTGAAAAACAAAATTTTGCTTCTTTTGCTGACAAATTACTTTTTATGCGAAAGGACAAAGGAGCTGGGAGGATGCAGGCCTTAATGGATGGCTGAAAGAGCAATCCTTGACAAAAGACAGAGCAGGCAGAAACTTCATGGAAGCTCTTGCACTTCTCCTTTCTCTTCCACACTTGAAAGGATTTTCCTACAATGGAAAACAAGGGATTTGTGCAATTTCATACTCTTTTGGGCATGTCACACAAACATGCTCCAGGACTTTTGTTGCTTCTGCTGCGACAAAGGCAGAGCCAGAGCAGAGGAGGCAACAGCAATACAGCACAAGTGTGTATGGCATTAGGGAACATCCCACTGAGGAAAGTGGCTCAGATAATCTGGTCCCATTGGCACCTCCCCAGCCCACCACTCCCAGCTGATTCCAGGGCTCAAGCTTCCCAGGAGTACAACGCTCCATCACAGCCAGTGCCGGTCAATCGCTCTCTTGCCCTCCTGCTATCTGGCAGAAATCACAGTGAAAATGAAAGCTAATGTAAAGCATCCCCATAAATCTTATGTTCAAAGCTGCACAGCTCAGCCTCATGGCTGCAAAGGGAAAACCCTTCTAACTTCTAGGTTGTTTGTCTAAAAATACAAAGCAACCAGAGCCATTCAACTGTTTTTAACAGCTCAGTCTTTCTGTCAGATGTGTACTCTTTGCTTCAGGATCTCTGCACTATAAATGTTTTGCAGCAGCTCTTTAGCTTTTGAGGTAATCACATAAAAGGCCCTTGACTGCATCTAATCTGGGTAAATGCCTTTAAGCATCTTTACATTTCTTGCTAACGGATTTCCAGGCAGCCCACAGAGATCCACGTTCTAGAAAATAATGTAAAATAGAATAACTGTCCAATTTTTTTAAATGCCTCACATTCATCATATACTGAGAAAATTCAGAGCTCCAGGCAGCATAAGATCATTACACTTATATAAGTCATACCCCATTCTGTCATCATCAGCATGAACCCAGCCTTTGGCTGGGGCACGGATCCACTCAACATTAAGTTCCAGCTCAACCAGAGACAAATTACCACACACTACTAATTAGAACCAGACAGAAGGGATCCAGGCACTGCAATCTGGTGACCAAGCCTGAAGGGCACATTGAGGCATGCACTGAGCTGGAGTGTCGTGTGTGGAAAAGCATGTGTGGGATCTCCCCCATCGGATTGTGCCCTGGGAACAGTGGGAGGGCCCGGCGGGTGATGTCATGCTGTGCCTCCCACTACACTGAGCCAGACGTTGCTCAAGGGGAGAGAGAGGGAAGTGTGACCCCTTTGCAGGAGAAGGTCTCCCCCAGTGCCCTGGCCCGGTCACTACTGACGGGCCAGTGCCGTGGTGCTGATGTTCATCTGGGTGGCACTGAGCAAGAGGAAACTGGTGCCAATAGAAGAGTAATTTAGAGCTCCAGAGGAATCCAACCATAATTCAGTGCTAATTAATGTCTAATTACTTAAAGATATTGAATTTGGGAATGTCCTACTCCCCCCATTCAGTCACTTCTGAGCAGCATGGCCAGGAACACTGACCTCCTACACTCCCACAGCCATGGGAGTGGGCACAAGCACAAGCACCTGGGCCAATTCCACCCCATCCCCAGTGGGACCCAGAGCCTCTGGAGCTGCTCTGCCCCTTCACTGCTGGCAGCCAGAACAGACCTTCATGACGGAGACGTGCGCAGCAGAGTCACTGTGCTGGGACGCCTGACCAGAGGGAGCCCCAGCTCTCCAGGGAGGCAGGTCCTGCCCTGCAGAGATGCTTTGCTAGCGATGCTAAGCACAGGGCAGGATGCCAGCACCCCGATCTTTACATGGACAGGCTTCTTCCCCCTTAGCTGCCCCTCTGCTGTGGCTTCACTTACGCTGTTTGAAAGGCAGAGGTGCAGAGTGAGCGCTCAGGTGTGTGAGCCTCTGAGAGCTGAGGGAGGAATGAGGATGTACCCGAAGTATAATGGTGCAAACAACCACTAAAGTAATTTTGATACGAATTTGAACAAAGGAGTTGTCCTACCTTTGATTTGCTCTCCTTTTTTCCTGTCTGGTTTCATTAAAACCACTTACAGAGATTTGCAGCAGTTCTGTTTGAAGTGCTGTCATCAGGATTTTCATTTTCAGTGGCATTGGAAATGATCTTACAGCAGGCTGGTTATGTTTCAGGAAGGGATATGCAGCATGTGGTCATCATGCATGGTCAGAGACCTTTCAGACATACCAGATCTGCTGGTCGTGTGGCTGCTGAGGTGACCATCCGGCCTTGAGCACCAGAGAAGAAGTTCCAGAGTGGCCACAGCAGAGGCCAGTGGCTGCCCTGGTGCCAGGCTCCCACCACATCCTGAGCTCTTCCCAGGCCTCCTTTGGTGGCTTCAAGCACTGCTGTGCTGAATCTCCAACCTAAACCTTGGTTAATTTGAAGACTAAATGCAAGACTGGTTCATGCTGCTCCTGAGGGGAACGTTCCAAAGGGGAACCCCAAAGCGCCAGTGCACCTCAGGCCTGGACTCGCCAGTTTCATGGTGTTTCCCCTGTTTAATAAGAGCTTTTTTTATGTTTAAGTCTTTGTGCTGATCACCATTTAAAATTACCAAGGTTTCTAACTTCCTTGGCCCCTCAGTAATCTAGCAGTAAATGCCCTTTAGCAACAAAGGCACTGAAGTTGCAGCACTGAGCTGCCGTGGATTTCCGTGGAGTTCTGGCTCCTACTCATTAGGCAATCAGAGATGCATCTTCCATGACACGCTGATGAGGAAAGACACTTCAGGACACGCTCCATAACTCACTCACCACAAGACATTCACCAATTATCCCCCAGTCACAGGGTGAGGGTGACAGGGAGGTCATACAGAGTCAGTCTTTTTCATTTGTCCATGATAGAAGAAGGGAATACACTTTGCAAATGATAATTAGGAATTTACTCCAGCTGGGGCTAATTCCTAGATGCATTTTGCGCTCCAGGATTCGGCACTTGGGCAGACTCTAAATAAGGCACCAGCATGGTATGTCCAGCTCCATTAGAACTCTCCAGTAATTACAGAGTGCTCGGTGCACAGCAGAGAGTTGGATACCTTCCATGCCTGCAGTGCCTCTGCTATCCCACCACCCTGGGATCAGGGTGGGATGCAGGCCCTGGAGAGGAAGCGCCTGCCACTGGCCACACCAGCCCCCGGGACTCCTCTCATGGGGGTCCCACCAGCTCTGTCCCGATGACGGAGAGAGGGACCCTTCTCAGTGGCACCTCTCAGCCCTGCTCCTAGCCTGGCTCAGCACTGTCCAGAGGTAGAAGGGGGTTGGGGAAAGGGCTGCAGCTCATGGAAGCAATAAATTCTGCTCCACTCTAAGGTGCACTCAAAGCCTAGGGCAAGATTGAGGTTTAGGTTCACAAAAATCCTGCTTAAATAAACAGAAAAGGAGGAAATGCTGGAAAGAACATCAAATCTGCATCATAATTAGGGAAAAGAATAACAAATGGCAGAAACAACCTGTTCCCATCTGCAGCTGCTGTTTGTTCCCACTGTATCCAAACAGCCATGCACCAAGCCTACCAGGAGCCTTGTCTGGAAATGTATGACTGTTTCATGCAATTAGAGTGGGAAAAGAGCCTCTTTCTGTGTGTATTGCAGATTCTGCTGTAATGAAGCACCAGAGAGGATTTTATCAATCATACACTCGCTCCAGCCTGGCACCAGAAGTGGAACACATGGGGACAGCAGTTAGGCTCAGGATCTGGGGGTCACCTGGGTGTGGGGCTGGGTCTCTGCCCCTTGTAGTGGTTCAGGTCACAGTCACATCTGACCACCCAGAGCAGGAGGGTACAGTTCTCAATGCATGCATTTCAGACATTATTCAATCCCAGACTGACTAATTTATCCATAAACCTTTCTAATGAGTCTGATAGTGTAGGAATGAGAGAAAGCAGCATTATTACCTGTTAACAGCAGCAGCTGACAGTATGTTTAATCACAGGCTGCATAAAGGTGACATTGGTAGAGGACAGGATAAGGCAGTTCTCCAATTAGGCACACAGCAAAGGCATGAACACGAAGCCTGAGGGTCACTGAACCCAAACACAGGAGCAGCAAAGATTGGAGCCAGAGGCTACCAGTGAGGGGGAGGTACTTGGAGCTGGGGGCAGGCTAAGCTGGAGCCCTTCCTGACATCCTGAGGGCAGCTGGCATGTGGGGAGAGCCTGGGCACCGCTGCAGAGCCAAAGCCACCACTGGTACCACAGGTCCTGCGCTGCCTCCATCTCTGCAGGCTGCTTGTGACTAACAGGATTTTGCAATCTGTGGTGAATGTGCTAATGGGATAGAGAGGTAAAGAGTTCATCCTAGTCACTTTTCTCTGCTTCTTTCCTTTTTTTCTGAGCATCTCTCTCCCTGTTTCTCTGGCTCACCTCTTCCTGAGGTCTGCAGATTAAAAGCATTAATAAGAGTCAGAAATTATTATGTGAATCCTATTTATCACAAAGCAAATGGGATCCAGTGGGCTGCAGCCGTGGGAGCCATGGCTGTTTGTTTACAAGGAATGCTGTCAAGGCATCAGGGTTCTCCACCCCAGCCCCCATTCTGGGGGATGCAGCTTTCAGGACTGGGGAGAGCGCAGGGGAAAAGGAAGAACAGCTGCAGGAGCTGCTGCCGATGGGCCACAGCGTGTGAGGGAGCAACAATGGTGTGAGAAGCACTTTGGTGGGGGCTGGAGGCTCTGCACAAACTGCAGGGAGGTGCTGGGTGTGCCAGGCACCACCAGGCAGCAGGGAAGAGCCCCGGCTCCAGGGTAACAGGGACTGCAGCATTAGTGCTGCCATCTCTGCTTCCACAGCAAGCAAGGGTTAGCACATGCCCTCTCCCTGATCCCAAATGTTGGGTTAAACCAGTAGTTGCTCTGTGGTGAAATCCAGGTGTTTTGATTTATCTGTGAGAGATCTCATTATCAGCTCCAGCAGCAGACTGACCTTTCATAGCAGGGCCCCTTTGAATTTACTTTCTGCCCTGAGGTACAAGAGAAACCATGAGAAATCAATTTTCCTTCCTCCAAGACCCCCTAATTTTCAAGACCTTTTAAAGGACAGGGAAACCATAAGTGGGACATCTTCTACCTTTAAAAAGGTCCTTCATTATGTTAGATTTTGATTAATCAGCCTCCTACTCTCCCATCACTTCCACAGAGGAGAGTGCTTGGGACCTCCTGGCAGACCCTCTCTGCAGAGGGAGAGAGAGGAAGAGGAACAAGGAGAGGAAGAGGCAGAGGGAAAAGGAGAAGGAGAGGGAGGTTTCCGTGGCTGGGGAAGGCTCTAGCCCCTGTGCCAGCCTGCACTCCTGGCCCTTCTCCTGCTCCCATTAGGGAAATGCAGCACCATGCTGGGTGGAGGATGCTCTGTGGGTGCTGCCAGTCACCAATTCCTGCTCAGCTGGGGCCTCTGGCTGCCCCATGGCTACCTCTGAGCTTTGAGATGGTTCCTGGGCTTGCAAACCCTGACACTGCCCGACTTGCCCCAGCAGCCACCAGGCCCTTGACACAAGCATCACCCTCAGAGAGGAGCCTTAGGGGACTAGGTGCTCATCCCAGCCCCAGTCAGCAAGCACAGGGCCCCAGGGAGCATTTCAGGCTCTGAGTGACAGAAGGCAGCCTCCTCTGCCTGCCAGATAACATACATAATTCAGCTGAAATATTCATTTAAGACCATCTGAACCATGGCAATAATGCAGACATTATGACAATACAGATCAATAAGCCCAGAGAGGATCCTTCACTGAAACACACTGCAATTGTTCAAACCAAGTCTTAATTGTGACAGGAATTGATTTCTCTCTTCTAATATCCCTGACTTTTAATTAAAAAGTAGTTAAGTAGACAATACATTTCCAGGATCATTTAGAGGCAAGAGAACATCAAGGAGCATACACTTAAAATGGAGCAATGGTGCCTTGTTGATATAATGGGACCGACCACAGCCTGGGGAGTTGCTCTGCGCAAGTCGGAGATGCCTGTGGCTGAGCAGGGCACAGGAACACCAGGACCCCCAGGCCAGCGCCCATAGCCTGTGTTCCATCCACCTCAGCCTCAGTGGGGACATGGGCACATCCTCACTTGTTCTGTCCTGCTTCCCAGGGCCCTCCATCCATCTGCATTTCACACCCTCTTGCACACGAGAGTGCCTTTAATAGTTCTGATTATCCAGCAGACTCCAGCGCTTTACTTTGTACTTGTGGCAAGTGATAGAGGCTGGCGGGAGGACAGGCAGGGAGGTCAGGGGCAGGGAGGGCAAGACTAGGCAGCACAGCTCCTACCACATGAGGGAAGGGCAGTCTCTGCAGCACCAGCTGCCCTGGAGCTCAGTGGGGTGGGCATAGCCCTAGAACAGCCTTTCCCCCACCCTCTATGTGCTCCTTGGGATGGTCCCAGGACGTGCCCACAGCACAGAAGAGGCTGGGAGGAAGGACTGCTGAAGCCCCTGTGGAAGGAGGGGGTGAGCTTCTCCAGCCTTTTTTTTTTTCGATTTCCAGGCAGTGGAAGCAGCAGTACAGCAAGAGTGTGAGGAGCCAGCTGTGAACCAGGCGTTTCTCAACCATCCTCCATTGGATTAAAATGGACCAAAGCACCTTAATCTGACTGGAGGGAGGCCATTAACATCAGAGACTCCATTAAAAGAAGAAATGGGTTTTTTATCTACTAATCAAGAATCATAAAGGAAAAAAACTTGGAAGGCACCCATAAATGCTCATGAGGACAGAAGGGCTGCACACCTCCTGCTCTGAATCCCCCATGTACGGATCCTCCTCTGTGTTGATGAACCCACCTGCAGAGTGTTGTTCAAAGCCAGCAGTGGTCGAACTTGGAGCAGCAGCTCAAAGAAGGAGAGGTCCAGGTTCTAGAGATCATGTCTCTTCAAAAAGGGGCTGAAATAGCTTTTGACTATTCTCACGAACATGTCTGGTATTTACTCTGCTGGTGGGTATCTAAGTGGTCAGAGACTGCCACAAATCCTGTTTCCCTTGGACTGATTAGATTAGAGAGCAGAGGTGCTGATATTGCCAGGAAGGGAAAGCAAAGACTGAAGAAGATTCTCAGAAACATCCCCGCCTGCTATTCTCCCTCACAGCCCTTTTTTTGCCAGTCAGAGATGCAGAAGCATCACCCTTGCAAACACAGTCCAATTATTTATACCCCTTGGCTCATCGAGTATAAGACAAAACCCAAACAGTGAGAAATGGTCTTCTGGCTCTTGGAACCCCCCCAACAGCCCCACAACACTGCATCCCTGCCAAAAGCCACTGTCTGCCTGCCCCTAAAACCTCCTTCCTAGAAAGAGCAAATCCAGCAACCAAGCACTGAACAGCCCCCGAGGGAAGGACAGCACTGGCTGGCAGGGTCACCAGTCTCAAGAAGGAGTGGGATAGCTGAGACAAATTCCCTGAAGAATCTGTGGGGCTCTAGAACCTTTTCATGCTGTTAAGCTTTTAATTCATCCAGCTTTGTTACCTTGGATATTTCGTTCTCTAAATCAAACAGTCCCCAGAATGATAAAACCCCTTATTAACACCACTGTGCTCTTGCCTGAAACAACAGCACATGATCTCCTGCCTTTTAGTTTGATTTTGCTGTTGCTTGGGAGAAGATAAGAGAGAAATAGATCTACTAATTCTTCCAACATCCTTCAGCAAACATCAGCTTGGACCAAAGAGGACACAAAATGCCAGTGCTAGTAATTCTAAAAAAGCTCTTCCCTTCCAGATGATTGGGGTCCCTTGATGGCACCCCAGGCTCTGATATACCCACTGCAGGCCCGGAGCAGCTGCCAGCCAACACCATACTTAGGTATTTAACCAGCCTCTCTTCTTAACAGGGAGTTTTCATCCCTGTTCAAAGCATTCACAGGGGTACTGCATGGAGGACACACGTGAAGGGACTGACATACAATTTGTGGCTCATCTTGCTCAGATAGAAATTAGCATTTTTCCTTTGAAGGGACATAGGCAGTGCCGCCTCCTGCTGCAGGGCTTGGGGCCAGCAGAACCCATCCCCACCGTGTCAGGAGCTGGCAGGTCTCTTCTGCCACCATACCTCCGACACTTCTCCCTGCCATGGCTGTGTCCAGGGACAGGAGAGGGCCCTCAATATAGCAAGCCAAAAGGCCTTCAAGCTGCCCACAGCTGCCATCCTTACCCAGCCCTTCCTTGCTCTGTGTCCCTGCTCTCATCTCAGCTCGATGTTTTGGCCAACAGCTTGTCTCACATCTGACTGCAGCGGGTTTGGATCCTGCCCTCCTGCTCTCAGGGCTGGCCTCGTCGCAGTGCTCTCCTTTGGCCTGCCCGGATCACCTGCTGAGGAACCTGCAGGACATCTTATTCCACTTTCCATTTACTGATGTTTTTTTGGAGCTGTTCATAATCCAGCTAGCTCAAGCATTGCAGCATCGCAGTGGCCTTTCCCAAACAAGCCAGAATTTTCTAGCTGGAAACCTCTGGCTTTGTATCAAGTTCCAGTTTTCCAGCCAGCAAGTCCCAGTGCCTGCCAGTCAGTATGTTCACATCCAGTCATTAAGCTCACATCAGCTGTCGGCCTGTTGTTGCAGTGCCAGGATGGCTGTGGTCAGCACTGTCACCTTTCCAGAGTTTTCCCATGCCTGCAGGAAGGTTTAGTCTCACCTGACATCCCTAGAAGGGAATGTGGCAGTTGGATCTGTGATGGCTTCCCATCCATCCCAGGAGGAGCACTGCCTCTGTTTTCACTGGCCACAAACATAACTAAAATGGGGCCAGAGCTGCCAAAGCCCTACAGCACTGAGACCAGAGCCGAGGGAGCAGCCTGGCCCCTGCGCTCCACATAGGGCTATGGTTTATGTTTGGTTTTCTCCTGTTACTCTCCTGACCTCATAACTGTTAACTCTCAGAACCTGACCTCAGGTCTTGCTAAATGAATTTCTCCTCTGTATTACCGTAAGGGCTGTGCGATGCCGGGAACGACGCTCAATCAAGGCACTCCAGGGAAGCCAGGGTCTCACAGGGCATGGCCGGCTGCCAGGCTGCATGGGGCTGGCGGCTCTGCCAGTGGCACAGACCCACACCACAAACACTTCTGCCTCCTTGCAGAACAGAACAATGGCAGAAACCTCAAGAAGTTCTGCAGGTTTGGGAAGCAGCGCCCAGGGAAGTCTATGGCTGGAGCCCAGAGCTGTGCAGAGGCCTCAGTAAGGAGCTAGGCACAGCCAGGCCAGCAGCTCATGCTACAGGACAGGTGGCTGGGCCAAGGGTGGGCAGGTTGGCGCAGCAGAGGCATGGACAAGAGCTGGCTGCCACCTGCCACAGCGCATTGGCCCCACAAAATGTGTCCTCCAGCCCTGGAACCTGCTCACCCACTGGCCACAGCCACGGGCAAATCACAGTGGTGATGACGCCACAGGAGAAGAGCATGAGCTGAGCATTCAGGTCCCATGCAGACTTCAGAGAACAGTGAAGTAATTGAGTATTGACTGAGATGTCCCAGGTGAGCCACGGATACACATTACGTTCTGCTTAGCTCAATAATTACCATTTATATTATCCCTTCCCACACTCTATCTTTATTAAGCTGAAAGGTCTGTAATTAGCTACTTGCTTTAAGTGTAAAGTTTTAATTAATTCATATTATGAAGTATAATTGCTTATTAGAGATAACATTGCACAATCTATCACACTGGTATCACTCTGTAATGTTTTAACCAAAATACAAGTTTGTCCCAGTGGGTGAGCAGAAGCCCAACAAATTAGGCGCTGGGATGCCAGACTTCCTCTGCAAAGCCAAAAGGAATCAACAAATGGGCAAATGATTAAGTACAACCCCTCCCAGAGCTGTGTCCCCTCTGAGACTTCTGAGCTGCAGCTCCTGCCGCTGAGTCAGCCCCATTGCCCATGGCAGCGCCATGCCTGCAACTGCATTTAACTGCTTTGATTCCAATTAATTTAGTTGTTAGAAGAGTTTTAGTTTAGGGGCTAATGTGTTTTTTTATGTAGAAGTGTCAGCACAGCACATCAGCTCAAGGCAGTTTCAGACAGGATGAGCTCTCTCATCGTACCATGACAACTGTGCAGCACTTGCACAAATGCAAAATCCCTACAACATCCCAAATGAACACCAGCCATACAGAGGCTTAGGGAAACACCTTGCAAATGGCACGATAAATTACTGACTTTGTGGCATTGGGGCTGAATTAAAATAATAAACCGAAGTTTTCATCTGCTGAAAGCTGTATCCATGGTACTGAGGCAGCAGGTGGTCTTTCCTGGAGATGAGGGATTTCGAAGCTTTGCCAGTGCAGAGAGAACTGGATGGAGGTTTAACATATGTATTGTAAGATTTAAGTGGAGAGTACCTGGTGCCGCAGCCTGACTGGACTGGCACAGCTGAGCCCCCATGTCCCACACAGGGCCAGGACCCACTGTGATGCACAGCCCAGCCCAGGGCCTGCTGGATGGATGGATGGATGGATGAGTGGATGGACCCAATTAGCTATTTACTGGGGTCCCTTCATGCTTCCTCAGGAAGGAAACCCCAACAAATACAGCCTTCCCTTCACTCACACCAACAACCTGTTCTGGCTCTGGTTTATGAGTCATTAATTCCTAATAAATAGAAAACTGTTTGATGGGCTTTGGACAGGAGTATTTACTGTATCAGAGGCAATCCACAATCTAAATTACCAGCTATAAATCAGGTTTGGAATGTCAACACATCTTTAATAACGATAAATGAAGAATTTATGGATGCTGCTAAAGTTCACATCAGGATTTATGAGCACACTGAGCTCAGGTGGAGCCATCAACCCCCAGTCCTTGTCACAGATTTGGACACCATCACTTCCCTCACCTGGGCTCCAGTGGCTGCCAGCCCTGCTCTCCCTTCTGTGCTGTGGCGCTTGCAGGCTGGCAAGGCAGGGGCTGACCCCCTTCCCTGCCAGCCCCTGGAAGCTGCATCACAGGAAGCATCGTGCTATGTGTCATGAGTCAAGGCTGTGACAGCTCCCCAACCAGCCAGAGAAAATGTTACTTGCAAAGCAAGTAATTAGTGGCTACAAAATATGACCAATGCAATTACACTGAGGGTTTTTTCCTCTGTCTGTCCAGAATCTTGGCATGGAACAGTCTTATAATTAGGTGACAAAACTGACAGGCAGCTCCAGTGAAACCAGCCATCCTCACCCTCTGCAGAGACTCCCCAAGTGTTCTGCATCAATAATTACTAATCAAGTTATATCTCTCGGGATTAAAAAGGCATTCCACAGGTAATTTGCCCATCACAGCACAGGCCTGGTACTGGCAAAGAGCCCTGCACCTGCAGAGCCCAGTGGATCTGGGATGGCTCCAGTGCCAGCCTCACAGACACTTCCTGAGGGACCCCATCACAGCTTGGGACCCACCTGTGTGCCCCTGTGGCTGCTCCACGGCCCGAAACTGCCATACGAGGGCACTTGGTGCAGCCCATCACCACCCAGCACATGCTTCTCCAGCACATCATGACAAGAGAGTCACAAATGAGTCACTTAAAGAATCACCAGCAAAAGTGGGATGTGAATGTGGGCAAGGGATGGGGCAGAGCAGGGAAGCACCAGTGACCCCGAATTGCTCTGCTCCCTCCAGGCTGTGGTTGAGCACAAGGATAAACAAAGTGGGGAGGATGAAGAGAACATGGGCTGCTGTGTGCCTGAACCACCACCCCGGAGCTCCAGCTCATCTGGTGCTCACCTGCCTGGGGACATGCCCTCCCCAGAGCTGCTTCATCAGGTATTCTCAGCTGCACCCTGGCTCAATGGCACTGTGATGATGTCATCCATCTGCAATTTCTAAGACTGTTTGGAAAAAAGATGGACGAATCTGTAATTTGTCATTACCATACCAACCTGGAGAAATATCAGCTGAACAAACCACAAATATTGAACAAACAACCAAACAAAACCTGTAATGGCTCCTAACGAGCAGACACCAATGCTGATAGATGACCTATAGCAGCGCAGAATTATTTGTGAATTGCCACTGATTTCCAAAATCAGAACATAAATTTTTATTCACAATTGAAGTATCATGGGAAGTTTTGCTTTTAGAGAGTCTTTTGTCTCACTGTGACTTTTTTTGGAAAATAACATTCACTCCAGCCAAGCCCACAGTATTCTTATGATACAAACAACGTGGTTAAACTCAAGCACCTGGTTTGGGGTCTGGCCTGGGTCTGAGCATCGCAGGGCATCCTCCGAGTCCTCCTCAACACTGATGTGGCTCCAGAGCCAACCGCATGAGCACCACATCAGCCTCCCCACCACTGGCCACTCATGCCAGCATCGCAGGAAGGGACCCCAGCCCTCACTGTACTTCAGTACAGAATATCCTGCTGCCAGGGAGAACAATTCAAGACTGCCTGTCCAAGCTGAAGCACCAAAACCTGTAGTTTGGACCCAGCTAGGTGCTCACTGATGTTTCTGAAAGACTCAACACCTGACCCTCTACCACAGCCCTGTATGTTGCTCCAGCCCACAACTTCACCCCAACAGCCCGGGTCTGCAACAAACAAGCTCTGCAGCTCCCTGCCCACTGCCTTCAAACTTGGGTCTACTTTGGGGCAGTAGCTCAACACGTTGTTGTGAAACCCAAGCCCCCAGTGCTTGCCCCAACTTGCCCTGTCTCATCACCAGAACATCTGCCGTGCCGCACACATCACTTCCACTGACAGCAGCATCTGCTGCTTCCAACAGACCAGAAGGCAGGATTGAGCCTGCTGACACTTGGCAATCTGCAGACATGAGAAACCACCTCTATGTCCCAGCACACAAGAGCTACCAGGGCCTCTGAGGGATCCTGCATGGCCCTGCACACCCAGCAGCCAGAACAGCTCTTCCCACTATGTTGGCAGTACCTCCTGCTCGTGCACGCTCTGCTCTCCTTCCAGCAGCTCCACGTCTGCGTTCCCCTGCATTCCCAGACTTTTGTCATTATCTAACCCACAACAAAACCCATTAAGATGGTAAAGATAGGAATTACTGTGATTCCAGGCAGATGCCCAGGACTAGCCCAGAGGAGCAGCAGTGTTTTGCACAAGACAGCAACAAATTACTGAAGGTCACTTATGATTTATCACTGCTTTTCTTTTCAGACAGTGACACTGTTTCCCCCAGGGAAGCAGCCTCATGAGTGCCAGCACATCTGCTCTGATTGAGCCTCTAACGGGGATGATTTTGCTTATTTTATTGGATTGGAAGCATCCCCAATAAGCATGTTGTCTCCTTGTCTGAGTGATGCCTTTGCCATACAACACTGAATTTACATCCCATCCACTGCACACAACTGCTCTGACAACTGGAAAAGCACCGTATGGGGAGAGGACACATGCCAGGAACTCAGTCCCAGCAGAGACAAGTCTTTGCTGTGCTCGTGAATAGGCCAGAAACAGATGGGGGTGACAGGCTTTACCAGAGGTAAGACTATACAGCACTGCACCACGTTTTCATCTTCAAAGAGATTTAAGATGCAAAGAAATTAACAGCAGCTTCTCCTGGGCACAGCTTTTGGCTCCATGGGGGTCTGAGACACAAGGCTGGCACCGCAGAGATATTGCTGGAGCCTGTCTGTAAGCAAGGTGCTCTGACGAGGAACAATTAGACAAGGGGGCAGAGACACCCCAGAGAGCTGCCCCAGACATGGGCTCTTGAGGGGCTCCTGCCTGAGGGGCAGATGCCAGCAGGAACAGCCCAAGTGGTGCTTGTGTGAGTGTAGTCACTGCTGCTGAGACACCACCTCACCACACAGGAGTGAGGACAGACCCCTCTGAGCCAGTCCTCCCTCTATCAGCACCCCCAAAATGGGCTGGGGTACATTGGCAGGGGCAGGGTTTCTCCAGGGTTTGAAACACACAGGTTTTCTCTGCAAACAGCCCTCCAGCCCCTAGCATGACACCTCCAGCTGCTGGAGCCTGAAGCCATCAGTCCCAGCAGCCTGTGTCCCCAGCAGGATGGGGACAACGGCCTGGCCCTGCCACCTGCACCTGGCCAGTCCTCACCACTGGCTGGCAGCAGGGGGCTGCAGATCCACAGATATCCCTTTCATCTCATCAGAGGCTGCTGGATTTAATTCCCCGTGATTTGGTATAACGCCAGGGTCCCATCTGGAAAGCAATTTATGTCTCCTGGAGCAGGCAGTCAGAACATGTCCCATTAAAATGTAAATCAGGCCAAGTTTTCTGGCACCTCTTTTCCTTCCTTAAGGTACAAAGAATATGAACTTGTGTTATTTTTTCTATCAATGATACCTTCCCCTCTGTTTTGTGCTAAGCAAAAAAGCTGCTCGATACACACTTTCAACAAATTAAATTTGAATTGAGCCTGACAGCACCACAGGGATCCAGATTACAGGGAGATGTGCTGGCCTAATTGGAGTCATTGCCAAGAAGTTACTTGCAGAGTGTTAACCATGGAGGGCACAAGTAGAGCAAACACAGTCTCTGCACCAAACACTCATCTTGGCTAAGCTGCCTAGCGCTGCCAGCATTCCCAGCTGGCTGCAGGACCAGCCTGTCCCAACACCAGCAGCACCTTGACTGTGCCCCTCAGGAACGTGCTTGGTGCTGAGTTTAGTTTTTCTGCAAACCCAGGTATCCACAGCCAGGCACTGCAGAGCTCCACCAGCTGCTCCTCCTGACAGCCCTGGGGCTCCCAGGTCAGCCAGGCATGGTGGTTCCTGCCCTGTCAGTGATCCCTGTCCCACCTCTGTCACTGCTTCACCACCCCATCCCTGCCCCACCGCTTGTCTCCCCACAACTGCAGCCACGCAGCAGAGGGGAATGGTCGATTGGTAACAGGCACAGGATTTTGGCCGAACATGCTCAGAATAACGAAGCCAACTGTCCTGCTCACAATGTAGGATTTAAAAGATAATGTTTCATGATTAAAACCCCAAATCCCTGTGGACTTACCGCTTCTTTTGCCTTCAGACACCTGGAGGCAGGGAAATGCTCTCTCCACACCTCAGGAAGCCTGTCAGCATCTGAAGGGTGTTTAGAGTATACGACTATGCATCAAGGAGAAAAGCCTGAAAAATCCTCCTCTGCTCACATCAGGCAGGCAGCTCCCACAGGCTTGGGAGCTCCTGGTTCCCCAGAAATCTCATCCAAACAAGCTGTATCTGATGACAATTTGCATCATGGAGTGATGAAGAACTTGCACCTGACAGAGCTGCAGCTAGGACACTCCCAGCCCCTGTGGGAAGAGTTAATGGGGAGCATCAACCCAGACCCCAGGGAGAGCAAGATCGTCAATAAAACTTAATAGTTTCATTGCAAGCACTGATCCAGTGCTTTCCCTGTCCCAGGGCCAAGAGTGCTCCCCAGGGCCATGTGTGGCTTTCCTGCAGGGCAGCTCCTGGAACCCAGCATGTGGCTCGGACTGCAACCAAATGCTCTGTCCCACAGCACCAGCAAGTGTATCACAGGCTAAGCCAGCATTAATTATGGAGAATCCTTTGCTGGTGACATCCCTCACACCCCTGTCCCACTTCAGCCTGTGCTGCCCAGAGTCCCCTGCCCAGACTCCCTGAAGCCACCCCCAAGGTGTCAAGACCAGGGAGGGTAAACCCCAGCCTTTTTGAAAAAGGGAATAAACAGAGAAGACATGGGTGTACACAGACCATGTTGCCTGTAAGCCCCCGAAATATTCCAGTCCAAATAAATATTTTTTTAAGGAACTGGAAAATGGGAAAAAGATAAAGAGCAGCCAGGCAGAATTTCCTCCAGAAAAGGGAGCTGAGAGCAAAGCTGACAAATGTGCCTGGGGTGACATGGGAGAGGGGATGCTGTCTGGGGAAGCAGACTCTCCAGATGGCCTCAAGGTCCCTTCTGTCTCTATCATCTACACTTCTAGAGACTAATTCCTTAGATCAGCATCCTGTGGAAATCTGCCAGGCATTCTGCCAACTCTGGAGCTGGAAGAAGGGCTGGAGGATAGTATAAGTGGGTATACATGTACAGCATACAGAAGGAAACTGGGTTTTTGCAATAGGTCCCTATAATCTCCAGGGATAAATTCAAAGGAGTATTTCACAGCAGCCTCCTCGTGTGACAGCTAAGCCCTAGTGGGGAAGTACAGCAGATACAGAACCACCCCAGACAAGAGCTGTCCAAGGATGGCCCTTCCCATGTGGTGTTTCACAGCCCTCTCCTGTAACAATCCTGACAGATTCACTCCTGTAGCAAAACCAAAAACTGCAGCTCAGCATCCCACTCTGGGTACAGACCTGGCCCAGACAGACAAGATCACCTCTCCTGGCTGTAAACACAGTGAGTGAAAACCCTCACTCTGAGCTCCTAGCATCTGGCAGGGCAGGCTGGGCTCCATCTGGAAGCATCTCCCCACGCAGTGGACTATCTCCTAGTCAAGGCATTACAAGAAAATAAATCAGAAGGAGATTAACATAAATTAACATAAGTTTGAAAGATTTAATCAGCTGCAAATTGCAATGTTGTGTTTCCAGCTTAATTAGCCCAAGTCTGTTTTTTGTTGTTTTGGGAAGCAGAACGAGGGCAGTAGCAGTGGCACCACAGATCTCTGTTTGTGGTGATAGAGGAAAACCTGTCCCTGGCTGGGGCTCTTTGACTCCTCAGACAGCAGAATCTCCATGGCTTCAACAGGGTTGGAAAGGGTCAGACACTGAGCAGCTTCATCTCTGGCCTGGTGTTGTTCATTTGAACCATCACTCCATGAATTTGAACAGGTTCTGCTAATGAGGTTCTAGAGATGCATTTTTATATGGAGGCCAAGTGCTAATTAAAAGGCAAGCCATATATCTCCTGCTCTGAGTGCTCATGCCAATGGGATTTCCACATGGGTTGCAAACACAAGAGTTACCCTGATCTGTGAATTTGTTTATGGAGGTGTTTATAGTTCCACCTTCCACATCTCCAAAGCCACCTCCCCACCCAGCAGAAGCTGCACCGGATCCCCATGTCCCAGCAGGGGTGTATTTTCACCTGTGTCCCTGCAGACAGCTTGCTGTGTCCTCATGACTCAGCACCACCACGTGCCCTGTGGCTCCTGGCACCACATCCCCACAGTCACTGAGTGTAGCAGCAGGGGCCCCGGGCTGGGAAGTACCAAGAACACCTGAATAAGCAACAAAGCCCAGGTTTGCTCCATGCTGGCACATTCCAGAGGTGCTGACATACCCTGACACTGACACACAGGCTGGTCACTTCAGCTGGTGCCAAGCATGTCACGCTAACAGCAGAGCATCCTGCAGGCAGCCAGAAGCCAGAGGAAAGAGAAAATTGATAGTGCCTGCAGTTCCTGTAAGGGAATGGGGGCACCTGCCCATGGACCCATGCCGGATGCGTAGCTCATCCTCTTGATGCTGGTGGGACAAATAAAGCTGTCACTTGCAGGGACACTGAACATGAGCAGCGGGGAATGAGCCGTGAGCACAGGCACCACCTGAGATGCCGACATGTTTCTCCAGTTTTCTGCCCACCAAGGCTGCTTGCAAAGGCCATGCCAAGTTGTGGCAGAGAAATGCTGCTTCAGGTACCCTGGAGCAGACCCCAGAACCAGCCCTGTTCAGGCAAGGCTGCTCTGCCTCAGGGCTGTACCTCACCTGGGGGACCACCACCCCCCACCCCACTGTGGGAAAGGAACCCTTCCTGGCTGAGGGCACCAGCTCCATCTATACACTTTAGAGTCCCCAGGGGGAGGAGCAGCACCTTCTGCAGCAGAGCTCCCTCAGCTGCACAGCTCAGCTGGTGCCCACGGCTCAGCCACTCCAGAGCCACATGCCTGAATCTGTGTCAGCACCGGGGGCAGGGGCACAGCTGCACCCAGTTACGGACGGCACAAGATCAGCTTTTCTGAGCAGGGAAATACATCACTGGAAAAACAGGAAACCCTTGGAAAGTGGACAGTGGGTACGGAGTGATGGATGGGCGCTGGAGGAACATGGCAAGGATCGATGAAAATCTAAGGAGCCGAGGAGCGAGGCAGGGGGAGCCCACTGTGCAAATCCAGCAGGGAAATTGCTCACTGTGGTGGGAAGTTACAGTGAGCCCCCAAACAGCCTTTACACCCCCTCCAGGCGTGGGGGCACCAATTCTGGTTCTGCTCAGTGCTGGTGTGAACTGGGGGCTGTGGAGAGTTGCCTGCCCAAATCCACTGCCCACCAGGGCCCAAGGAGAGACTCCCAGCACCCCATTCCACCCCCTCTATCAGGTCAGACCCTCTGCTCCGAGGAGTGCCTGTACACACTGCAGGGACAGGCAGGCAGGGCAGAGAGTCCTGTGCAGGCAAAAGGAAGTGACCCCTCTTATTTCCCTCAGACCCTATTGCCCACAGAATACCTGACTGGGAAAGGTAAGAGCAGAGATGCAGAGAAGTGGAAACACCCAGAGACCCCTCAAGCACATGTTCTGCAGACAGTACCTCACCCAGCATGGTGCTTCAGGGATTTTACAGCAGAAGCTCCAAAGAGGGAATTAGTGTGAAGAGATGACTTTGGGGTCAGCTCTGTGTGCAGTACACATCCATTAGCTGCACCTGAGACAGCCACTCATGAACAACAATGACACAAAACCCCTCCATGGCCCTTAGACACTGGGAAAAACCATGCCACATGGGACGCACTGGGGACCCAGGCAGAGCCGTCCCACCCCAGTACAGGATCCCGGCTCCACACTTCGCACTTCCTGCCCCTTGCTTCCCAATGACTTCTCAATGAATAATAAAATACCAGCACACACTTTCATCCATTCCCTGTTTACTTCAGCTTAGCAGCACTTCAGAGCAAACTCAAGAGAGGAAATTCCACATTTAAACAAGGGAAGATCATTGTGCCAAGAGTTCATTTCATTCTCTGCATTAGGAAGAACCAGGTTGTTCTGAACAGCTCCAGGTTACCTGAATACTGTGAATTTTCAGAGGCAATGGAAGTTTCATCTCAGTTGTAGCTTTTGATCACACTTAGAACAAAGAACAGCAACCAGAGAACATCACAGCTGTTAACACCCTGAAAGCTCCAAACTTCTCTATTCCATGCAGATGCAATGACTACAGAAATGGAATGAGCGCTCGGGGAGGGTGGGGCAGACAGGGCCTTCTCCACCCCATCAGTCCAACATTCCAATCATTATATTCACAAGGCCTAATCAGGATAACAGAACAGATATGTGGGAATGGTACAGCAGCACAGAGAGCTCAAAAGGACTTTTTAATTAATTTTTTAAATCTTTTGTTTATTCACCTTGACATAACCCATTGACCTTATTAAACAAGGCCACAAACAACCACTTCTGAGTGCACAGGCACATGGTGCCCAGCTCCAACAGCTCCCAGTCCCAAGGGTTAGGAAGATTCTGGTACCAAGCCATACTTCTGCCTCAGGATTTCAACTGTGGGTGTCAGTGCACTGTGGAGAGAATCAGAACTGTCAAAACAAAAGGTCTCGAGGATGAAACTGCATTTCTGGGGAAGATC
The DNA here is from genome assembly GCA_013399855.1 of Oxyruncus cristatus. Taxonomy (NCBI): domain Eukaryota; kingdom Metazoa; phylum Chordata; class Aves; order Passeriformes; family Cotingidae; genus Oxyruncus; species Oxyruncus cristatus. The sequence goes on along the minus strand of VXAY01003078.1, from coordinate 323,038 downwards.
AGTGAGACACAGGACATGAACTCCAGAAACTACTAGAGTTTCACACATAAGCTGTGAGAAAGGGGAACTTGGAGAGTTCTTTAGGATTTCTGAGCGTGCTGGTAATTAAGTTAAACAACATTAACAGGAAGGTGGAACTGCTACGGGAAACAAAGCAAAGCATGACCCGCCCTCACCTGAAAGCTTTATTTCATTTGAAGCACAGAAAAAGGCCCAGCAGTGCTCACCAGCCAGGACGGATGATGGAGAACTTCCCTGACACAGATAAGTCAACCACAGTCGACCCCAAGCGACACTCTGGGCTCCAGATGTCCCCTATGGGGCCTCCATCGATGATCAAGGACAACTGAGGCCACAGGTCCTGGAATTCCTGCAGGAGAGATGTGGGTAACCATGCTGAAAGTACTTTGTGAGTAATATTTAAAAAACCCCAAAATATATAGCAATAGATATATTTAAAAACCCTTGGTTTATTGCTAAAGCTGAGTTCAACTGTGAGAGAGCCTGGGTCTCTGCCAAAGTGCCCCAGTGACGTCCCTGCGGGACAGAGGAGCCTCACCGACACAGTCAGGGTGCTGCCCTGGGAGCTGATGTTGGCGCTTGTCAAAGCCAGTGGACCCGAGCAGGCACGTGCCAGGTCCCTCATGAAGGAGTGGTTTGGAATACGAACACCAACCAGCTGCAAGGAAGGAGATGAGGGTTTTACACAAAGAAACTGGTTTTAATTTTGCATTGCCTAAAGTCCTCTTGGCTTAAAGCTGATGCTCTAGAGAATTGATACTTTTACACCTGCTGAACCATCAACGACGCATGACCTAAGTCAGCCCCTAACGCTGGGTTATGCCGTGTCTACGTCAGTCCTGGGGAGTGGGACCAGCACAGGGGCCAGCTAAGGACAAACCGAACAGCAGTACAAGCAGGCAGAACAAAACCAGCCCACTGCCCCCAAGCCTCGAGATCCATCCTGTAGCAAAGACCTACTGATGTGAAAGGATTCAAGTCTTTATTCAGTTCTTCTGAACGCTGCAGGACCAGCGTCACCGGTCCTGGGAGCAGATCCCGCAGTAGCTCGTCCGGCACGTTCACGAGGCAGTACCTGCAGGCCCAGAGGCAGCGGGGTCAGGGCGGGAACAGGGGGGCCGAGGCAGCTCCGGCACGGCCCTTCCCTCCCTTCCATGGCGCTCCGCGGGCAGAGGCGGGCGCTCTACGCCGGGCTCTCTACGCCGGGCTCTCGGGGCGGCCTATCCCGCGCACGGGGCTCGGCACCGACCGGGGGCTCCGGAGCCCCGCGGGCCCCGCGCACCGGCCGCGCGCACCTGTAGAGCCGCTCCACGTCCCCGAGGCAGATGGCCAGAGGCTTCGCGCCGTTCCGCCCTTTCAGGCTGTAGATACTGCGCACGGCGGCCGAGTCCTGGGCCAGGCAGGCCACGCCGTACACCGTGTCTGTGGGCACCGCCACCATCCCGCCCGCCTGCAGCGCGCCGGCCGCGGCCGCCACTG
>VXAY01003078.1:291494-321124 GCA_013399855.1 Oxyruncus cristatus | reverse complement strand
GGGGAGCGCGGGGGGGACCGGGGCAGGGCCGGGTGGGCCGGGGGTGCCATGACCGCCGTCCCCCGGCGTGTTCCCCCCGCAGGTTCCGGAGGAGCCGCGGAGACTGCGGGAACTGCTAGAGCTGCGGCAGCGGCAATTGCGGTCCCGCATCGCCGCCTGCGAGGAGCTGACGGCGGCGATGACCGCGCTGCGGGCGGCGCTGGGCCCCGGCCCGGGCCCGGGGTCCGCAGGGCCCTGAAGAGCCCTGGGAGATCGAGGCCTCGCCGAGGGACTGAGGGCTTCTCTCGGTCTGAGGCTCCGGGAGTGCCGGGGGAGTCCAGGGACTGGTAAAGGCGGCCACGCCGCACCCTTGGAGCTCGGTCGATGTCGCTTTGCTGGCGCCTTATTGAATTAAATGTACGCTTTGAAATAAGGTGGGACGGGCCTGGTCTGTATTGCCCCGTGTCCCCGCGATCGAGACCTGCCGGAGCCCACGCTCGAGGGACTGCAGAGACACAAACCCTGTGCTGGTCTGTGGCAACTGTTCAGTCCCCACCGATAGTGGCGTCCTGGAGCCAGAGAAGCACGACCTGAGGAGGAACCAGCTCCGGGGACCAGGGTCGAGGTGTGGGGTGGGACCCAACTCCTACCCGCACCTCAGGGCACCGGAAGGGGGGAAGCTGGCGAAGGCCAGTGCTGGGAGAGGGAAGAGGCTGCAAAGGCAAACGCTGCCATTTAGGGTTGGAATTCTACATCCCTGATGTCTTCCAAACGGGGCAGGGCAGGATGCTCCCACTCATCTCCCACAGAATATTCTCAGGAAAAACTATTATAACACAATATTTAAATAAGCATTTAATTAGGGTTCCATTAGTATTAATATTGCTTTCAATTCCAAAAAGGTTAATTTCCATTTCTTTGCAGATATTTCAAAGTACAATATTAACTTCATACAAAATGAGCAATTAAGCAAACACCATTTTTTCACATTCTTCAAAAAATACAAATTCATATTTACTCTTTTTGGGTTTTGGAGATGCTCTTCCTTTGGAAGTACTGTACCTGTAACTAACATCTTCACACTGCTCAATGTAAGCACGTTTGTTCCCATGTTTCAGAGTTAAATAAATTCCTTTATTACAATACACACATTCTTGAGAAACTGGGGTTTAGTTCAGCCACCTCCAAGGCTCCGGGGTGGAACCAGGCTGGGTTTTGCCAGCACTGGGCCAGGGGAGAGAGAACAGAGAAGGGTCAGCCTGAGCAGTGGGAGGACAAGAGTGACAAACCAGAAACACCAGCAACTGCAACTACAGCACTGCAAACACCCTCAAGTCTGCTGAAAAAAGTTATGCGAAAAAAAAAATCTCAAAATTTTCAGAAAAAGTAGAAACTGCATTTATTTGAGAAAGTGTACACTGCATAATGAACCAAATTTTGGCCAGCTTGCACACCACCACAGCACAGGCTGGGGTTTTCACCTAGTTCCAAGAACACACACACTCAGACTATGTACACTACTACATAAATATCCAGTTTAATTTGCATTTCTCAGTGCAGACACAGAATCCAACTTCTAGAATGTGTCATAGAACCCAAGACAAGACACAAAAAAGTTAAAAGTTCAGCCCTGTCCATGAGTATCGACTACAGACAACATTTATAAAAACTTGACATTGCTTCCAAAATATGTTACGGAAAAAGTAGTGTACAATTAAAAACTCTGCAGTCAGAAATTTATAGGGTTTATTAAAGACATGCTCTTCTTCTTTGTCTTACAGTCCAAACTCCAGCAGTTCTGCCCAGCTAGCTCAGATCACTCATGCCAAGAAGTTTTCACCCACAAATCTCAAATCATTTTGCAGAGACAACTCCCCTGTCCTCATTTCACAGGGAGGTTCTGAGCCTTGCCCGGTGTCTCCCGGCCAGAAGCAGATGTGAAAACGTGACACCAGGTCCCGTCTACTCTGCCCCACTGCCCTGCCTCAGGAACCAAGCCAGGGACAGCTGCTCATCCCCAGTCACCTTCAAGGACAACCACCCTCAGCTCAACTTCCCCCACAGCTCCATACCAACAGGCTGGTCACTGGCTCTGGCTCCCAGCCCGGGTTATCCTGGAGCAGGAGTGCTGTAAACAGCTCACAGCACTGCTGCAGGTCAAGGACAGTGTTGTGGATGGCTGTAGCCACGCCACCCCCAGGAAATAAGGCAGTAACAGGACATAAGAAACCATCTTGAAGACAAATTTCAAAGGTGCAACATGCCTTTTTGAGAGCAGCTTGTCACTTGTGTTCCCATGTGGGTGGCAAATCGAGGACAGGGGAGGAAGGACACACACCGAGGGACACAGCCTGTCCAACAGGAGCGACAAGCAGCCCCCAGAAAGCGTGAGAGAAAAGGCTGATGAAGCACAGTGCTCTCAGTGGGGTATTTGCATAGATTGGACGTTTAATAATGATGCATAATTTGTCTGGGGCATAGGGGAAGGGCAGCACGGCACCAACCACACCTGTTCTCTCAGACAGACACACACAGACCAAACGGGACAAGAATCTTTAGCTACAGGTATTGCACCAAGTTAAGTGCTCATCTTTGCACACCCCTGTTAACTTTTACTCAGAGCAAAAATAAACTTTGTGAAAGTATATACAAAAGAAATTGCAGCAATTGGGTTAAAGATAAAATAACCTAAAGTGCATTTTAGATACCAGTATGAGGTTCTGCGAACTAGTCTTCCTGGGCACACTCAGCCTTACACAAGTGTCCAACTCGTACTTTGTTCCATGTAATTCAGTACCAGCATTCAATCAGTGCTGATTTTCCATCTCTCCACCATCTACAAGCATGAAAGGCAACATCTACAGCTTTCAGCTGCACGCCAAGTCTGCTCACTCAAGGTCCTGCTTGGCGATCAGAACTACCAATGCTGGTAACTTTACCCCTCTACATGTTTAAGCTTCTGCACCCACCTAGAAATTATGTGTGACCAAGTAAATCCCCACTAGCAAAAACCAGCAAAAACCTTTAACACAGGTGACCCAGAGCAATGCAGTTTTGCTCTCTGACTGATAATTGAAGGGGTTCATGCAGATTTTGCAGAAGTGGGCACGCTGTTCTGGAAGGCTGTGGCTTATTAATGGGATGTGCCCCTTTCTTGGAATCCAACGTCTCACTAAATCTGCAAGGGCAGAAACTCTCCCCTTTGTTAACCATGTTATTGTGAATATGCTACGGGCAGCAAGGGGAAGACATGAAATTTTCTGGCCTTGCGGAATCTCAGGGCTTTGCTGCAGCTGCCCTCCTCCCATCCCAGCGCAACACCAACTGCCCCGGGGCATAACGTCTGATCACACAGCACTGGGGATAATGCAAATGTGAAAACATCTCAGACACATGCAGCACCAACACTCTGGAAAGCAGACCAATGAGAAACAACAAAAGCACACACCTGTACAACACAGCTGGGCGGGCGCACAGCCCATGCACTCACAGAATCACACACTCCTGGCTCAGTACAATCTCTAACCAGCTCCATCTGAATTACAGCCTGCCTGATGCATGTAAAACAGGGCAGTGTCAAACCCAATGCACCAAAGAGTCAGCAGGACACAGCGCTTTTCCTGGAACACACCGAAAGAAAACAGTAGCTGTTAAGACAAACACTAGACACTGACTGACCCCAGACACTGCTGCCCATCACTGCAGCTCCACATTGAGCTTCCCAGTTCAGAGACTTTGGTAGTTTCTTCTACTCATTTCTGCCACAAAAGAGTTCCTGAAGATGCTCTCTGGTCCAACCAAGAGTGTTTTAGGTGGACTAAGTCACAAGTAGCAAAAGTAAAAACGCCTCCCTGAAGGCTGCAAAGGCTCAGAAGAGGTTGTTAAATCCCCTGGCTGTCACAGTGCAGGCCAGATCTGGGACACTTGTCCCATCAGAGAAAACCCCACAACTCCAGGGGAATCTCCACATTCCCGCATCAGCAGTCTCCCACAGGCACACACCCATACCCACTCATCCTCAAACACTACTGCTGCACTATGCCAAAGGAAAGGCATGAGGCCACGGTGAGGGGCACCAGAAGGACCGTACACAGCTTCAGGCGCTCCTCGCCCCCCTCCCAAGTGGAGCTCTGTGTATGAGAGCTGGCAGGAGGCTCATCCCTGCGAGGAAAGTCCCAGCCATGCAGGCTTGGGACTATTTTTTTTTGTGTGTTCAAAGCAGTTCTTGCTACCTGCAACCCAACTGCAGCACAAAATGAAGGAGAAAAGCAAAGGGGCCTACACCTTGCTGCCCTCCAGGGATTGCCATTACAGGAACAAAACACAAAATGCTTTGTTAACCTGTGTTTCATGGATAAAACCCTTGTTGCTGCGGGACCCAGAGCAAGAGCCCTGCAGAGCACTGCCACACCTCCAGAGGAAAAACGACCAGTGCGTCATGTGCCCCCGAGTTCATCCCCGCGATTGCCAACACCGAGCTCTCTGCTCTGGCACAGCCACATGGCGTGTCCTGGCCACAAAGCATTCCTGGCACAGCTGCTCACCCTCAAGGGACACGGCTTTACCCTTCTGCACTGGACTGGAAGCAAGTTGTCCAAGAGGGAAAAGTTCCCTTCAGCCCCTTTCCACCCATGCTGGGGCAGCACATTCCCAAGGGAATGGCACCATGAGGTCGCTGAAGCCACTGTCCCACCTCAGCGGTGACAGTGGTGTCCTCAGGCTACACAAAGGAGTTAAACACCTCCTGATGACCTGTCAGCACTCACAGGGTTCTCCCACACAGGTACAGAGAACAGCACTGATCAAACACAAAGAGTGAAACATCTCTATCCACTACAGTTTGCATTCCTAAGTTGAGTGCAGGGACACTCCCCACTAATTGGCTTATGGTCATTATCTTTTTATCTCTAACAACAACACTGTAAACTGAATAAAGACTATTTCATATTCTTTCCTTTAACACAAAAAGACTGACAGCCAAAGCCAGAAAGATGGATGAAACACTAGAAAATTACATCTTTTAAAATAATGCAGCATAAATAAACCATTTAGAATGAGACTGCATTTATTGCAACATTACAGGCTTTTTGGTGGAAGGGGGGGGTTTGGATTTGATTTACCCTGAGTAGGTTAGAATATAGACTCTCAGTTTGATATGAAAAACTACTCTGTTGCGTAACATCTTTTAGTCAAGGAATAGCCCCGTTGCAGAAAAAGCTGGCATTGCAGTAGGTTGGAGACAGAGTCAGGCAGAAATTATATAGCTCACCAGAAAAAAAGGAAGCATTTACGGACAGCTGGAGGATAGACTCACTGAATTAAAAATTAACTTATGTTGAATCTTTCTGAAAATTTTCCTAGAGTTGTTCTTCACAAAATATGAGAGTAACCAGCAAAGGCACCGAGCTTCTGATTCAACAGTCCCGGGGTTAGGATGATGACTTGTCGCTGAACAGAGCCAAAGAAATCAAAAGAGCAGCAGGCACCAACCTGACCACACCTGGGACTCACTGCACCCTTCGAAGAGAGGCACAGAAAACAGACTCTGGAGCCAGAGGCAGCAGCAGCTCTGACTGCACTTCTGTGTTGTGACACAGTGTCTGCAACACACTTGAGTCCTAATGGAATTAAATGAACAGATCTAACAGGGGAACAAGGTACTTGTGTCCTGCCAAAATAAACTCCCCCTAAGCTACCGCAGGCTTTAGTAACAGCATTAGTACAGTAAACCCAGGCACCAGCTCCCCATCAGGGATGTGACAACTGCATTCCAATCACACTGCAGATAAATCCTCTCCCACAGCAATGCCATTTCCTCCCCCAGCAGCCTCCTTTCCTGGGCTCCCCTTTAGTGCATGGTTAGTATAGACATGAGAGACAGGAGAAAATTATAGACCCAAGAGGTTGTAACAAAGACCCACTTGCTGCCAGTACCTTAATCCCAAACATAAGTGATGTGCAATTGGAGACAAACTAACCCCCCTTTTCCTTTTTAAAATCTTTTTGCACACGAGTAACCTTAACTTCTGTGTTCACATATGACAAGCCAAAGTGACAGACAGTGCAGCCAAAACAGTTCATATATAACTTAGATTTTTCTTTTTTTTACCTTTTTTTTTTTAGATAGAATCTCAAAGGTGGATGTACCTGGGATGTGACTAAGATGCCACCTGTGAAGCAGAAATAAGCCACAAAACTTCCAACGAGGAAGGAATAAGAATCAATCCTTCAGTTTCTGCTCCTAAGGAGAAGGATTTTATCCTCCAGGTGCAAAGGAAAATCTGGAACGTCTTCACTTAGAGAAGCTGCTATTCAAACCAATTTCTTCCTCACCCTGCAGTAGTGCTTCAATTGGAATTATATTAGATGGGGTTTCAGGGCTTTGGAGGGACAGGAAGTCCGATACATCCATGGCACTTAATGTTTCAGTCTGGGAGTCTGAAGGGTTAACTATCTGACTGTTCTGTCCACAGGAAGGAGGAGCGGAGGAGGAAGGAAAGGTCTGAGGCTGCAGCTGGGGTGCTGGCTGCTCCAAATCTTTTGAATCAGGTGAGGAACATTCCTTCTTAACAGTGGCAGTGGCTTTGTCCTTGGCAGAGTCTCGACAGGCACACTGGCACTGGCAGGCCTCTTCCTGCTTTATAATAATGACAGGAACGCTGAGACCAATCTGCTGAACAGGGTTTCCTGAAGGTGAAACAAAGACAAAACACAATGGAACTACATACTTTCACAGCAGGGAGACAAAGCAGCTTTGTTAAATTAGCTCAGTGTCATGCTTACCTGTGTTGGCAGCTACTGGTAATGCAGTGGTAAAAAACACCTTTTCTACTACTTTTGGAACTTGTGGCTTTAAGGGAAAAAAAAGAAAAATGAGAAAAATCTGTGAATCGACTCCAATCAAATTTCTATTGATCAAATTCTAAACAGCTATACATGTATTCCAAAGAGAACACACAGGAGAACTGGGCTAGGTTCTGGCTATCCCAAAGTGATCCTAAAGTTCGGGAGTAACATCCCCTGCACTACGTGCTTGCTAACTCAGCTTGTGGGTTTTGACAACTGACTGACTAAATTCTTAAACACTGCTGTACTTGCAGCCACTCGAGTGCACCTGCAGCTGAGAGCCTGAAGTGACACCAGTATTGTCAAAGACAAAACTCTTGAAGTCTCAGGTATCCAGATTTACTGGAGAACCAGAAACATTCTCTTTTCAAAAAAATCATTTTCATTATCTTTATCAGGGTATATTAGGCAGAGACAGAGATTACAAAATGCCTAAACACAACCTTTACAGAGAGTCTTCTGTGTTTTAATGTGTCAAAAGTAACAGATTAAGCCCCACATACGTCCTCAGGTTGGGTGGTGCCCTGTCCTGGATAAACCAAGCTGATACCTGCCAGCAGAAGCCCAACACTGGGAGAAAGAAGCAAGACAGATTTTTCTGCACCCTGGGTTTCTCTGTGCTGTATTTGTTTCTCTGTCTGTTCCAGGGGCTGCGCTGGTGACATGTTTCTACATGGTAACATGACAAGCATTCTACAACACTGCATCCCAGGGTTTATCTTAGAGTTACAGGTTTGACCTCCTCCCTTTTCAAACGGGCTCTAGGAGGGATAGTTCCAGATGGTCCAAAGCTGTGCTGGATGTACTGACCATTTGTTCTTGGCTTTGTGGGGAACCAGTGGCACCATTCAGGATCCATTGTAAGTTCTGCTCTCCCATGACAATGCTGGACTGCAGAATGGCGGTGCTCGGAGAAGGAGTAATGGTTATAGTGGGGTTACTGGTCAGAACGGGGTTGGCACCCACAGGCACGGTCTGAACCACAGCTGGCAGGGGCTCAACAGCACTCGGGGCTGTCGGGGCAGGAGCCCCAGCAACCACTGACAGTCCCTGTACGATGGGCTGCGGCGGCGGCTGCTGGGTGTGCTGCAGGAAGTCTTGGTGACTGGCTGCAAACTGTGTGCTGTGAGGAACAGGCACTTCTGGGGATTGTAAAACAGTTGCAGGATTCCCAAATGCAGGCTGTGAGCTGGGTGCTATGGAGGAGGGAGCAGCAGGTCCTGCTGAGGCTTGCAGTGCTGACTGCGCGGGCTTGGAGAGGCCAAGCTGCAGAACCAGGGGGAGGGACAAAGACGCTGCATCTCCTGCCGGGGGCGGGACCGCAGCAACAGAGTCGGTGTCGCCGTTAAACCCTTCAATCAAGGCAGCTGCCAAGAAAGAAACAGAAAGAATACAAATACATCAGTTCTCATAAGGTCTGAATAAACAGCTTTTTCAATGAACTTATCAGCTAACCGATGGATTTTTGCCAGATAACGCATTACCATCTTCCCATCTTCAGAGTAGTGCTCAAAACCAACCCTAGACAGTGAAAGCTAGAAGTGTCAGTTCAAGAGGCCAGTACCAGTGAGCCCTACACGCAGCCTGACAGCCTCATCGGCTCTCTCTGAGAAGCTTCGTATCAGCCTGGTTGAAGCGACATCAGGAGAGAACCTTAAAAACAGGCTGGTGTGGCACTTTGAGAGCTCCAATGCCAGCACTGCAGGACAACATGCCGGGTCATTCCCCTGTCACTGAGTGCCACATGGCCTGTGCACACTGTGCATCCCAACACCAACAAATTTCAATACTGAAGTTAAAGTTCTTTTTGCTTCTCAGAGTTACACTAAGCTTCAGTCTGAAATGCTGAATTCAGTACATACATACAGAGCTGTAAAAAATTTTTCTCTTACAGCAGTGTAGATACAACTGGTACCTGTCTGCTGAGAGTCGTCCTGATTTGCAGTGTGGTCTGGGCTCTGAAACATAGACTCAAAGATGCTTGCTGGTGAGATTGTGCTGAGGTCCTGTCCATGTGTCTGCCAAATAGAACACAAAGAGGAAGACATCAGACCATGTTATACCTCAGGTCTCCATAAACTCTGCAAAAACCGCAGTCAAGCAGTGTGTGCATGTCAGAAACACTTCTCCAACGAACCAGCCACCTTCAGGTAAGGCAACATATTTTACTTACCTGTTGTAAAATGACACCTAGTTTTTATTACCCATAACCAAATTTACCAACTTAATGAACAAATCCTTACAAAAATAAATTAACTCCTTCAAATGTAAAATATATTCCTCTGCCTTCACACTTAGTTTATTTCATGTAGTACTCGGTCAGAAACAGACATTAATTTGTTCTTGGCTCCTTGCGGAACCTTTTCTGGAGCAGGAAAAAAGTAGTTCAACTTAGTTTGCACCCTGGACTATGCAGTTCTAGTCACCCACACTGCTCAAGGAGCATATACAAGAGCTGCACCCTGCTCCCACAAAATGACATGGTCTCCTCCGCACTTAATTTTTCCCCTATGTAAAACTTAAGCCCAGTGAACATTTGTCAAGAAGCAAGAACATTAGTATGGTAAAATCAGATGCAGAGCCTTCAACAGCAGGTTGAACTAAGCACTGCACATTCTGGAGAAAAAAAGCAAAACTCAGATGAGGATGAGGTCCAGGACAGTACTCCAGGACAGTAACTCACTGAATTAGAGTTCTCCCTCAATTCTGAATCTGTTGATAGGAGGCTTAAATCACTCAGACAAAGTGAGTGGCTTGTATCCTGTAAAAAAGAAAAAAAACAATTCGAGTTACATATTAAAAGGATAATGTCAGAAATGTTTTAAATTACTTTTTAGAGCCCATACAACTCCGCCTAACCCTAATTTTTTTACCTATATGGGAAACAAGGACTCAGTTCTAAAACCAAAGGAGCAAGATTTCTAAGCAAAGGATATTTAGTAGCTGTCAAGGATTCTTAACGTCTCTGTCACATTACTTCCAAAAAGTCATATAACCTAGAATTTTAAATTAACACAGGAACAAATCAGCCTATAGAAAATAAAAAAATTAAACCTTCACAGTTAGTATCTCTTCTACTTCACAGGCTTATCCCACAGTACTGATTCCAACCAAAGCACACACAAGGAGAGCAGGCTGATGGATACAACTGCCCATGTGCACACATGGCAAAGTGAGTATTTACAACTCCCTTTGAAAACCCCAGTCTTAAATGTTATAACTTTGGAACAAGCTGCAGACCAAATGACGTCTTCCCCAAGATATGGTTTATATCCACCTAACAGAGAAGCACTAGGCAGAAGCGCAACTAACCTCAGACATGTTGTTACTGGGAAGTGCATTATAGGTATGTCCCTTCTCATGACCTTTCATGTGACTCTTGAGACTGTACTGGGTACTGAAAGTCTTCTCGCAACCGTTGCTGGGACAGAAGAAGGGTTTCTCCCCTACAGGCAGCGCAAAACACATTTAACAGACTTACAAACATCCTATCAGACACACACTTTTAAAGCACCCACGAGAGCAATCATACGTCACATAAACAAGACGTTTAATGCCCCTTCATGCATTCAGCATTTCTGGAGGTGAAGGCTTCCATTTCACCATGAGAACTGACACACAACACAACATTTGTTATGCATCATTACTGACATGTTCATGAAACACGTTCATGAAACTCAAGACCTGTCAAGCATAAATATAACTGCATAAATTGAATATTGGGATTGGCCTGACGCAGGTGCAGCAGTTTGCACTTGGCCTTCTTAAACTCCTGAGGTTCACATGGGCACACTCTTCCAGCCTGCAAAGGTAAATTGGATGCCATCCCCTCCTCCCTTATCCGTGTCACATGATTGTCATCCCCGTATTATATGTAACTACAAATTCATATTAGGATTCAGAGTGTTAGTATAAACTGAATGAGCTCAGGTAAAGAAAATAAATAAAACCCTTAGGACTTACCAGTATGCGTCCTAACATGTGTTTTGAGGTGGTGGCTTGCAGCAAAAGCCTTCCCACAGCCATCATGCTCACACCTGAATGAGGCATCACAAGAGAGTCAGCATCAGCCTGCTTTGATGCATTAGCTACAACCTTAGATCATGCTTTGCATAGTCCCAGGACTCTGAAAAGCAGGCCCAAAGCTAAGTTGTGTTAGCAACCAAGTACCTCCCAGCAGGGGTGGTGCACGCCACACAGACCATAGCAGGGCTCTGAGCGGGACTTTAAAATTCAAGCATGAAGTCAGCATTTGGGAGGCCTCCTCACAGAACACAGAGAGCAGCAATGTGTTTTAAAAGATGCTCATTGTGGCACACAATATTTTATGTTTAAAAAAAATACCTTGACTATTCTCATCTTTTAGGACAGTCTGCACCCACAGGCAGCTGTGGGAGTTTGAGAACAAACATGCTCCAATGCCAGCCAGCCATCCTCACTCATGTCTCATGAGAACACCTTTCCATTCAGACCACCAACAGCTGCCTTTTCGCACAGGTGCCCCATTACCTGAGACCCAAATAAGCCAGAATTGCTACCCAGCAACTCACCGAAATGGCTTTTCTCCTGTGTGTGTTCGAATGTGCTTCCTCAGGTCACTGTGCGTTGTGAAGTATTTGCTGCAGCCTTCTGATTCACAGTTAAATGTTTTCCCTGTGTGAAGCCTTTGATGTGCTTTCAACCTAAAAAACATCCAAAAAAATCCCTCTTAGGACAGCTAGGATGAAACTGCCCTGGCCTGAGGCAAGCAAGCCATTCCTTCAAATGTACAAGGACAGGATCAAAGGCTTAACATATCCTGAGCGGAAGGTAACAAGCTCATGAAAGTGACTGCTATGAGTTCCAAAGTCCTCCACGAGTCTGAGAATCCCTCGTGTTCATGCGCCATGTTCAATGGTATTGGAATATAAAGAAGCTAAGCATGCCACCACAGTTCTGTCATTCTACACTTCGGACAACATTGCCTTATTTGAAGGGTTTATATTCATACCTGTACCTCGAAGAAGCAAAACAATTGTATTCAGACACAAACACAAAGTAGATGCAACTTGCAGAACAGCAACAGCCACACCTATGAGAGAACTCGCCAGAGCCTCCCCACCCGTATCATGTGTTGAACACCCTCTCACCTGTGCAGGGTGCTGAACATGCTCCCACCTGTACAGGATGTTGAACATGCTCCCACCTGTACAGGATGTTGAACAGCCTCTCACCTGTACAGGGTGTTGAACGCCTTCTCACAGCCCTGCACGTCACACTCGAATGGCTTCTCCTTGGTGTGCACTCGGACGTGGATCTTGAGGCTGTAGGAGGTGAGGAAGGCCTTGCCACAGCCCTCCTGGTTGCACACGAAGGTGTATTCCCCGCGGTGGGTTTTCTGGTGTGTGCGCAGGTTGCCGGCGGTGCTGTAGGTGCGGGGACAGCCCTCAAAGGTGCACTGGTAGCGCTTCACCTAAGGACAAAACACTGCATTGCTTAATAATTTTTAATCATTTCTCAAACCCAGACAGGGTAGAACGGCAGTCAGACATCAAAGACAATGCAACAGATTTTGACCCCAAAGTCCAGGAAAAAAAAGTTATTGCTGTTTAATTCCCAGATAACAACATTTCTGCTGCACTCTGTGAGGAAGGAGTGGCACACAGGAAAGCAGCTGGCCCTGCAGAACAGGAATCTAACAGAAGGGGAAAAAGGAAAAACAGAATTCAAAAGGTTTCTAGCTAAAAATCTGATAAAATAGTTGGAAAGGACATTCAGGGGCCATCAAACCTGCCCACTACCCCCATGTGTAGCCCCTGCAATTTCACTCAGGTGTTCCTAGTAGAGCTACTTATTTGTGGAGAATGGAGACAAGGGAAAATGCACTGTCACAACCCTTAAAACCACTGCCCTGTGAGCTGGATTCCCATCAGCACCCTGAATGAGAAACACAGTTTTCAGCATCTCTCATGGTCTAACCACCAGTCCATTTATTACTTCAATTTATTCCAAAACCAGACCTCATTGAGCTATGCTCTTCCTTTCTGTGGTCACTGAAACAGTGAGTGCCTGAAGTGTAACAGATCAAACCAGGTGCTTTTCACCCAAGGACTGGTGTCACAGATTTCCCAGCCAGCCATTGAGATTCCCAGGACAGTTTCATATCGAACTAGATTTGGTACCTTCCCAGCTTCTGCAACAGGCACAAGGGACCACGTAGAAGCTTCCAGTGTGCAAGTGGTAACACCTAATAAACCTCATCCTCTCTTGTGAAGCAGAAGGAATATGTCACCTGATCTGCCTGAGTAAATTTATCCCCACCATTGACTTATCAGACCAATGGCTTTCGTTTGACTGTTGCACTTCAGAAACCTCAACATCTAGAAGTGACTGAGGAGCCCAAGAAAGGACTTAGCAAGTCACACCAGGCATAATCTGGGTTCTAGACAACTCTCCAAAACCAAAGAGGAATAGTTTCCCAGTTACTTCCAACCTGTTTTGTAGGGCACAAAACTGACAGCAGGACGCCTTTAAGAAAATTCTATAAAAGCTGAGTGATCTTTCACGTATCTCAATCTGTAGTCTCTTGTTGCCCCTACAACAGGCTGGCATCCACCTTAACCTTCCCTAAATAAAACCTTCATATTTGGAGAATGTTAAAGCAGGTGGGACATACAAAGGACCATTATACAAGGCACAGAAATATTGTAATGTGCTGCGTTTGGCCGCGGTAGAGTTAATTTTCTTCACAGTATAAGGCATGTTCTGGATTTGTGCTGAACACAGAGTTGATAACATAGAGATGGACTTTTTTTTTTTTAGTGCTTCTCATTCTGCCCTGCCAGCAAGGAGCTTGGGGTGCACAGGGAGTGAGAAGGGGACACAGCTGGGACAGCTGACCCCAACTGATCCAGGAATATCCCAGACCACATAACGTCATGCTCAGTACATAGAGCTGGGGAAGGAGAAGGAAGAGGGGACATTTTGTGCTCCTAAGTCTCTGTTAGGCATGCCAGAGCCCTGCTGTCCCGGGCATGGCTGAACACCTGCCTGCCAGGGGAAGTGGGAATTCATCCCTTTACATTTTTATCTGGTTGCTCGGCATCCTTAGATGCACCATACAAAGAAGGAAACAATAATTTCATTGTAAAGCATGGCCCTTAATTTATAGTTTAAATCAGAAAGAAGTTACCCATAAATGCCCAAGCACTACAGCACAATTACATGACAATTAGGAAGTCTGGCTGTGCTGAGTCAGCCACAACACTGGAGCCCAGACCAGTAACATACCAAGGTGAGAAAGCACACTGTATTGGATGAGGAGGGGTACATTATCCTCCCCAGGGATCACCAGATCCAGTACAATTTCTGTATCAGTACTGATGTAAATGTTCCCTGTTAGAGCTTTAAGGCAGCTGGAAATTAACACTTTACAGGACACTCTCCACAGTACTTGCCATGGTACACAAGGGATCTGACAAAGGCAGGAACTGAAAATCAAGGGAGGGGTCTGTTAAGCTTTCTAGGTGTTTACAGTTAGGTCTAGAAGGAAATTAGGAATATTAGTTACAGATTAAGGGTTTGGTTCCCAGCTATCATTGCCCATATGTACAGAAAGACAGTTTCACGGTCTGAACTCTTGACAAAGGCCTTGCAGTGCTCCCCCTCCCTCAAGGGCCAAACCTTCGTTTCACAAACCCCTCTGAGCACAACACAGGCAGTAGCAACAGCACCATCACATTCTGAGCAAAACAAACCTTTCTGTGAAGCACACAAAGCATTTAATTCTCTTTTCACAGTAGCACATCAAATAAGCACTTATTATACACCCAAAATCATCAGAGATTGGTTTGAAAGCCTCGCAGGTGCAGCAGCAAGGGCTCCAGGCTGTCTCAGCACCCAGGCACAACAGAAAACAAGCAAGGCAGCACAGGCCAAGTCCTGGACAGCAAGACAGGGACCAGGTGCTTCAAGGCCAAAGGCTGTGGCTTTTGGCCAGGCACAGTGAGCTGCTGCCTCTGCCAGGGGCACAGGGGACGCTGAAGAGCTATAATCCAGCATCTACCTCAGAAACAGGAACTTGTGCAATACCCAAAAGGACTAGGGGAACTTGACGCCCTCGACCAAAGTCTACACTAACTGCTAAGTTTGCCTTTAACTCCTTCCGAGCTTACAACATTCCCCCTAAATGGCTGATTTTTCTGTGCCATCATTGAAAAAAAATTAATGAATCTGAAATACAAAACTGTGATCACATCTGTTCTTAGCAACAGAATTACAGTGAGAGATGTACAATAAAACGAAAAGAAGTTAAAAGTAACTAAAGTGCAAAACACCCTTTGGCTTCATAAATGTCTAACACTGACATGAAGATTTAACACTTTAAAATAGTTATCTCAAGTGTTAGAACTGCTGCAGATGTTTTGGAAATACAAAAGAACTGCACTGCTGCCTTTCAGAGAGGAGCCAGATGTTCAGAGGATTTAGAGCTTTCCCTTTCCCATCTCCAGACAACTTATCAGCCCCTTGAAACAGTAGGTCAAAAAGGCCTTTCATAAGGTGTGACATACATGCTCAGGGCTCACTGCCACTGCCCTCACATTATGGTGTCAGTGTCCCCTGCTCTGGGAAATTAATTCCAGAAATGGAAAATACATTCAGATAAAAGATTTCATCAGGAAATTCCAGGCCTTACAGGCCTTCTTTAAAAAGGAAGGGTGAAAAAATAAAGTCAACTTAATTGCACATGCAGCCATTGACCCTGTTTAGCTGTCACCCCCTGCTCTGGGTCCCACAGAAAGGAGAGAAAGTAGCAACATGACTGACAGAGAAAGTGAAACACTTGAGCAGCTACAGCAGCTGCTGACATGGATAACTGACAAAAGGAGACTCAAATGAGCTTGCTGAACATTTCTCGGTCCACAAGCTCCCCAGCTGCAGAGCTGACCCCAGCCAGCCCCATTTCTTCACCACGGTAAATGGCGGCTCCGGGCTGATGGGAATCACTCAGTGGGCACAGCCAGGGCTCGGTGCTGCAGCTCTCTCGCTCTCACTATCGGTTACACAACGCTGCTACCACTGACACTGGCACAAATACTTGGACACATCAGCCCCTGTCTTTGCAAGAACCCCAGGAGAAGCCCTCACCACTGTGTGCGCAGGGAAAATTCATCAGTAAAACAGAATTAAGAGTAAACTCCATTTTAACTGTGTAGGCTGACCTGAACTTTTAAAATACAACAGATGGCAGCTTAAAGCTTCCCTTGTTGTCCTCAATTTCCCAGTGAGTGACACAATAAAACTGCAAGCAACTTAAAATTTGGCATCTCAGGTTTGGTACTTCAGCTCCCACCAATGGCCTGGCCCTTAACTGGCACCTGGATGTGCTTCTCTAGAGAACGTAGCCAACCTCACGGTAAGAGAGCTCAGAGCGTTTCAGTTACCTCTGAACTCAGGAAACAATGACCCAACCAGAAGATTACTAAAATCACACCACTGACTTGTGTCAGTGCCACACCCTCCTGCCATCCAGTGTCACACGGTGCCTCCTGGCAGGTTCCCAGGTGGAGTTAGAGGGAAAAGGGACAGCCTTGGCAGCTCTGCTAGGACACAGTTCTGCCCAGCACACAGAGCAGATTTAGTGGAGGGCAATTCACTCTACTACACAAAAAACATTGGAGAACAAGCAGAACTCCTGCTGTCACCAGGCAAACAGCTCTGGAAAAACACCTTTTCAAATCCTTTAGATCACCAGGTGAAAACCACTAACAAGAAGCACAAATTCCAGATCACACTTAGCTACTCACTTCCTTGAGCTTGGTTTCTGGGCACTCAGATTGCAGAGTGAGCGTTGCTCCTTCAATGTTCCTGGGCATGGGAGTTGAACCAGGATTTATTGTTAGATGAATCTGATCTGGAGAAATAATGTGTTGCACATAACCCTGGGACATTCCTTCATGATCTGCTATTAAATGAAATCCTTCTTCATGACCCTCTGGTAAAAAAGGCAAGTGATCACCACACTGTCCTTCATCTTCCTCCTCCTCCAGCACACTGTGGTCCTGCTCGATAAGCACAGTTGTCCTGTCATAGACCGTCCCGGAGGAGGAGGACACCAGCCCGTTTTTGTCAGCAAACCTTATCATATTGTCATCCTGGGCCAGGTCGTCCTCCTCCACCTCGTAGTAGATGACGTTGCCCTCGGGGCTGTTCTCGCCCATGGCTCCGCGCCTCTTTCCACGCTACCGGGAGCTCCGGCCACAACGACTCATCTGCAATGCAAGGACGGGCGAGGGGTCAGGCGGCTCCACCGGCCCGAGCCCAGCTTCGCTCGCGGGCGCAGCCCCGTGGAGGGCGGTGGCGGCGGGGCCGGGTCGGCCCGAGCGCCGCAGGCCCTCCCCAAGCGCGGCGCTGCCCCCGCCCGGCCCGGCCGCGCCCAGAGCCGCTCCCGTGTCCCGCCTGGGCCCCTGCACCCTGGTCGGTTCGGTTCCCCCCGTTCCCCCCCGCTCACCGGGCGCCGGCGGCCGCTCCCTCCCCGCCCCAGCGGCACCATGATCGCGCCGCTCACTTCCGCTTCCGGCCGCGCACAGCCCACCGGTAGCGCCGCGCCTGCCGCGAGGGCTCATGGGAAGGTGGCGGGCACGGCGCCACACCCTCTGAAGGCGGAATACGAGTCACGGCCCCCAACGCGAAACGGCTCCAAAGCATTTTATTTAAATAGCGAGGGCTTAAAAATCCCGAGTTTTCAAACAAGTTAAATAAAACACAGTGTAAATATCAGCTTTTATATTTTTCGCTTGTCTACATACAGCTTATTTAGAAATTTTATATACTTTACAGCGTAATCAGGTGTCAAACTGCCTGACCTGTGCTTTCAAAAGCAACAGATTGTATAAAATACTGTGATATCTAAAAAAACAAGAAACCGGTATAATGTACAAAAAATATTTTTACAGTAATTTGATATCTAAAAATCCAGATTGGCTGCATCTGGAATTCATGGTGAATTGTCTTCTCTCTCAAGGAACTGGTGGATGAACTGCTGGGCTTTCCTCTTCTCGGCTATGTCAGGGGTGGGATGTCCAGGAGGAGGGCGCAGCAACAGGCCCCCAAACACACTGGCTGCAAGGCAAAGGCACACAGAGACACAGTGAGAGTAGCAGGACATCAGGGGCTATCCCCCCAACCCCAGGGCACAGTGCCTGGGCTGGGACAAAGCTCACATCCCTCCACACCTCTGGGTCACTTGCCCACTTTTCCAGGTTCCTACATTTTTCTATGGACTATTCGAAGCTTCAAGGCAGTGCAGACCACGACTGCACTCAGGTGGGAAGTGTTCTGTCACCCTTCTGAACAGAGAGGTTATTGCGATTGCCTTACCAAGAATATTCACATCCAGGTGGTTTTTCCCTGAATTTTTCAGTAGTTCTCGTAGAAATGCCATCAGATATTCAAATACATTTTTATGGCACACTGGCAGGCTAGAGATAATCTGAGGACGGAAAACCCCAACATTTATATTGCAGACACAGCAATGGCTTCCAGCTTTTCCCACTCCCAACACCCCCCTCTGCAAGTGCCAACTGCTCTTTATAACCCAGAAGCACCAGTTCCAGATCCTTTCTATAACCAGATGACTGAGTTACTGAGACTAAAACCCTGTGAGTGGTGTAACAGAGGCCAGTTTGCCTCCCCTCCCTCTGGAATCTGAGCCAGTCCCTCAGGGAAGCTGGCCTTACCTGGCTGCTCAACCAGTAGCTGCTGGCACTCTCCAGGCAGGTGCTGTAGAACCTGGAGCAGATTACTGGCTCAGGCAGGCTCTCCAGGAACAGCAGCAGGGCCTCTGCTACTGAGTGGTTGCTGCCCACTGATCCAAACATGGTTAAGGAAGAGGCAAGCACAGCAGGATCTAGGCTCATTCTATTTCTGCTGAAATATGAACCTTTGCTTAGGTCTCCCCAACCTCCTCCAGCTGTTCACAGCCTTGTGTTAATGCCCTGAACTCCACATGGGGAGCTGCTGCTGTTGGCAGTTGGACCCTTGTGAAATTCATCAGCATCACAAGGACCTGGTGGAAGCTTTTGGAGCCACAGGAACTGCAGAGCTCAGCTACCCCAGGGGACAGACAGCAATTTAAAAACCTCTCTCAGCTTTGACCACTGCAGCACAGTGAGCCTGCCTGGGCATTACCTAAAAGGATACGGAAGGTATCGTGCATTCCTTTGTCCAAACAGTCTCGAATCTGCTCAAACTCAGATCTGAGGCCTGGCTGCTGAAACAGGTCCTCCTGCAAAGACAACCCTTGGTCAGTCCAAGGAAAATAGAAGGGTTTTGGGTAAATATAGCAACGTCTTTATAATATGCCTGAAAAATCTCTCCAAATTGGTGGTTATCACACAAGTCTCACCAAGAGCAGCTCTAGTAAGGTTGTGGCACTGCAGCGAAGGCAGTGCAGGAGGACTCTGTTGATGCCTGCACACACATAGCACAGGCACCAGGACCAAACAGTGCAACCCAGAGCACCAGGATCGCTTATCTCCAAAGGCCTCTGGCCCAACACCCCCAGCTCACAGTGATTGCTATCACCAGTATCTTCTTCAAAACTCAAAAAACCCCAGCAGCTTATTTTGTGTTTCCAGTACAAACACTGCCAACCTGTTGAGAAGCATTGCGATACAAGTGATCCACCATCATCCACAGCTCTTTTGGGATGTCCATAGGCTTTTCAGCTTGAGCAGGATCAGGATCATCACTCTTCTCTAGTGGCATCAGGGTCTGAGGGAAAGCATTGCGGGGAGGGGAGACAAACAAACAACTAGGCAAGTTCTTATTCAGCTTAGTAAAAATACTTCACAAAGCTTATACCTGAGCATTGAAACTTGTTAACAACAATAAACAGGCCTCAGTTTTAATGGCTCTTGTGGTTTTGGAAAGGAATCTTGTCTTTAACTCACAAGTCTCCGAATGGATTCTGCTGACATGTCCTGGATCGGTTCCCTCATGTAACACAGAGTATGGATGGGAGACCCAAAGCAACTTGGCAAATAATTGCCTGTTACAGACAGAAAATAATCCTTCCCTCTTTTAAGATGCAAGACCAAGATATCTTCAAGTTTTTCCTCTCCAGAGTTTAAGCAAGTAGCCGTTGATTTATTAACAAACACTTCCAGCTCAACTGTGATCTCAGCATCTGCCAGAAGATGATAAAAAACCAGACTCAGTTACAACTGGTATTAAACCAACAGCCTGTCAACAGGCATAGCACTCTCAGAAGAGCAGAGAGAACAAAGCCAGAAGTGGACAGTATCAGCTCATTAACATGAGGCAAACAAAGACGAGCTCACCTGAAAGCAGGAAGCCCTTACTGGGATTAGCAATCAGCCACTCCTTGCAGTAGGTTTCCTCATCTGGTTTGCTTATGAATTCGAACTGGCAGGGCACTTGGCCATTGCGGATTGTAAACCTCTCTACCTGCAGCTGCATGTATTTAACATCCTCAAAATGGATCTAGAAACAGAAGTCAGTCAAGATCATCAGCCACTTCACCTTGCCGAGCCCCAGCAGCAGTTCTTGTCCCATGGTTTAATCATTAAGCAGCAAGACACCTAGATTAACCCTTTGCTCCCACATCCCATCTCTTCCAGGACTCCAGAGGATCACACTTGCTTACTCTGAATGCCAAAGTCCTTTTCATCAGTGGGCCCTTTAAAACAAATGCTCCCCTCAAGTATAAAATTGAGTGTGAGATAGCTGTAGCCTCAAATATATCCTGGGCTCATCTTTATAATCCCCAGCACACAAAACAAATGCTGGTCTTTGACCTTCTCCAAATCCTTCAGATTTTACATTTTACATTTCAAAGAACAAGTCGGAGCAAAGGTCACAAACCACCCTTTTACTCTCTCTCTCTCCACCTCAGGAGTGACACACCCTGCCTTTCAGCCTTGGGCTGTGATCAGAATTTATCAGCATCTAAACAGGAACAAAGATTCCTAGGGCTTGTAAACAGAGAGAAGTTGGAAGTTAAAATATTCTAGTTTTTGGAACCAGACCCCAGGCTCTAGAATCCATGTTCTACTACTGGGGTCTGGGGTTGCTCAGTTCCTTCAAGGAGAGTTGGCACATGACCATGCCCCACCTCTCTGCGGGACAGCGTCACCGAGGGAATGTTGGCATTCTCCAGCTTATCCAGGGAGCGGACTATTTCCTCAAAGGCTTTTCGATAGAGCTCCTCATTCACAACCTTCACCTGAAAAGGACACACACCGGAGCAGCTGGCATCTGCTGTGCCTCTGCAGGACAGCTGGGACACAGCTGGAAACATGGGAAGTGATTTGATTCTAGCAGCACACTACAGTGTAAAACCCATGTCATGGGCAGAGCCACTTGAAGCACTAATGCCCCAAGATCTTCTCAAGATCCAACAGTAAAGGACCTTGCCATAACTAACGAGAGCCACTCAGTCCGTATCAGATCAGCCTTTTTCTAATTCTCAGAAAAAAAAAAAGGTTTGACAACACACTACTGTGTTCTCAAAGAACATCTTCAGATACTCAGGCATTGTCCTGCTTAACCTGAGTATCGGTTACACAGCCCTTGCTTACTGTGACCAACAATCCCATCCCTTTATCTGATCCAGTCCACCTTTCAAGCCATTGTTCTCTGGGGATGCCACAGAAGCAGGAGAGGGAAATCAGCAGAACCTCCCTCCCCACACAGAGGACAAGGTCAGCAGAGTTATTTCCTTCAGCACTAACGTACTTACCCCAATATCAAACACGGAGCTAACTGGCTTGTGGTCACTGAGCTTCAGAGCCATGTGGCTGCGATAGCTCAGCTGGGCAATGTTCTGCCCTTTCCAGAGTACCCGATCACACCACGCTGGAACACGACACTTCTCACTAAAACAGAGGGAAAGATCACAGTTTCCAGGCACAGTTCAGGTGCAGTAACACTGCTCTCCCAGAGACTCAGGGTTTCCTGCCATGGCCTGGAACTCATTCTCTATCAAAGTGGTATTTTTAACAGTTTCTTTGAGTAGACATAAAAATTTTCATTGTCTACTAGGAGGTATCTCTAGCTCATGCTTTACTTCCTCCTTCTTCAAAAGTGCAAAATACAATTAACATACAAAGCAATATTCAGACATTTTTGACCATAAGAGCCATGAAAAATAAGAATTCAGGCTCTATGTTTAAAGTTTACATTTATTTTTTTCACTGACTGCTGCACAGGTTTCATTCCTGCACTTGCAGCTGAAGTTCCTGGTTTGCTAGCCACAGGTGAGCTGCGCTGTGTATAGAGCATTATAGGAGCTGTGGTTCTCATATGCTTTTAGAGAACAGCACAAACATTCCATGTCAACCTTGGCTGGTCTCACCTGAGCAGGTACAGCAGAGATAAGGAAATAAGAGATTCTAAAAATTTTGCTTGAGAAAAGAAACAACAGAGCAGACAAAAAGAGTCAAATTAGCTAAAAGGATTCCTTAATTTTGAACACCTCTAACTAAGAGGAAACCCAGTAGGATCACTCCTAGGATTTTTCCTGGGAAAAAAATATTAGGAGTATCTGACAATAGCAGTGGGAGAAAGGCAACATAAATAGATGTAAACTGGAGATGGATTTTGGAGCCAGGGGAGGGTACCAGCAATAATCTCAGAACTGTTCCTACTTCCAGCCATTAGACCTGCAATTTTTTTTAGCCTTGTTTTTATTCCTTCAGAGCTAACACCAGGCATTGGTGGCATCACATCTGAGGCGAACACTGTACCTTGTGTCCCAGTCATCACAGCCAGCATCATACTTGTATGTTGGCTGGAAAGAGATCTCTCCCTCTGTGAAGCCTTCAAAGGCTGCATTTGCCTTCATTTGCCTCTTCAGCTATAAAAGAAGAAAAGACAAAAAGTTTCATTTTAGGTAAGCTCAAGCACAATTCCCATATGGGCTAAAAGGGAGGCCAAGGAGTCGTGCAGTTTGTACTGTGCACCCTTGGCACCACGTGCAGGCAGGTGAGACATCAGTACCTGGTCATACTGGCAAAGCTCTGGAAATGCTTTCTGCTCAACGAGATGCTTCACTTGCGCCACATCCAGTTCCTCCAGCCGATAGTTGAGGTCTCCCAGCCACAGGATCACACTGAGAGAGAACATATCCCAGATTGTGCAGAGAGACCTGAGGCTCCCCCAGAGCCTGGCCATGGGTGGCAGCTGCACCAGACACTGGGGCTCTCCCCATCACAACCCCATGGGTGCTGGGGCTACTCTCACCAGAGACAACAAGAGTGAATACTTCAAAGAGAAACTAGATTTTCTACCTTTGCCATTTTTAATCACTGTTCTGCATGTTTGTCACTACTCCTTAATAACTGGTGCTGTTACTATTCCACAGTTGGGGAAATCAGTGCTGATTACTGACCCATTCCCACTCCATGCTTGAGAATAAAACTAGGCCTGGGAGAGCATAAGGCAACAAGCAGCCTGTCAGAACCATGCAGGTGAGCACTCTCCAAACCCAGTAAAGCATTTCTGGTTCTTCCAGCTGACATTTAGGTCACTGGGGACCCCTCCTCAACCCCAGCATGTTCACAAAGTACTCCCTTGCGACGTGCCATGATTCCCAAAGCCGGATGGGAAGCATACTCATGTTTGCCAATAGTGAGAGGGGGTAGATTTGGGTCCGACTGGCAGAACTGCATCCGAGAGCAGATGTCTTTGAAGTCCTGGTTCCTCCGCTCGTATTCCTCCGTGTGAGCTGCGAGGTGAGAATTCACAATGCACACGCTGGTGTTATGGAATTTAAACCTGATGGCAACACCACCTTTGTTACCCTGAAAGACAAAGACACTGGTCAGAAGCTTCTGCACCGCAGATGAATCCACAAAAGAGTTACTGGCAGTGCACAAGCCAGAAGACTTTGAGGCAGTCTGTTTAATTCCAGAGGAAGGAAAACGCTGAAAATGTCAATCAGTGATTACTGCTTTGAGCACTGGCAAGCACATGGCAATTCCCTCTCACAGTGCCCTGAGCTGGCACAGGGACAAGGCTATCTGCTTCTAGAGGCAGCCACAGCCCTTAGCTGGAGGTATGGCATCCAAGGCAGAAGGGTTCTTCCGAATCTCACCCCCTCTTGTGCACAGTTGCCATTCTTACCATCCTCCCCATGATTCCAGTTCCCACAGTCTCAATTTCCACCTCAGAGATGTTCAAAGCAAGGTCTGCCTTCACATACAAGAGGAGCATAATTCCCACCAGCCGCACAAGCTTCACCTGAAAAACAGACCCCAGTCCATTAAATGCTGGAATGGAAGAGGTTTGCTGAGAGAAGGCACATCGCCCCCCATCCAGAACATGGGTCACCAAGAAGAGAGTTTCAAGTTCATTTGATGCACCAGCTGGGCTCACAGGACACAGATCCCCAGCAGCACAGCCCAGGAAGGGGCCAGGGAGCAATATCCCAGTACAGGAAGTTAAAGGCCAAAGCAGGAGTCTCAGCACAAGGACAAGCCCATGAAGGGAGCTTCCCTTCAACAACAGAGACAAGAGATGAAGCATATCTAAGGAGCAGGAGCCAAAACAAGCAGTATTCCTACCAAAATACCTTCACAACTCATTCCACCATGCATTGTGGAGACAGACATGGAAGAAGCTATGGAATTCCCTATTCTCCTCCCCCAAGACAGCAGGAGCTCCTTTTATGTGGGGATGCCTGGCTCTGGTCCGTGTCCTGCCCCTGCCTCAGCACCTTCACAGCAACACTATCTATGGCACCTGCAGAGCCTGCAGACCATGAGTCTCTGGAAGACAAAGCCACTGAGAATGAGAGAAAGCAAACGGAAAAGAAGCCCAAGTGGAAAATGATTCCACACTCAAACCTCCCCAAAAGCCACATTTACCTTTGCATATTTGGCATCTGGGTGAAGACTATCAGTTACAGCTTTAAACCATTCTTCTTCCCTCGGTGTGTCATTGAAAAAGAAGGCTTCTTTAGTCAGATCAAGCTCCTGGAAACTGTTAGAGGAAGGAACTCATGGACGCATGCACTTGTTTATAACTCTCCCGTGCTTTCCTCTGGGACAGAGCTAAATCAATTTATACTCAATTTATAACTGAAAACTCCAATTCAGTTATCTTGA
Organism: Oxyruncus cristatus; assembly: GCA_013399855.1. Taxonomy (NCBI): domain Eukaryota; kingdom Metazoa; phylum Chordata; class Aves; order Passeriformes; family Cotingidae; genus Oxyruncus; species Oxyruncus cristatus. The sequence goes on along the minus strand of VXAY01003078.1, from coordinate 296,189 downwards.
TTGTAGAGGTATGTTAAATATAAAGCTTAATTACTGTCATATTATGTCAAATAGCACTAAGGATTTTGTAACACTGAGAGGCCAAATCCTACCAGACCAACAGCCCTTTCTGGCTGTGCACACACCCACCCTGGAGCTGTGCAATACACCACAGCAGTGCCAACATCCCTGTGGTGTCCTGGTAGAACTCCTCTCTGTGACAGATCCACCAGCACAGCCCAGGTTTGGGAGAATGGGCCAGGGACAGACACTCACCCCACGCAGTAAATGTCTGGAGGCTCAGCATCACAGCTCAGCCAGGGCTGGAGGCTCTCCGTGGGCGACTGACCGTTCACGTTGTATGTCCCGACAAAAACCCTGCAAAGACAGTGACTGAATCCCAGAGCTGCAAACCGCAGAGCACAGGAAATACCACTGCTATTAGCCAAGTACTTATTGGTACATATAACTAACATATTTCCAGGGGAAATTAAGAAAACGTGACAAAGTTTAAATCCCTAAAATGATTTAACAACAGCAGCATCTTTAGAGACATGTTTTACAGAAGGACATTGCATACACAGATACACAGTATTAAAGAAAAAAATAAAAATAAGACTTGAGCTGTGCAGTAGCAGTTTGAAATGATAAATTCACAGAATGAGATGCATAAAACTACTTCAAACAGTAAACTTTTGGTCCTATTTATATATTTTATCCAAGTTCTTTCTTATGAGCTCATTGGAACAGCCACATGGATAGTGGACAGAAGTGGAGTGGAAGAAGGCTGGAGTGCACAGAGTGGATGCATTTCCAGACACTGTCTGAAATAAGCACAGAAAAAAGTGATTTCAAGAAGGCCATTTTCTCCACAAGCACCATGAGGCAAGCCTTGACAGAGACATGAATGAAATTCTGCTCTGCTAATGCCTAAATGAGGAAAGAAAACTGTTCTGGAAAGTATGGATCATACTTTTGCACAGTTTCCCTTTTGCGGGGACACAGGATGAAATAACAGACAGCAGTTATTCTGACAGACTATGCTAACTTACAACCCACAAAAATAAATTCTCAGGAATGATCATTACCTGTAGTTCTGGATATGCGTGTAGGAATCCTCCATTTGTGCAAGCTGAGATTTAACAATAGTATCTCTTAGTCCAAACTTTGGTTCTGATAAGATCGAGGCCTTGTTCGAAGCCATGATGTCGGATGGCCGGACTCGTTCAGTTCTTACTTCAGGCTTGAGTTTGTTTTGCCTGCAAATGAAAGCAAAACTGCAGATGAAGCCCAGGCTATCCACACACCCTAACTAACTAATTTCTGCCACCGAGACCTTGATTCACATTTTTCTGTCTCTTCACTAAAGACAGATAACGTTTGGGATAAGCCAAGAAGACTGAAATGAGCATTTCTTAGCAAGGTTCAGATCTCGAGATGAAACCAGCTTAACTAACTGAAATAACACTATTCTGGTGTAGCCTGTCATGCAGAGCAGGCCTTACTCACACCTGGATATTGATACAAAACCTGTACACTTTCCCTGCTTATTGTAGCAAGGAGATGGAATCTCATTTCCTGGTGCCTCTGCTCAGCCCTTCTGACCTCAGCTGGAGAATGAAGAACTGTGTTTGTTTAAAAGGCCTTCTGTGGAAAACCTCCAGCTCTGCCCAGAGTGGGTGGAGGTAGAGGTGGTTTTACTTTGTGTCTCCTGGCTCTGAAACTCCTATTGCAACACCAACAATGCCACAGCTTGGGAGTTCCCACCAGCAAGTGGACGACATAAATTTAAGGTCAGAACCTGCACACCAGTGCCAAGGACAGGACACAGACAGCCTGTGAAGGATATGGAGCAGGGTCCACAAAGTCCTGAGAACTGGAAAATGAAACTGTAACTAAGAGCGTATCTATGAGACACAGTGGCCCTAAGCCAAAGTTCTCTGAATTCAAAACAAGCAATGCTAGCAGGTCCTGTCCCACTAAACAGCCAAAGTATGCCCAAGTAGGGGACTGGCAGGGCTGTCTCTGAGGGACTGGTATGAAATTTCCACTAACGTTTTGACAGCATGCTTATGCTGAATTTTTTTCTGTCTTAACTCAAATCTGCAGATTCTCATCTCAAAAAGTTGCCAACTTCTGCTCTAGACCCCCCTCCTCTGTGCACTGACCCAGCACGGCTGATGCAAATGGTAACGCAGCTACACAACTGCAATGTGGGAATGCAGAGCTCACCTGCTGGCCCTATACAGAGACCCACTGAGGAGGGAAGCACAGGTAAGCGGGCACAGAAATGTGGTCACCACTGTCACTCCTCACTTGACTTTGCGTGAAGAGCTGGTGTGCACAGCTCCCTTCAGCTGCACACCACGCAAGACCTCGTACCTGGGAGAGCTTCTGTCTGTGTTGTTGTGGCTGCAGCTCTCTCTGAATGCAGCCTTTTTTCCATTCTGTTTGATACCTTCAGAGCCAACCAGTTCTGCAAAAAAAAAAACATAAAGTTTCACTTTAAACACAAAGTGTTCTTCATTTTATCAACACAATTACATAAACACTGGCAAAATCTGTGGGCAGAATATAATTTAGATTTGTGTGGAAAAACAAAGCGCCCTGGAGTTTCTCTTTTGGTTATCTGAGAGTTTTAGTTCACTTTGACCCAACTGTCCTATGATGATGCAGCTTCCCTTGCACAGGAAGAACTCACAGAAGCCACAGAGAGCAGCAGAACTGCTGCCTGCTGTGGGAGCGCTTGCTGCTGGCTCTCCCTTACACAGCTAAGCCAAAGCAGGATTTAGCAGCACAAAATCCAGGGTTTTATCCCAAGAATCTGAAAAATGTATGTTAATAACAGATTTCTCCTTTCTGAAGCAAGACAGGAAGAAAAAGGGGAAACAAACAAACAAACAAACATCACAGTATCATTTAAAGGGTTTCTACCTATCTGCAAATACCCAGCAAGGCACAGGTGTCTCCCCCCTTGAGGCTGGGCAGTACAGTCACCCCATGGACCCACTGAATCTCAGCAGAAACATCTGCCTTAATGCAAACTGCACACTCCTAAAACAGTAATGGGGCTATTACCACACAAATCTAACTCACCATAGGTGTGACACTAACCACATCACACTACCTTAGCAAAATCTGACCAGTCTTTCAGCGTTTTGTTTCAGTTACAACATTCTGCTCCTACAAGTGGCAAAATAACAGTTAAAAAAGAGGATTCTAGGGGTGAGTCTCTGTGTTTAAGATGCACAAACAGCAATCTTAAGATCATGCTCTTTAGCACACAAATCTAATGATGTAGAAACTGTTAAGATTGTCAGATTCTACACATTCAGCTGAGCTTCTCCTTCAAGAAAAACCCAGAAAAATTTAAGATGTTATTGCTGTCATAGAACATTTCACAGGACAAGAGTGCAAACCAGAAATAGAACCTGCAGTACTTCACCCAGGCTCTCGGGATACAAACCAGCTGGCAGAAGGTGGCCAAGTTCTCAGCCTGAAAAACCTCTTCTGCCCAAGAACCCTCTGACAATAGACTGTGTAAGAGGATTTATCAGAGCCTGATGCAGAAGAGCACATGACTCAAACCTCGCTACAGATCACACAGCCCAAGTCACACAGCATTGACCAGGAGCACACAGAGATGCCCTGGGGAGCAAGGGCCTGGGGAGCTGGAACATAGTGTTTTCTCCATGAGTCTTGAGCTCTCAGTCAGTGCTCCTTGGACTTCTGCAAGCTCTCCCCATAACGACCATGCAACGTCCCTTGAGAGTGACAGGAACCAACCTCAATTTTCACCTTAATAGACAATGGTTACTTTTGTGCCAGGAAGCGAGCAGAATCCCAGGCTTTATTATCCACATGGGATGATGCCATTCACCAGCATGCAGAAGGCATTAGTGCAGAATGGAAAGACATGTGAGCCTGCTGCTGACATAGCTGCTACGTGATCCAAAGATCACAGTCACACATGACACCTTGCGTTCTAACCTCATGGGTGGAAATCAGCTTTAGGTAGGATTCTCCTAAGAAAGAGATTAGCCCTGGAAAAGGGCTATTTCCTTTAAATAAATGTGTATCTAGCCACAGATTGCTGTAGCCAGAGGTATCTTCAGAGGGTAGCACGCTGAAGTGGAATGATGACCTTGTTCAATAATTGAATTGAGCGCAGAAATACAGAGCTATGTGCAGAGATTACAGCAGATCTCAACTGGACAGGATTTGCAGTTAAATGAGATTTAAGCAGTAATAAAGGCGTTTCTGTTAAGAATGTGCAGTGACATTATAGTATATTGCTTTACAGCAACAAAATGTATCATATCTCCTGGATAAGGCAGGATCCACGCGCAGTGTCCAAAGGGGAGAATTAAATTAGTCTTCATGCAGTGAGGGGTGCCCAGCCTAAACAAAGCAGCATACAGCAGACAAGGCAACATTGAATCCCACACTGACTTCCAGGAATTGCTTTAGGTCGGAACCTTCTCACACGTGCACTCTGCAAAGTGAGAAACGGCCCCGGGCGCGGCGGGGCTGGCGCAGCCCGTGCCCACCGGCGGAGCCGAGCCGGGCGCAGGAACCGGGTTGCGAATCTGCCGGAGCCCCGGAGGTCCCGGCAGCGGCTCCGCGCCCGCGGCGGAACTGCCCCGGGGGCAGCGGGAGCCGAGCCTGGCGCTGCCCCTCTGCCTCCCGCCCCCGGCCCCGCCCCCCCGGACAGAC
>VXAY01003078.1:276580-291450 GCA_013399855.1 Oxyruncus cristatus | reverse complement strand
CGGACATCGCCGCAGCTCGGCGCCGCCGGCCGCCCCAACCCGGCCCCAGCGTCCGCCCTGGCCCGCCCCGGCCCGCCCCCGGGAGCCCGTTCGGCTCGGCACAGAGCACCCGCCTCTGCCCTCAAAAAACCACCGACCGTCGCTGCCGAGCCGTCCGACGGTGGGGAATCGTCAAGGGGGAAGGGTGAGTGCTGAGCGAGGTTCAGCACAGAGAGGCCAACGCTGCTCTTGCACACGCAGAAGAGACGAGCAAACGCAACATTCCTGCACCGCCGGACCCTCCCCCCTCACAGCCGCACCCGCAGAGCTCATACCTGGGCTGCACCTGCTGAGCTCCTGCAGGAACGTGCGCGTGTGGGAGCCGAAGGGCAGCCGCACGGTCAGCCGGTCGTCTGCTGAGCTGATCTGGACAGTCACGTCAGAGCCTGAGGACATCAGGAGAAAGAGCTCCTGTGGGTCATGCTGCCAAGCTTTCAGAAACCGAGCATTTCTCCACTCTATAGTGGTGCATGCACACATGCATGCAGCCTGCGGCAACAGCTCCCCATGATGCCTTATCATGTTCCTTTCCAACATTTTACATGAGAATGCCACTTAAAAATATAAAGATGACCATTTATAATAATTTTTATTCTGCTTGTTCAGTGACAATAATTAATCTTCCAGCAGCAGTTTAAAAGCGTTGGGAAAAATCACTGCCTTGGTTGAATGGGACTGATGATGGCCAACAGCACGGCAAGTGCCCCAAGAGCAGCAGGACACAAATCCCTGCCCTGTCAAGCCTCCCCCAGGACAAGAGCTTCCAGGCCTGCCTCACTGTTTGCAGCTGGCACAGGGCCCAGAGCGCCTGTAACACACGCACTAAAACCAAGCACAGAACTCACCAATGACATGACGATCACTGTCAAGTACAACTGCAAAAGTAAAACAAAGTTCAGTTGAAAGCTAAGCAACAGATTTGCAGACTGTGCTGATACTTTGAGGTCAGGGAGCTCAGCAAGTTCCTCCAGCCCCAAACGCTCCTTGCAGGAACAGAGCCAGCAGAGCGAACCTGCCAGGCAGAGGTGGCTGGGGCCTGGTGGGACACAGGTGCTCCGAACCTCCAACAGCCCTGCCAGCAATGCCATGTGACACATAAGTATCACCAGGGATTACAAACTAAAGAAAAAAGGCATAATAGATTCCAAACTTCAGGAACAGAACAACAACGGATGGACTCCAAACCCCTCCATCCTCTTCTTTGGAGGTGGCCACTGAGCCACCACAGTGTGTCAGTACCTTCTTCCACTGCAAACCCATCTGTGATGGGGATTACTCTCTCCAGCCAGACATCCTCAGCTGTGATGGCCATCCGCCGGTGAGTGTACACATAGATCCTGCAAGCATGGAGCCAACATGGAGGCAAAGACTCCTCAGTTCTGGCACTTCTGCAGGCACACACAGACCCCATCCTACCAGCAGCACCTGCTAGCGCAGCCTCATGCAAACCCCAAAGTAACTTCTCGGCCACGTACTCGCCCACCTGCTCACCCCATCACTTAAATAACGTGTTCACATTACTGGCAGAGCAGAGCAGAGTAGCCTGGGGTTTCTTACTGACCACCCGTAACATCAAGGCATCATACCTTCAAACCGCTGCCCTACGGGACTGCCCCCAGGTGGAAAGCCCTTGGAATGGGAGGGAGTTCTCAGGTGGCTCCCGAGGCTCGTAAGGGACCCTCAGAGCTCCCGTGTCTCTCAGTGCTCTCCCTCCCCCCCACCCCGCTCCGGTACCCACGCATGCTGCCCGCGGTGCTCCACTAGGCCCAGCAGCCGGCTCTCCACGCTCTCCCCCGCGGCCATGAGGCCCTGCACCGCCTGCGGCCGCGGGTCAAGGAACGGCAGGACAGCGGCAGGGAGTGGGGACAGCGCCAGAGACNGGGAACGGCGCCAGAGACGGGGGGGGACAACCCGGAGGGAGCGGGGACAGCGCCAGAGAGCGGCGGGGACAAACCGGAGGGAGCGGGGAAATGGGCCCCGCCGCCCCGCACTGCTCCTCGCCACCGGGGCCCATCAAAGGATACGATCCGGCAGGTCCCGCCCCCTGCCAGGCTCTCCTGGATGGCGACCGACTGGTCCATCTCCGCCCCGGCAGCGCGGACGGCGCTCCCGGGGCCGGGACCCGGCGGCTCCCGCGGCGGCGGCTGCGCGCTCAGTGCGGCTGTCGCGACACGATGCGACACGACGCCCCCGGCCTCCCCCCCAGACGGGGCCGGCACCGGCGCCGCTCCGTTGTCGCTCCGCGCCGGGACCGGNGCAGGAGGGGGAGAGGGAGAGGAGGAAGCTCTGGGATTGGCAGATGTGGAAAAAGTTAATTTCCAAGGAAAATCCCGAGATGCCTTTTTTTTTTTTAAAGTAGCGGCTTGAATTATTTTTTTGTTGAATTTCAAGACAACCCAGCACAGGAGCCAACTTATGAGCTGCCAGGTTATTATGCAAATAAACTAGTACAGAATGTGGGAGCAGATGCTGTAAAATGTCACCAGTCTTTTGTTCTGTAAAGACAGAATCTGACCTAAATCAATTCCTTGTGCAGACATAGGGGATGTAGGTCCAGAGATGGAAAATCCAAGTGGTCTTTGTCAGTGACAGCTTTGCACCTCCTCGCCCCTCCAGCAGCTGCCCATAATGGACAAGAGAACAGCCTGAAATAGCTTCTGTAAGCACCAAACCTTCCAAGAAACAGGGTGCTGGGGGATGTTTTTGAGATAGAAGAACCCTAGTTTTCAGACTGGTTTCACTTGCCATAGGTACACTGACACTGTGGCCTGAAACAAACTAAAAACACATCTCGTGGTTTTGCCACACCAGAACAGGGGCTGTAACATGGGAAGGGCCAGCTGTGGTACAGTGAGGTGTTTTCCGTTCAGCCCCACATCCACTTCCGCCACTGCTCAGGCGGCAGCACCACATCAGGGCTGGCAGTGCCTGTTGGGGCTGGGAGAGCTCTAGGAGGGCTGACAGCACAGAGCCTTCCTGCTGGGAGAGCACACAAAGCTCCCGAGGGCCTAAACTGCTCAGCCCAGCCCTACCACCCTTCCCACAGGTCACACCGTGCTCAGCCTCACTCAAAACACCAGCACAGACCAGAGGACTGATACACAGACTTTAATATTTTGCAGTCTTTTCTCTAAGGAGCCAGCAGCAGCAGAGGAGAGAGGTTCCAGGGGACAGCGCCGTGAGCACGTACACAACTGGTAGCACCTTGACTCCAGGGAATTCTGCCCAACCAGCTCTGCACCAGCTCTGTGTGCTGCAAGAACAGGCTGGGGGAGTGCTGGGGGTGTTCACATCACAGGCTCACATCTGGGCTCTGCCTTTAGCAACAGAAAACCACAGATGTGAAACAGGATCATGTAAAACATGAGACACTTTTAGAGTAATCCCATCTTCCTGCCTAGGATTTGGAGACAAAACATGGAGTTACCATTTTACCCACCCTGGCAAGAGGCATTTCATTGCCTGAGCACTTTGGAACTAAACTGCTCAGAACTAAATAGGTCACAGGGGGTCCAGGGAGGCTGCACCACAAGCAGGTCATTGACTAGAGGAGACCCTGTGCCTTCAGTCAAGGCAGAATTTTCTGATTTTTAAGGAGGCCTAACACCTTCTCGCTCCTGGTCCTTCATTCCAGCAGCACAGAGACACACACTGCATGGCTCTCAGAATCTGCAATTAGTTTGCAGGTCTCTCAGGCCTACAGGATTTGGGTGGGGCAGGGCAGAATCCCCTGCTGTAGCTTTCTGAGTACGACAGGGATGTAACACAAAGTGTTTTTTGATAGTGGCCTTGGCTGAAGTCAGAGAGCAGTAGGATCCTACCAAGCGCTGTGGAGCTCCGCTGCAGGAGGGCAGGCTGTGGAGCACCCCGACTGCTGCCTACCCCCGGAGGGAAATTAAGGTCCTGTAATTCAGGAGAAGGACCACCCCACATGCCATGACCTTCAAAAGTGGGGCCAGTGCCACCTGCCCAGCGCTATTGACATGAATTTTGCCGTCCAGTTTCAGACAGCTGGCTTTCGGGGTGGCTGGGCAGCATTCCTGGTAACAGGCAGCCTTCATCCCACTGGCACAGACTGGTTTGGCAGCCTTGCAGGCTTTGCTACATCCTGCTAGGTAATTCGAACCCATCTTCTTCATCTGGAAGAGAGACACATCATGGTGTCACCCAAGGGGTCATGCCAAGCCTTTGGTATTCACATTACAAAGGCAGATCTGGGGCTGTCCTGCTCTGCAGGTCCAGGCTTTACCTCACAGAAGTCCTGCCCCAAGATGCATCTAGCGATGGTCTTCCTGCCTTTGAAACACCCATCCCCATGACAGGAGAATGCTGTGCACACTTTTCCCTATGAGAGGGGACCAGGGGAGACACCATATATCCATCAGACTCTCACTGCATTTCAGTCAGCCCTTCACTCCCAAGGGCTCCTCTCCCACCCCCCTCTGTTCTTCACTATTTGTGCTGTATCAGGCATTTTAGATCCAGAGAAAAAAGGCTAGCAGTGGCCCATCTGAAACCAAAGGAAACTACTAAAACACCAGTGGAGCAAACATGTTTCAAGCCTCCTTTTCCTTCCTCTTAACAGGGCTCTGCAAAGATAAGCACCTTCCCCTCCACTAGACTCAGGAAAGGGCTCAGAGCTCGGTGGGTCCTGCACTCTCCCTGCAGCTGCAGGAAGGCTCAGCCATGCAGTCAAGTCAAACTGTCTGAGCTGATGCAAGTGCTGGGCTGGGGATAAGGCCCAATGGACAGGGCTCCTTAACGACCTTTTACTTCCAATGCCCATATAGGATTTGCTCCCCTTCCAGAGGCAGATTCTGATCTCATAAAGCAGATGCAGGAGGGACTTTTCCCTGTTTCCTGCTCAGGTGGGAGCTAAGCCGTCCCAGCAGCCACAGCCCCCAGGGAGCCCCTGCAGCTGTAGCAGCCTCTGCCCAGGTAGTACCTACGTTTTGGGGGGAAGGTTGGTGGGTGGTGATGGCAGTTGTAGACGGAGCAGTGGTGGGTGGCAGGTCACCTGCAGACACACAAGAAGCCCTGTGAGGCTGCTCCCAGCACACAGCCCACACAGGGCCCTCCACAGCAACACAGGGACAGATTCCCCAGTGCAGCTCATGCTGTGGCTGAAGCTGGTGGGGCCACCCTGTCCCTCAGATCCAAGGGCAGAGCGAGCCCCAGGGCAGAAGAGACATGGCAATGCAGCCACAGCCCCTCTGTAATGGGCTCTGCCCACCCGCGCCCCTTCTGTGCCACAGAGCAAAGCTTGGCCGTTACCGTAGGTGCTGGCGTTGAGCTGCAGGCACAGCGGAGTGGCACAGCACTCCAGGGCACATTGCTGCCTGCTCTCGCTGCCATTGGTCCGGCACAGCCCCACACCACACCTGCTGCTGCACCCGGCTGTGTAGTTTGTGCTGGAGAAACGATAAAGCTGCAACAGCAGAGTCAAAGGATAAAATGAATGTGAAGAGGTGCCATTACAAAGGAGCAGAAGTAAATGACAGACTGCCAGAGAAAGGAGGGAAACAGGAGATGGACACAGACTTAATAGAGCACTGTGGACTGCTGAGATAAAGAAAGGGAGAGGTTTCCCTATTGCAGCTCCCTGGCATCGCCATACCTCACAGTAAGTCTCATTATGGCAGGTGACTGTTCTGTTGGAATGGGCTTCATCCTGGTAACACCTCTCCCCAGAACACTGAAAGCTCTGGCAGGTGAGCTGGAGGGAGAACACACCAGGGTGTCACCATGTAGCAAAGCCTCCTTGCACAGCACTGTGGCTCTCCCGATAGACCAGCTGGGCAAGAGGCACTGTCTGTAGGGCTGCAATGGCCCAGCAATGCCCCTCTTTCCATTACTTTCCTTACCATCGTCTCTTGTGCACCATTCACAGAGGTGTTGGTGGCCACAGAGGCATTGCCAGTGTCCACCACCGAGGTGTTGGTGGAAGCCACCAAGGTGTTGCTGGCAGTGGCCACCACTGCGGCATCCGTGGTGGCGGCCACCACTGCGGCATCCTTGGTGGTGTTCTTGGTGGTCACCAAGGTGCTCTTGGTGGCCGCAGCAACCAACAAGGCATTCTTGGCAGCCACCACCGTGCTGTTGGCAACTGTGTTGTGCTCTGAAAGACACAAAGTTCCCCTTTGGTGAAAGAAACAAGGAAAAACATGCTCAGCAAGCCCTGTGTCCTGTCCTGAGCCACGGCATGTTCCAGCAGGACCGGTGGGAAGCATCTGTCCCACTGTGGTTGGGAGGTGGATGGCAGTCAGTGACAGGATGTCCCAAACAGAGTCTGTTTGCAGCTATCAACTGGGCAGCCCAAGAAGTAGGTCAGAGCCAGCAGCCCCCTGCAGTATCACTATGGACAGATGTTACAGCAGCCTCTCTCTCTCCCTTCCAGCCACGCTGCCCAGGAAGAACAGGATTTTCTAGGGGCAAAACCTCAAGGAAAGGTTCCTCAGTGCAGCTCTGTCCTACAGAACACAGCTTGAAGGTGAGAGGCACAAAGTCCCCATTGCACCACACGGCCTTTGCCCCACTTCCCACAGGCCCCCAGCTTTCCCTTGGGTACAGAGCTCACCTGCTGGGGCAAGAGAGTCCTGGAGACGGATGTGCAGAGCCAAGATGCAGAGCAGCAGGCCTGGAATGGAGTGGGGATGGCTGAGACCACCACATCTGCTGCCCGCTTTACCCACAGCCCAAAGATCCTCCCCAGCAGCAAGGCAGCTCACCCTCGAAACAGGTGAGTAGGGATACTCCCCACCCTCCCAGAGCCCCACGGGGCCAGTGGCCACCCCTTGTCCCAGGGAGGCCTCCTGGCACAGCCCCAACAGCTGGGGCAGGGACAGACCCAGGGTGGGGGCTGGACACACTCTCGGTGCTGCACCAGAGCCCCTGCTACCTTGAACGGGCGGGACGAGCCATCGGCGACCAGCCATTGTCATCCACCGTGACTGCACTCGGACCTGGCAGGAGGACACGGTCAGAGCTGTCCCCTGAGGTGCAGTGCAGACACCCCAGCACAGCTCTGGGCTCTACCTCCAGGGCTCAGCCCCTGTGACAACCACTTGCTCCCTCCTCAGAGACTCCCGAAACTCATTGAGGCCGCTGCTGGGGAACGGGAGCCCTGGGGAGCTGCGTGTGCTGTTGGTGTGGCAACAACCCTCCCTGGACCTTGCAGGCAGCACAGCCCTGCAGGCAGCTGCAGGAGCAGGATGCAGGGTGACACAGTGACACCTGCCACCACACAGCAGTTTGCTGATGCTGCTGCAAGTGAAGATGTGGCCTGGCTCTCCATTGTAGGAATCTCTATATTCATTCCAAATCTTTACCTGTTCCTCTAAGGAAACAGTGGAGATTTGAATCCAAACAGGCTCCAAGGTCAAGTTCTCCAAAAACTGTAACACTCCCCTCCTGTTTTATGATCTAGGCTGAGTCACCATTCCCCCAGGACCTGGAGTAGCCGAAGCTTGTGCAGAGACCTCCGAGGCTGTTCGCTCATACTGACGGAGAAGACAATGCCAGTTGGCACCTCTCACCTTCCAAACCAGGGCAGCCACCACTGAGACCAGCTGTGGACATCCCTACTGAGCTCAGTGCCACTCCAGCCCAGTTTCAGGGCAGGCGAGGAACCAACAAGAAACCCGCCTGACACGGCCTCATCCCAGGAGAACAACCTTCCCCCCAGGGAAGGAGAAGAGCCCATGGCATTGACTCACCTGTCTGCCCGTTCCTGCACCTGCAGCCACTGCCAGCACTGGAGCACCTCTGAGCAGGTGCTGTGGCACTGGCCCTGCAGCCCAGCCCCACCCCTGCCAGCCACCACCCAGGGGAAGTGTCCCCTGTGGCTCCACAGCAGCAGAGACACAAATGGCCCTGCACAGCAACAGAGAAAGGGCTTATGAGGCTGGAGATGTCACATGAGCAACCACTGCACCAGAGGGGCTGGGCGGCACAAGGACTGCCACTGTCACACGTGACATGTATGGCCTCTGCACGATGGACCTGCAATTCCCAAGGTAGCACAAATTTGTGGGGTATGTACAGGCATCTCCAAGCATGGCACCAGGGGCCAAGGGTGCTGAAGTCACAGCAGTTACCTCTAAATGCATCATCTGTTCCCATCTCCATCCTCCTGCACCACAGAAGGATCTGCACAAGAACCTACCAGGTCCTTCAAGCCAGCAGCAGTGCCAGAGAAGTCACCATGCACTGTTCCCACAGCCCAACCTGACCCAGCTCGCTTGGTAACTCCCTGAAAAAACAGTGGCCAAAGCTCCCCAGGGAGACAGACCCCAGGTAAAAGCAGCCTTTAAGCCAGGTGAGTTTGTTTTGCAAAGGAGCCCAAAGAAAACCACATGCTCACAGCCAGATCCAGAATACTACCATTACCTGTCGGCACACAGTGTCCAAGTCCATGTGCTTCACAGAGTCAACCCTCACCATAACCATTTCCATCAAAGTGGGAGTGAAAGAAGGAATTGTTTCTGACAGCTCTAACTGTGTAAAAAGCATTTTAAACACATTGTAATCAAACCTCTTCCTTCCACCATACAAAAGGAGACAAGTCTCTCAGCACTTCCTAAATTAAAATGACTTTATTTTTCAAGGTATTTTTGAATATAAAACAATGTCACAAGTCTGCTTTTCACAAGGGTCTTACTAGAAAGTGACTCTATAAAGTATTGTTGTAATCTATATTCATGCACATACAAAATCCAGAAACTGAAGAAATCAGAGCTGCTGCCAGATCCACTCACTCTGCAGATGGTGGGATCCTTCACTTGGGGACAGCTACAGCAGCCCTTGGCGCTTCAGGTCTTCATAGGTCTTTTTATTCACGACATTCCCGCTGGAATCTTCATATTCCTCCTGGAATGAAACCAACGGTTTAGAGACACTGGGCACAGCCTTCGAATTTTAGCTCCAGCAGAAGCCACTACACATGAACACCCTGCCAGAACCTCTGTGCAGGAAGGCAACAGATCTGCCAGCAGGTCCTGGGAGAAAGAGCTCATCCAGAGCTGGAGTCATTACAGGTTGTATTTCCCACTGTTGCCCTGCAAACTGTTGAAAAATGGTTTGGGACAGAAGCTTAGGAAAAGGCACCCGCGTAAGCGAGGACACTGCTCCCATGCGGGAATGGGAGGGTCCTACGGACACGGGACTGGAAGTACTGAACACCCTTCACTGCTCACCTCTGTATCGGGCTGCCACCTCTCTGAAGCCTTCTGCTGTTTCAGTTTTGCCCACACTGCAAACAGAAAGTCAAACAGGATCTGATGCCATTTCCCTTGAGATACTCATTTTTAATCCAGTAAAATACACACAGGAACTTTTTTTACCCCCTTCTTCTAAAACAGCAGTCCAGGAATGTACCTAACATCCATTACAAAGTTATAATTCCTGTGTGGTTATTGAACGGCACAAAACTGCAGCAAACAAGGCTTTAAAGTGACAGTTCAGGATGGGACATGAGACCAATGTCCAAATGCACCCCTTCAGAAAAGGGTTCTCTCCCATGTTCACTGTTCTGCCATCACTACTTACATGAGACTGCATCCTCAATCTGTGTGACGTTGGCAAAGTGTGCCGTGTTGGGAATGCCCAGGCACCGCATCCCATGGGCATGTCGCCACTCCTGTGGGGGAAGAGATGAGAGGTCAGCACGAGAGGGAATGCCACGTCCTCTACAACACCAAAGACCACAAAGACATTAACACCTGAACAGGGTGCAACAAATACTACTAAAGTACAAATCTGCCAGTCCTAAAAGCTTCTATAAAAGTATTTTTTTCCTGTACTGTAAACAGTGAAATGACAGCAGCCATCAGGAGGCACCCTGCACCCATCAGACCTGGGCACTGGAAACGGAGTTCAAATGAGCAGAGACTGTTCAGCATCAGCAGAAGAGGTCTCGGTGTGCCCTACACAACCTATGGATCCCACTGCGTGGCCCCGACAGCCTGAATTGCTACCCAGGGACTCCCAAGTGACTCATTACAAGGACTGTATGAACCCAGCAGGGCTGTTACTGCAGTGAACATCACTTACTGCGAAGTGCCGCTGGAACGCCTTGGGCCCTCGGTAGGTGTAGTTACCACAGATCTCACAGTTGTAGTTGATGTTCAAACCATGGAGTTTATACAACCAGTATGGGATGGGCTGCAAGCGAGGAGACAAGAGGATGAGGATACACAGGGATTAGGTTGCATGGCAAAGCAGCTCAAACAGGGGAGAAGTGTGGAGTCAGTGACCTCTCCCACTTCTCCAGGCCTGACAGACTTGGTTACCTTGCCATCCCAACCAAGAGGCAGATTTTTAGGGTTATAAATGATTTCATTTTCTTCATCTTCACTCTCACTCTCACTGATCTGCTCTTCCTCCTCCTCCTCCCTTTCCTCCCCTGTCCGTGCCTGCTTACGCTGTACGTTCTCATGGGTGAGGTGTCTCTGTTCCTGGAGAAGAGAAGGCATTGTCCACGCACTGTGAGAGCAACGAAGCTGGGGCAAACTCTTGCAGTGAGAAACTTTCTCAGTGTGCAGAGGGAGGGAATGGAAGACCAGTATGAAGCACAGAACTCCCACCTCACTCCCACTTACGCCAAACAACTTCAGTTTTTAGTACCCTGACATTTCCTACTTGCCAAAACCAAAAACCTGGTACCACCGTTTGCACTTCTGCGGTGACAGGTAGCAGCAGCAGCTACTCTGCTGAAAACAATCCCCGCAAACCAAAGGCAGGCAGCAAGGCAGAACAAGTAAAGGTTTGCAATACCATGTGACTTAGGCACAAAATAGATGTGGTGCACCACACTGATGTGGTGCTGTCTATGAAAGCATTGGGTAAAGATGTGGACGACCTTCCAGTCACTATTTGACAGCTCTGAAATAAAAAGTTCAAAGAAAAAACAAAATCCTTACCCCAAGAACTTCTACATACTCATAAATCTGAGCTTCCAGGAATGCAAGATCTTTGTTTCTTTCAGTGTCTCTAGAAATAGATAGAGTAACTTTATGCAATGCACAAGTTCAGCTCCGATATCTTCTATTTGGTTCAGCACTATTTGGTCCAACGCGAAAAGCTTTTAATCTCTCTGTAACAACTACACAAGAGTGGCCACTATAGAACACCCCTCATCCAAGAGGAGAGAACACCACCAGCCACAGAATGATCTAAGAATTCACCTTTTGCTTCCTTTCGTCTTTGGATTCTTAGCAAACAAGGAAGGATCAAGTGCTTCCAAGGATTTGCCTTTAGTGCTAAAAAGCCTCTGAGCACGCTCCTCCAGAGTCCTATAGAGAAGCAGGGAGGGGATCAGTCCAGACCATAGTTTTACATTTCCCAAGAATTATTTGAATTCATTCAACTAAATTCTAAACGTAGGTTAATGAGATCACAAGCTTCCTATTATCTTTGTCTTCCTTCCTCAAGCCAAAGTCTTCTGTACCAGACACTCCAGTACAGGACCCGGTCAGAGCAGCAGATCCCAGCACCCACTGCTTGGTTCTTAAAGTTTCACCTTTCAAATATCACTAAGGTAATTCTAGTACACCAGATATGACCAAACAAGTATCCCAGAAAGGAATATGAGACAGGAAGACCTCAAAAACTCAGGAAAGGAACTCAACAAAGATTGCACCTTACCCGCCACACTTCAGCCCCAGGGCCAGCAAAGCTGATTTTAACCTGTCCAGTCCCAAGGAGGCCAATTCCTGTTCAATTAAATAAACCACGATAAGAGATGATCTGTTCAACACATAAAATATGGATATAGTCCACTTTAGCTCATTAAAGAAGAAAAAAACCTGATGAAAAGTATTCAAGAAAGGACTGTCAAGGGTGCACCCCTCCTCACCGGAAAATGAGGAATGTGACAAATCTAACCAGTCTTTCAAGCTACATCCCCCAGCTGGAGAAATTAAATCATCAGCATCACCAAAGTTTTACCCAGAAAGCACAGAGCCAGGGAGGACAGCACTAAAATTATGCAAAGAAACCAAATGACTGAGCTTCCACCTGCTCCAAATGTGGTAGTAAGTGCAGCACACCAGAAACGCACCTCCCAGGAGGAGAAGGCTGAGAGGTCCAGGTGGGCGCCGGCATGGGTGAGGGCACTGCTGGTCTCTTTCTACCAAGAAAACCACACGCAAGAGCTGCATGACATCCCACAAGGCTTCAGGCCATAGAACATTTTAACCCCCAGAAACAGTTCATTTCACAGAGAAAAATCCCCTCGCTAAACTGAAAACGGAACAATAGTAAAGATGCAATTTACGCCAACCTGAAATAAGGTTCGTTTCAACCCAGTTGTGCTGGGTTTTAAAGTCAGGTCAGTACCACCCTGCAGCCTGGTGACACAGAGCTGCAGCCCTGTCAGGGTCACCCCCAGCAATGACTTTACACAAATAACTCACAGAAACCCCTCAAAAACACAGAACAACCCCCAGGCTCAGGCTGCTCACCGGCCAGCCTGGGAATGTGCCGTTCTCCCACTTTTTCTCAAATTCCGTCTGAATTTTTCCAAAAAGTTCATTCTGGTCCAGTAACGGTTTCACTCGATCTGTGTAATCCTGCAGGTACTCAAGAAGCATTTCAAGGTACCTGGCAGGAGAAGCACAAGCACAGGTAATTCACTATCACCCTCTACCCACATCTTTGGACAGTCACTACCCTCTAGTGCTGCAGAGGGAGGTGACCGAGGTCAGGACAGTTTTCCACAGAGGATTTCTGGGCACAGCATGTACAAGGGTAAAGTCAGGCCCTTCCTCAGAGCAGAATGTGGCTCTCCACATCTCTGCTGCACTGTGTCTTTGCTTGGGGCTAGTCACCCAACTGAGCTCAGGGACCCAATTTATGGCAGTTAATAATAATCTCAGCAGCTGAATACTTCAGAAGCAAATTCCTTCTCACCAACTGCCATAAAGGAAGCAGGCAAACAGGCTCACCTCTTATATTCAGCATTTTTTCTCTCCTTAGGAATATCAAAGAGTTGGTCAAATGTGGATAAGTAAGTGATATAATCCAATTTCTAAGAAAAGAAAAGCTGAGTTAGAGTTCTTACACAGCCAAATTAACATCCAGGTCCCAGAACAGAGCAGCCCCAGCCCGCGCAGGGCCTGGGGATCCCTGGACCCTGCCACACCAAGCACTGGAGGTGCCAGACACAGCAGGCACTCACCTCTGATGATTTCAGGTTAATGTACTTGAGATAACAATCATGCAGATCCAAGTATCGTCCGTACCCTTCCTCATCCGTGAACTCCACCAGATCTGTAGGAAAGATCATTAAGAGCTTTATTATAAGCTTAATATTTCCTACTTATTATGCAACTGCTTTAGAACTGGAAAACCATTAGCTGTGAACTCGTTTATGCTTAAGGAAGGCATTACAATGCCCTGGACACTCATTGATCAGCCCCAACTGCTGCCCTGTGCAAGCACCAGAACATTCCTTAGGAGCAGCAGCATCACTGCGGAACATTCCAGGGACTGCAGTTCAGAAGAATTTAAATGACAGAAGAACAATTTTCAGAAGTCATTTCATAAAAGGGAGGTGGGACCCTGAAATGTGCAAAACAGATCAAACAATGCATTAGATAATGCCAGATCTCAAGCAAACTACACACTTACTCTGAGCTTCTTCACTCGGGTTGTCTCTGGCCTTCAGCAGCTCCTCAAACTCCACTGACATAGGAACACAGATCTGCAGGGGCACACACAAGTCACACAGTGATTTACTTCAGCATCTCTACCAGAACAACTAATATAAAACCACAGGAGGTGGCAAACAATGACACTGTGAACAGAAAAGGAACCCAAAGCACTTATTCAGCTGTCCTGCACAAAGGTGTGTCTTTATCCAGCATGAGAAAAGTGAGCCCCAACCCCAGGCCAGCTGCAGGATGCTTCCAAGCAGGGAACACTGTGAGTGACCAGCACTGCTCCCACTCACACACTGCCTGGCCCTGAGCAGCTTTGCTCAGGTGACAGCTGGGTGTTCCCAGGACCTGTGTATTTAGACAATTAAACTGGGGAAAACAAAAAGTCTGTTTCCTGCAGAGATGAGGCCCAACAGACCCCAACTCACCTGATCCTATGGAGCAGGTAATTACTCACCTCATTTGGGTGCTTCCGGTGAAATTCCTTAATTTGCTTCAGTCTGTTGTAAAACTCTGCAAATTCATTTGGCCCAGAAATGGCACTGAGCTCTTCCTTCCGCAGGCTATGAGTTCAGGGACAGGAGCAGGGAAAACAAGGTGACACCGACATAGCCTTGGTCCAGGTCTCTGTTGCAGTGTCTGACTGCAAACCTCCGACTCCCGCAGGACCTCCCAGCCCACCAAGCTCAGAGGCTTGGGGCCACACTCCCCTGCCCTACCGCAGCCCCTGACAGACCCCCGGGGCAGCCGCAGCCTCCCCGTGACACGAAACACGGGAGTAACAAACGGTCCCGTGTGCACTCGGGGCCTGCCCTGCGTTCAGTCCCCGGATCCCGATTCCTGAGCTGCTCCTCAGGTGTTTACACGGACTTAAAGGACGCCCCATTTCCTCACCAGCAGGACATATTCAGGCACAGGAGGGCCCCCGGGCACACTCACCCGTCCTTGTCGTCGTACAGGTCCCGCAAGTTGCCGCTCACCTCCATGTACCTCTGCGGGACAAAGAAAAAGCCCCGAGCGCCGCAGGGCCCGTTACCCGGGCGGGCCCCGCTCGGCGCCGGGCGTTCGGCCCGCCCCCGCTCCCGCTGCACTCACGTCCTGCATGGCCCGGGTCCGGTGGTCCGAGTTGATCTGGTCGCGGAGCTGCAGGGAGAGAGGGGCGGTGAGCGGGGT